>JAKGSA010000380.1:22072-110809 GCA_033558755.1 Philaethria dido
AAATATTCTTTATTGCACACAAATAAACAAATAACATAGAAGTAGTAATAGCGTACAATAAGGCGGCCTTATCGCTTAAAGCGATCTCTTCCAGGCAACCTTTGGATATTGGATTTGTATAAAGCAGTGGTAGGCGGTGCACTAATCAGGATATATATATATTAAATTTCTGTCATAGTTTAGCTTGCCAAATTTCAATTTTCTGCGGTCATTAGTTTCATATGTGTGTTCTCTGTCAGTCATTCAGTGTGAAACGAAAGATTTTAATATATATTTTGACGGACATTAATATTTTCGCGAGTGACAATCATACTCAAACAAACTTTTACAGTTTAGACATATTGCAACTGTGCCACGATGATGAAAGAGAAATAATTTAAAACACTTCTGGGAATAGATAACTCCATTATTAATATTTTTTTATATCGAAGTACTAAAATATTACTTTTTTAACAGTCTCTCGTATAGCAGAGTAGTCAGAGAGAAAGCAGTGTCAAAATACTCCGTCCGCCACTTTGTTCATTTTAGTTAATGTACGAACATTGCATGATTATTGACGGAACTCAACCCCGCGCTTCATCTTACCTGAATAAGGAAACAAAAAATATTTAAAAATATCATTCTCCTGAGCGGGAATCGATACCAAGACTACTCATGTTTACAGTCAGCCGGTGTATTACTGCGCAACGATGGTTTTATATCTAATAATATTATTTTCCTCTACATTATATTCGAATCACATAAAAATGTCGTAAAAATATACTATAGTATAATGTTTTAAAAGCAAATGGATCTGTTTTCACATGTTTCCTCACAGTATCGCGGTAACCAGCACTAAACGTGACAGGTGAAGGTTACGTGACTTACTTTTGATAATATTTGCTTTCACGGTATATCAAAAGCTTCCAAGATAAATATTTTTGATGAAGATAGGGTAAAATTAAAACGATTAACAGTGTCATGAATTATTATAAATTTTAACTGTAAATTTGCATATTTTCGACGCTGTTGTAGTCTTATATGACACGTGTACGGAAGTAAATTTAAATTATAGGATTTTAGGCTTCTCTTTAATTCTAATATTCTTTTAGAAGCGTTATATAAGGCCTGTCGTGGTGCAGAAGAATAAGCATGCGACAGGTTGTGGGTTCAAATCCAACTCCAGGAAATGAAAATATTTAATTTATAGAGTATTTTTATTTTCTCGCTCTGGTAACAAGGCTAGGCGCGGCGTTGAGTTCCGCCACTCAGCACGCAATAACTCAATTCGACGGGAACTGGAGAAATGTTAGGTAATCACTAGGTTATCTGGTTCCCTCTGCCTACCCTGCTATGTACGGGATACAATGTGAAGTTAGTTTTTTATATAGTAGGATAGTAGAAATAATAATAAAATCTTCCCAAATTGTAAGAAGCGTATAAGAATTTCAACGTATATGAGAGCTTAATTCGTTATATACGTATAGCTTAATTGGCTACAATTGGCCTGAATTGACGCATTAGGAGGCGCAGCTTCAACTCCTTTTTCTATCAAATTTTTATATGTTCCCAATTATTTTCTTTTTAACATTGTGATTTTACTATATATGCATACAGTAAGCATTTATTGGGTACAGGTACAATCAATATATCACTGAGAGCAATTCTTGAGCTATAAAAACCATTAAAACGAATGGCGAATACTTACGCTGGTAATTTAGGTTTATTCCTTCAGTTACATTTTATTTTCTTCGTCTTGTATTCCTCATCGGTCTGTCTGTCTGTGTTATAAAAACAATATATTTCGTCTATATCATAACTGATAAAATTGAACATGGAAGGCTAAAAAACTGCCTAACGTTTCGAACATTGCGGGGTTTGGCAGAACTCTACACCGCGCTTTTTACTAGAGCGAAGTCATGAAAATTAATAGTCATTCCCCTAATGGGAGTCAAACCCACTAATCGCGTGTACAGTCAATCGCTGTCCCAATGTGCCACAATGACCTAACAGACATAAAATATTAAAGTGGTAATCACACACAAGCTTATAAGAATTTCGACGCAGCCTAGATAGATCGCATGGCTTAGTGGTCAAAGCGCTTGAATGGTTTTCAAGAGGCACGGGTTTGAGGCCCGCTACGGTCAAAAAAAAATATACGTTTTCTAAATAGATTATTAGACCTGTAAAATTGAAATAATTTATAATCAATTTTTTTAAGAAAAATATTAGTCCGAATCTAACAAAAAATATTTTAATGCGTTATTGAAAAATAATCGCTAAACTACATATTGAGCTACGTATCTCAAGATTTGAAGCTTTTATCTATGGTTTTCATTTTCATTATTACTTACAGGACAATGTATGGATGATAAAGTTATTGAAATATAATACAGTATCTTATATATTCAGGAGATGAGAGTAGCGTAGATGAAGTATGATTTATTTATATAGCAATCTTTATATTTTTAGGTGAAGGAAAAATTTTAGGCTCTTTTTTACGACAATTATGTAGGCAGAGAAATATAAAATTTGGCACAGTGCAGAAAGCCAATATTTTTTATAATAATACATTAGAAATATATTAAATTATTAAATAAATATTAAAGACAGTACTATGTGTTTCACATACACTTTTATATATAATGACATACACGTTGCTAAGGCAGCGCGTTGCTTACGCGTCAATAGGGCCTCTAGTGTTATTAATGGTATCAAAGTTATTAAAAGAGCACATAACTAAACAGGCGTTATGCTGACCATTCCATTGCCTCAAGTAACCTAATATATACAATTTATTTGAAAGAAGTTATTACGAAACGAAAATTCAACTATTCATGGATTTTATGGCTTATAATTTCCGATATTTTGTAACATTACGGCAAAACGTTCGCCTTAAAAATGTTACTAAATAACGTAAATTATATATAAAAATACATTATTTCGCGAAAATTTATAATATTTATTTTTCTTTTTATTATTATTATGCCGTTTCACGCTGTATACCGCATAGTAGGGCAGTCAGAAAGAGCGTAGTGTCACCACTCTCTGGTCACTACTTTCTTCCAAAAATCGAGACAATTCTTGTTAAGTGACAGGACTCAACGCCGCGTTTTGTGCTATAAGAACGGAGAAATGAAATAATTGATATATAATCCCACTTCATACAATCATCTTTATTAATATCAAATGCATACAACAGAATATACTGACAAACATTTTAACGTGCGTCGCAGAGGCACAAGCGTGAGACTGTAAACGTGACAGGTTGTGGGTTCGATTCCCACTCCCAGAAATGTAAAGTTTAGTATTTTCTTTTCCTGGATTTGATAACAAGGCAAAGCGCGGCGTTGAGTTCCGCCACTCAGCACGCAAAGCCTCAATTCGGAAAGTGAGAAACGGAGTGTCTTAACACTAGGTTCCCTCTGCCTACCCTGCTATATGCGGGATACAGCGTGAAGCTATGTATATATGTATTTTAATATCAAGAATAAGGATAATAAACATAATATTGAATTTCCATATAAAATTTTAACGTAGCAAGATTACAACCTGTCGCCAGTTCCTTGGATGAAAATTCTTATGCAGAATATCAGTTTTTTTTTAATATCACTCGTCCCATTTACATAGTGCATTTAGAAAAGCGTTTTGTGACAGGTGTTCCAAATTTTGTTAGAAATGCGTAGATATTTTTAAATAATTCATTTCTTATATTCCGTTCAATTTGAAAATATTGTGCGTTGAATGGTGAAATCTAATACCATCCTTTACCAGGCCGGAGGAATAATAATAATTTTAAAAAGCATTTTTATGCTTTATCCCCCATAGCATGGTCAATGAGAACCTAGTGTCAAAAAATGTCAAAAAATTCCGTTCGCTGCGTTCACCCTGAAACATTGTGTTTAGTGGCGGAACTCAACGCCGCGCTCTGTCTTACGAGGCGGTGAAATGAAAATAATTTAAATATAATCATTCCACCTGGGAATCGAACCCGCAACCAATCGCGTTTACAGTCAAACATTGTCCCACTGCGCTATGATGGCATCAAAATAATAAAAATAATCTATAAGTCCTCCTTAATGAGAATCGAACCGATAACCATGGCATATATAATCAAACACTGTACCGCTTCGCTACAATATTGTCATTGTTTATATTCTCACATACACACATCCTTCACAATAATTAAAGGACTCAGTCTTGCGTAAATTATTTATATTACGTTATAAGGTGACATACATATTGCTAAGGCAAGAACACTTTTGCATATAAAACTGTATTTTAAACGCATGTTAGTGTCAGTGTAAGATTTATCTATGATTTATATACATGAAGCAAAAGCTTTGGACCCCTTTTTACGAAAATACGCGAACGAAGGAGCATGAATCTTGGCATACTTATAGTTTATCTAGCGAATATATTTTTAAAATAATACATAAAAAATATATAAAATTAATAAAATATTTATATAAAGTGACATATACATACGTTGCTAGGATGCGTTACTAACGCGTGAATGGAGACAATAATGTCAAAAAATATAATTTCAATAATATGCCTAATTTCATAGTCATACACCATATTAAAAAAGTAGCTTCACCGCTTTCTCCCGCATAGTAGGTTAGTCCAATATCACGACACTCCTTTCTCTGTATTTATAATGTTGGCAAAAAGGTATCAAAAGTATTTCTTCGCGTACATTTACAAATAATTCGTATCATACATACCTTTCACCTATAGTTCCTACATGTATCTAGCCTGTACATAAACCACACTGCCTCACATAAAGTGTACAAGTGGAATCACCGGGCAATATCTATAAAGTTTCTGCTAATACGGTATGTAGAAATCCCTAGAGTATCGCAAAATAAACGCTAAAGGTGAAATCTATATTTCTATTCTGATTTATAGGAGAAAGAGAAGCTAAATAACGAAATTCTTAATCTATATATATATAAATACGTGAAGCAAAAATTTTGAATCCTTTTTACGAAAAATACGCTGACGGAGGACCCGTATAGTTTATATAGAGAAGGAGTGCAGAATGGTAATATTTTTTTTTAAATAATGCACAAAAAGTATATTAAATTAATAAAATAAATGTTACACACACTACCATGGTTTGACATCCATGTTTATATAAAGTGACATATATGTCACTACGCGATGCGTTATTAACGCATTTACGGGGACACTAGTAATTATAATATGGACATATTTTAATACGCTTATATATTCTTGATTCGTTTTTGAACGACTCCAAAATAAGGAGGTTCCCAATTTGACTGTTTTTTTTTGTGTGCGTAACTTTTTACTGTGATTTTTGATGTCTATGTCAGATGTCCCATTTAAATTTTGTTTAGATCGAGTCGTTATTGGTAATAACTGTACTTTTTGAAGAATTTTATTAGAAGTCGATTTTCTTTTCTTGTTAAAATCTCATTTATTTTTCTAAAGCATTTTGCTTCTTAAGTTTAAATTGACAAGAGTACCGAAAGAAGCTTAGCTATGCATGATTGCTTTGCAAATTGCTCTGAATTATATTATTTTGTACGCTACTATACGCTGTTTAATAGATTTTTTTAAAGAAAACCTTAGACCGTAAAATCAACGGTTTCTAACCGACTTCCAAAAAAGGTAATGGTGATCAATTTTACTGCTTTTTTCTACGTGTGAGGTTTTTCTACGTTTAAGGCATAACTTTTTACTGAGTAAACCCATATTGATGATTCTTCTTGTATCATAGCTAGTGAACCACTAGCTGTAATACATGTAATACAAGAAGAATAATCGTTTAAATTTAGTTAAGATCTGATTATGATCTAAGTAGTATTTTAGTTTTTCGTAATAATTTTATATTAGAGCATTTTATTTGATGTAGTTTTTCTTTTTTTGTTAAAATGTTCATTATTGTTATTTCGTTTCTTATCTTAATGTCTTCAGTATTACTAAGCAGATAATCTAGTGATAAGTGACTCGGTTCTCCTCCATGTGGTTACCGGATACACGCTTCATATTGCTCGAAAAATCAGAGATATGAAAATATTAAAAATAAAAATCTCTATTACGCTTGAAGCCTGTCGTGGCGCAGAGGCACAAACGTGCGACTGTAAATTTAACTGGTCGTGGGTTTATAATAATTAATACTTTGTATTTTTATTTTCTCGGTCTGGTAACGAGGCGAAACAAGGCGTTGAATTTCGCCACTCAACACGCAAGGCCACTGCCTTTCAATTCAATTTAGCTCAATTCGGCGGAATGTGGGGAACGGAAATGTTATTAGAACGGAGTGTCTTAACACTTTGTGTTTTCAGGTTCTTTCTATCTACCCTGCTATGTGCGGGATATAGCATGAAGCCTTTTAAGCCTCGCTGACGATTTGAAGACACGAGCATTTCTAACCTAGCAACTCCCGACTGCTTCATGACAGTTTAAAATATTTAATTTTAACTAGTTTATAGGTCTTGGACTACAAATAATTTACTTACAAATAAAATTCAATTTTCTTTAAAACATGAATTTGAAAAGAACGAATTTGCTGAAAAAACTGAACTATTACGTTTAACGTTTATAAAGTCATTTATGAAACTTTAACTTACTGAAAGGAGCTCTTAGAGTAACATTAAAAACCATTTATCTCAATTTTTCTTTTTAAAGAAAGCCATATAGATGTACATATATATAAGATGAAAAGCCCATTCATGCTTTAGTAGTCGGAGTAAACCTAGTGTTTAGACACTCCGCTTTGCGCCTGAATTCGAAGTATTATAGAAGTATAGCGGAACTCAACGCCGCACAATGTTAGATAGAGTTATATAAATTATATAGTCATATAAAATAAGTGAACAGTGTTACATAAAGAAAAATGTATTCAAACGGGCACATGAAAAGCTTTCACGTCCAGAAAAACCGTCGACGCTTACTCTCTACTTCATATTTCCGTTCCTTTGAAAAATATACTGAACTTATTAAAAATATTTCTTGAAATAGTTAACGAGCAGTAATTTATTTTATATTTTAAAACTATAGCCCCTTCGCATTGTGTATGTCTTACTGCTTTCCACTCATCACATTATTTTACTAAAATGAGTAGAGAGTATTTATTAGAGTGATATATCACTAAGTTACCTTGTCTAGTGCCCAAATGAGTGCACATATAAAATAATCTATCGATCTATATCAAAACGGGAAGAAACGGGTCTTTAGGTTTTATAGTCCACGCAAACGAAGTCGCGGCATACAGTTAGTAATAAATATTTCAAAAATATGGTTTCTTACGCACAACGACTTCCAAGAAGCAGCGGGACTCAAAACTGCGCCTCTTGGAATTTAGTTGGCCTCTTCGTTGACATTCTTACACGCTTGTATTTTCTAAAAATGTTTTTCTTATCCTAAGTGTGTGATTAATACTTTATTTAGTTTCACGCTTTATTCCTAGCGGGGTAATCAGATGGAAAGGAGCGCGAAATGATATGTTTCATGCATACCTCTTTCCCTCGTCCACACTCATTAACCTCTTCATACGTACCCTCCATACTTTAAATTATCAAAAATAGTACAGTTACAATCATGAAACTAATTTTTACTTCAATGATCCAGGGTCTCTATCTTATATAGATTATGTTTCCTAAACTTACATACTTTTTTTTTTTTTTTTATTTTTTTTTTTTTTTATGGATAACGGATGGCAAACGAGCAGAAGGACCACCTGATGGTAAGTGGTTACCTTCGCCCATGAACATCTACACCACCAGAGATGTTGTAGATGCGTTGTCAACCTAGAGGATAGAGACGGAAGGGGAGGATAATGTAGTAGTCCGCTATCGGAACCACCACATTTTTGGGAAAGAATGGGTGGGAAAGGGGAAAACCTGGCTTACATGCCATCGAACCGGAACACATCACAAGATATTTGGCGGTTCGTCTTTGACATGATAGTGGTCGCGAGCCAGACGGAGGACGAACCTCCTACCACCAAACGCTTACAAATATCTGATCTGAATCATGATAAAAAATGCATCAACTTTTTAATTTACGTAATTTTCATACAAAATAAGCAAACGACTGTGCAAATTTCCTTTTCAAATTCACAAAATACAATCTCTAGAGGTGAAACCACAGACAAAGAAGCTGGGAAGGTACGTGACTTGATCTCTTGATAGATAGTACCAGTAACAAGATAATACAGGTGGCGCTGGCGCTTCGGTACGCTTTTCACACCAAAGAAATATTACCGTTTTTTTATGTTAAAAAAAATACAATTTTCAATGTTGTATGTATTTTTTGTTTAAAACATTTTCATTTATACACATAAAACGCTTGTATTTCTGAGTGACTGACAGACATCGTGATAGAAATTTTATAGTATTGGCCATAGACAGCTGAAATTTGGTAATTTGGCTCCTTTAGTATTATGGGGGAGTACTTATGCAGGATTTTTTGAAATTCCTATGAAAACAACATCTACACAACGAAGTTATGAAATACAGTTAGTAGAATATAAAACCCAAAAAATATATATTATGATAATATATTTCTTTTTGATTTTTTTCTATTTAAATTGCTTATTATTTATTATTATTATTATAAAACTAACTTATTAAGGCTCTATGCTACTATCAAAATTTTAAAGTCGTTACTATAAAGGCCGGTCGCTATCTTTTTATTGTAGTAGAAAGAAATCTTATATCCAGAGACAATATTGTTAAAAATACAATCGTATGCATTATCAGCATGACGCAAATGATCCAAAAATATCACTTTCGAACAACTAAATTATTTTAAATCCGACCCTGACGATCTAATTCTGTATGAGATAAACAATATATATTTTTTTTTGTTTTTGTTCAGAATAGATAAAAATATCAGGGTAGTCAGAGTGAATCTAGTGTCAAGACACTCCGTTCGCCGCTTTCCGTCTCCACTCGAGACATTGTGTGATAGAACAATATTGTTACTCAAATCCATCTATTGGGGCCTGTCGTGGCGCAGAGGCACAAGCGTGCGACTGTAAACGCGACGGGTTGTGGGTTCGATTCCCACTCCAGGATATGGAATTATTTATTTCCTGGGTTTAGTAACAAGGCAAAGCGCGGCGTTGAGTCCTGCCACTCAGCACGCAATGCCTCAATTCGGCGGAAACTCGGGAACGGAGTGTCTTAATACTAGATTCCCTCTGCCTACTCTGTTATATGCGAGATACAGCGTGAAGTTACGTATGTATGTATTTATTGGGGAAGAAAATTATAATAAATAAATATGAACTCTTGAATTAATTTATTTTTTATGTTAATATTAATTATTTTGAAACCAAAATTATTTTGTGGCCATCGTGGCGCAGTGGGTCAATCTGAATGTAAGCGCGATTGGTTGCGGATTCTATCCTCGTACGGGGAACTAATTATTATATTTAAATTATTTTCATTTCCTCGCTCTAGTAAGACAAATCGTAGGTATGAGTTCAACTTTTCAACACGCAATGCCCTGATTTCGGATGTTAAGTGGACATTGGAGTTTCTTGACAATGTGTTTTCTCTGATCTTTCTTTTCGATGGAAAAAATACTAATACTGAAATATTTTTTTTAATATTATGCAACTACACCTATTATAGTAAAAAACATGTAGAACAATAGTATGATACATTTTGAATCTTCTTTTTTTCTCGCTGTATCCCGCATATAGCAGGGTAGGCAGAGGGAACCTGAGAACCTAGTGTAAAGTTCCGTTCTCCATTCCCCACTTTTCGCCGAATTGAGGCCTTGTGTTCTGAGTGGCGGAACTCAACGCCGCGCTTTACCCTGTTACCAAACCCAGGAAATGAAAATACTACACTTTCTAGAGTGGGAATCGAACCCACAACCTGTCGCATTTACAGTCGCACGCTTGTGCCTCTGCGCCAAGACGAGCGTTTTTAGAATAAAATAGCCTTTCTTTTCTTGGTATTTTTTAAACTAAATAAGATGTTTAAGTTTTCACGAATTTTATACATTTTAAATGAAACTGTTTAACCTTACATCGTAAAGTGTTTGAGATATTAGGTTTTTAAAAATATATTCTAAAATGTCAAAATTTTATGCGGTCTGGTTAAAATGATTTCTTTTAATAAGTATTAAAAATTGTAAATACAATATTATTATTTTTGATGTTTTTACTTAGTAAGTGACATCAATCTTTATATATCTTCCATATTTTAAGAGTATTATTAAAACACATTAAAAAAAAGTCAAGCAAATCAAACACTTTCGGGTAATAATGTATTTATTTAAATTATACAAAAACTGAATTAAATTTATAAATTCCTGCCTTGAAAAGTATTTATTAAAGTGGAGGACGGAGTGTCTTAACACTAGGTTCCCTCTGGTTACCCTGCTATATGCGGGATACAGCGTGAAGCTATGTATGTATGTTAAATTATTCATTTTAGATTTATTAACTTATTCACGCCTGGTACGAAAGGAATACTTTTAATCAAAAATTAAAATTAACAATAATTTTTCAAATATTCTATTAATAAAAAAAATTCAATATCTATCTAAAAATATCATCTAAGCCTAATTAGAAGTTTTTAAGTCTTAAACCCTGACCTCGCAACCGTTAATCAAGATCGACATCGGCGATACAGTGACCAGTTCACTGCTCACTCAGTAATAGTGCGATCGTCTGCGGAACGGACGCACGCGACGTGTCTTAAGCCTTTCGTACGAAATATTAAAAAAAATATGATTATCTCTGGTTTTGATTAAAACATAAATTTTGGTGTCCTGTCAGAAATGGCGGGAAAATAAAAGAAAATGTCCGTATGGATAAATGTGTGCAAGTGTTAATTGTTATTTGTTTTGTGTTTTAGTGAATTTTGTGATTGATGGTAATGTATATTATGGTACACAAGATGATCAGAATATTTTTTTTTATTAAATAAAAATATATTTTTGTAAAATATTGAAATATATACATAAATATAAAGTGTTGACAACATATTGACAAGTTGTCACAATTTCCATATAAAATTATTAAAGTGACAACATTAATTTCTATACTTTAACTACTTACTGACTTTGACTTTGATTTTAATACGCAAGGAATTGATTTTTTGTAACTTATTTTTTTTTTATAAAAATATCACATTATTATAATAAATATGTCGAGTTTTTATTGATAAAAATAGAAATTTTAATTTGTAGAAGATACATATTTTATTTTAGTCGAGAATGGAGAAATGAGTGTCCTAACACTCTATCTGCTTTCCTTGCTATACGAGGAAAAGCGTAGAGCTATAAATAACATTTTAGGAATTCAATTCTTTGGAGGCATACTAATAGTAGAGTGACAAAATGAGATATACCATTGAACATAAATATATTATAATATACATTTTCCTAAAATAAAAACTCAAACAACTTTTATGTCGTACATGAGTTATTTTTTATTACGAAGAAAAGAAAAGTACCATAAATCTGTATTTGAAAAATCGATTTTTTGACTCAAAATATTTTTTATATTAACGATTCATGTCGTCCAAGATTCGTTCATTGTATATATTATATGAGAAAATGAGAAAATTGTAAGAAAGAAAATTGTATTAAACTACTTACTTACCGTTAAGTAGTTCGGCCATATTAGACGAAAAAAATAGTTTGTGTTATTGTGATGTATAAATTATGGCTTTATTGTAATTGAGAAAGTTTAACAAACAACCATCCGTATATTCTACCAAAATTTAGCATTTATTACTAAGATAAAGATTTCATTAAAATTTTTGCTGTAATTGTAAAATAAAAATCAAAATACTGCTTAGAATTTTAACAATAAAAACGACTTCAGATAGAATGCACTAATAAGCAAAATTATTACGAATAACTCAAAAACTTATCGTCAGATCTTAACTAATTTAAACGGTTCTTCCGTTTAAATAAAGTAGGTCCATTTAAATAAAGAAACTCTAGCTATCATATAAAAAGAGAATCATAAAAATTGCTACACCTATTAAAAAATTATACTCATAAAGAATACGGTCGAATTGAGAACCTTTCGTTTTTGAAGTTGGTTAAAATTAAAATTTCAATAATAACATTTTCCAAAGTAATTATCTTTTTAATGTATATCAAATAAGCTAATATATTTAGCATTGAGCATATGTCGATACGAAATCAACCGAACGATCAATTATAAGCCACTTGAAAGTTTCCCAGAATTTTAATTAAGCCAATACTAAATAAATACGCAAACATTGTAGAGCGAGTTGGATAAGTCTTATTCTATTTGGAAACGAACTTATTGTTGTTCTATATATATAACTTCACGCTGTATCCCGCATATAGCAGGGTAGGCAGAGGGAACCTAGTGTTAAGACACTCCGTTCCCCACTTTCCACCGATTTGAGGCATTGCGTGCTGAATGTTAACGCCTGTCGTTGCGCAAATGCAGCGTGCGGCTGTAAACGGACAGGTTGTGGGTTCGATTCCCACTCCAGGTTATGGAATTTATCGTTTCCTGGGTTTGGTAACAAGGCCAAACGCGGCGTTGAGTTCCTTCACTCAGCACGCAATGCCTCAATTCGGCGGAAATTGTTGTTCTAAATGTTTTTTATTGACTTTACGATATATACAGCTTCACGCTTAATCTTAAAGCAGAGTAGTCAGAGATAACCTAGTGTCTAGACACTCTGTTCGTTGCTTTTGCCATTGACGATATTGTAGGCTAAGTGGCGGAACTCAACGCTGCGCTCAATCTTACCAGAGCAAGGAAATGAAAATAATTAAAATATAATCATTCTCCCAGGAATCGAACCCACAACTACTGGTTTTTATATTTAGACACTTACCACTATACTATGATGATCTCTATGACTAGATACTTATCAATATATTATGACCATATAGGCTAAAATTTATAAAGATTACACATTTTTTTTAATTTGCTTTTAGCTTATGTGATATTTGATGTTTAAGCTATATTACTATAAAGTACCGTCTAAGTCTGTTCTAAGTAGTTTGAAATCTCACAAACTTTCGTATTTATAATATCAGTAGGATACACGTATAATTTTAATTTTTAAATAATAATCATATTCTACAGAAATACGTCATTATATATAGGCTTTCATTTTATGCAATTTAATTTTAGTCACCATGAAGCGCGGCGTTGAGTTCCGTCACCCAACACACAACATCTTACAAATTAAGCAAAAAGCGGAAAACGGAGTGTCTAATACTCCATTCTCTCCGCGAACCTTTATATAGGAGAATTCGTTACGTTCGACTTATGCTTTTAAAGGACTGTATTAGATATATTATTGCTTTAATGCGTTTATGAAGGTACTAAAACACCACAAATAACTGGAATCATTAAGGCTTTTACGATACGATGAAAATTTATAAGAACATCAAAATTTTATCACGTATGAGGCAAAAGGCAGCATACTTACACACTGGGACATGTTTCCACGTCTAGGGTACAGAAAGAGAGGGCTTTCTACAAAATCACTGTACTCCCAATTTTTATGTATTAGAAAAGAAATTCTCATATGAATGACTGAAGTAATATCACGTTTTGTTCGATCAGAATAGGATGAAACGTATATATGTCTTAAACAAATAGACTAATATTATATTTATTTGTTATGCTTCCTGACTTATCTCGTTTGATAATGTTAAAATTTTGTTGTTTTAAAAGTAATCACTCAGCACGCAATGCCTCAACTTGGGGGAAATTGGGGAACGGAGTGTCTTAACACTAGGTTCTCAGGTTCCCTCTGCCTACCCTGTTATATGCGGGATTCAGCGTGAAGCTAAAAAAAATTAAATTAATTAATTCTTTAATGGGCTACGCTAAACCTTCATTTTATTTCAAAAAACCAAACCAGTATTACAAATATGCTGCATTTTTCTACCTTAATAGCTTCACGATGCATTTTGGTTCCAGTATAGGAATTCAGAGAGAACCTAAAAAAAAACCACTATGTATTCACTTTTACTTTTGTACAGAGTGGCGGAACTAAACGCAGAGAATTGTCTTACTGAATCGTTCTATAGTCAAGCTTTGTCCCACTGCGCTACAATGGCCTCAATGGCCTCAATGGCCCTATGTCAGCACCCTAAAATAAAGTTACAACCATCGCAATGGCAGCGTTACTTGTATAAGTCCACTGCACCTTGAATGACATCTGTGTACTTTAAACATCAAATATTTGTGATTGAGTACTCTCAATTCATAAAAAAACTTCGTTATTGTCCAACAATAAATTTGCTATATAATTTTTATAGAAATTTAGCATTGTTTTTCCTTGTAACAACCACATTTTTTTTATTATTTTAAAAAAATAAAGCTGCGGCGTGTATGAAGAGGTTAATGGCTGTGAAGAAGGCGAAAAAAGTATACAGGGACCGTAGCGCTGGGTGCTCCTTTCTCTCTGACCACCTCGGTAGGGATAAAGCTTAAAGTTAAGTTTAAAAAAAAAAACTAAATCAAATTTAGAGTATCTATATACTTACATACTCGTAAGCGTAGTTTTGAAAAGTAAGAATATTTTTTTTTAATCTTAGAGCAAAAACACCCTTCGTTAAAATAATTCGACAAAAGTATAAATTAATAAGAAATTGCATATTACTTCTAACAGTCAAGTATCTTATTTTCGATAATTGTAGTCCATACGTTTACCATGAAGCCTTATCTGTGAATAAAGACTAATCCATGACGTTGTTTATGGGGTGACGGAAGTTACCCTTATCTAGAAAAGGGATTAACACATGTGTTTTCTACAAAAACAAACTATTTATCTTTTTAGAAACAACAACTGACGTCACTAGCAAATCGGACAAAAATAACTTTAGGAAACTATTTTTTTCTCAGGTTCACTGTTTTTCCCATACAGCGTTTACTCAGAGAGAACCTAGCGTCATGACACTCCGCTGCTCACTTTCCGCTCGAATTTAAGGCTGTTGAGTGACGGAACTCAACGATGTGCTTTGTCTTGTCAGAGCGGGGAGATGAAAATAATTTAAATATAATTATGACCTCGAGTGGGAATCAAACCTACATCACTTCACTTACAGTCAAACGTTGTCTCACTGTGCCATGATGGCCTCGATTATTATTTATATATTTTATTAGTAAGTATATTTCATTTATATGTATATTACACAAAAAAATGTCGGGAAAAAGCGAACATCACCTAGTTATATATAGGACTGGTAATATAATGTCGACCGTCTTTCGATGCGGTTTCATATTGTCATGTTCAAATAATATCAGCATAGTAATAGTAATTAACGTTTATTATTTAAGGATTGTATGTTTGTGGTAGACTGTTGTATTAATATCTCGTGTTTGTACATGACATTCAGTTTTATGTGTCAAAAACATTTTTAGTTGAATTATAACTTAGGTTTAAAAGTGATTGGAGATTACTATTCTTTCCATGGACACTACACTAACAAATATTTAGGTCACTAGCTAGATAGTGATATAGTTAGTGATTTAAATATTTGTATAGTGATACGTCACTTAGCATATACAAGAAATACGTTAAGAAAAAAAACTTCTGCTACTTTTAAAAAAATCTAAATATTACGTTAATGATGTATGTGACATGTACTTAAAAACTCATAGTGTAGACGAACAAAATTTAGTCTACCTCGTTCTGTTCGTCACACCTTTTTAGTTTCTGCAAAGTTCCCGAATAAATGAGGCATACAAATGCTTCAGACCTTTTGCTTTATACTTTACTAATGTTATACTATACAAATATTTTCTTTTTCATTTTTTTAATTCATAACTAGAAATAATTACGCAAGTTCCCAAAAAAAGGAGTTATGAGATAAATTTTCAACAACGTTTTCTTCTGCTTGTTTAAAATATCTTAAAAAGATACAAAGTTATGAATGAAGCCGGATTCGAACCCGCGTTCCTAGGAATCCGTCCAAGCACTCTATCCTTAATCAATATTTTTTTCAGTAGTAAAGAAAATAGTTAATAGTAAATACTTTCATGAAAAAAATAATATTGTACGCTTTTCAGGTTGTACCTAAGTCGTATATCACATAAAAAAATCTAATTTTCCTGTCACCGGCTTTTCTACTCAAGCCGCTGTTGTAACGAAATTGCGAACGATCAGCGAAAATTATAGTATTATGTTACGGTCATAATGTACAATGTGGAATTATAAGAGTATTATAAACGTCCCAGGTAAATAGAGATGACGATGAATAAGTATCTCGTGTATTTTTGCTACTTATAAGTAACTAGATACTTATTTTTATATGGTCAATTTAAACCGAAACTTAATACATTATAGCTTATGTGTTGTTTTGATGTACTTGGAAGCTATAAAGTCATATTATTTTAAAATTAAATCCGTTTAGGAGGTTTTGCGTGAAAGAGAAACCAAACATCCATCTAGCCATTCTCACAAACTTACTATAATATTAGTAAGATTTACGCTTTGGGTAACAATAGAAAACCTTATAACTATCAATCAGTGGCGAGGCGTCCATACAACACGCTTCCCATCGGCATATCTTATTGAAATTAAGATATCAAAAAACCAAGGTCAAGAAAGTTGTGAGAAGTAAGAAAAAAAAGGTGGCCAGAAAAATGTTGGGTATAAAATTGCAAAAAAAACAAAACATATCATACCAGCTTCTCTAAAACTTAACGGCTTTCCTAAATATATGTACCGACTTCCTTAAACATATACCGGCTTCTCTAAATTTACCTGCTTGCCTAATTAAGATTTTCACTCCTCGCCACTGCTACCAATCGAACCTAATTTGTTCTGTACTTATCACCGATGTCGATATATTATACTAAATAGCGTAACTTAACGCCGCCCTTAGTCTTAGTAGGTCAAGAGGATATTTTAGAAAGATATAGATAAACAATCACTGGGAGTAGTTAGAGACCAACTGCGTCGCCATGGCGTCGCAAAAATGAAATTGCAATGCAAATAAATTTTATGTAAGTAACGTAGCACTAAGCGCTACGACATTGTGTCGGGTTTTTTCGCTTCGTTACTTTTAGTAAGCTATACGAGTATATTTTTGTGAGAGAAACGTATTTGCGCCTATCGTGGTGCAAAGGCACAAGCGTGCGACTGTAAACGCGACAGGTTGTAGGTTCGATTTCCACTCCAGGAAAAGGAATTTTTCATTTCCTGGGCTTGGTAACAAGGCAAAGCGCGGCGTTGAGTTCCGCCACTCAGCACGCAATGCCTAAATTGAGGGCCGGAAAGTGAGGGTCTTAAGACACATCTAGTGTTAGCACTAGGTTCCCTCTGCCTACCCTGCTATACGCGGGATACAGCGTGAACCTATGTGTGTATGTAAACGTATTTAATTTTTTTTTATACTAGTGGTCCGTGGTTTACGCGTAAAATACGTTTCCATGGCAACGTGCATATCACTTTGTATAAAAGTGTATGTCAAACACATAGTATTGTGAGTATTTTTTTTATTAATCAATGTATTATTATAAAAATATATTGGCTTTGTGCACTTGTTTGCCATTTTCCAAATTTTATACTCCTTAGTACGTATAATTTTCGTGAAATGAAATCCAAAATGTATTATTTTTTCTTTTTTTTATAATAAATTACTTGTTTAATAATAAATTAATTGATATCCCTCAACAAATATTATTAGGTTTTTATTTAATAACATGTGACATATACTTATGCTAAGTTTAACATCATTCAAGTATTCAAAAACATAATATCTTAAAAAGTTTATTTTATAATTTAATTTCAGAAACTAACCATATAAAAACACCGCATGTATAAATATCTATTAAAATTTAGCAATCACTTATTCACAAAGACAAATCGATCGTTTCCAGTGAAGTGGCATTTACTCGGCCGACATCATTTGTATAAAAGTTGTAATACGAAGCCCTAGTTTTTGCGTAATGAGCATATACATATACACACATGTCATATTACTTTTGTCCTATACAAATTCTTTGTAAAATTATTATCCTTTTATAATTTTATTGTGTATACTTAAGATTATTCTATTTTTTACCGACTTCAGAAAAAGGGTGTGTCAATTTGACTATATTTTTTAATTTGTATTCGTTTTTATTCCATTTAAATTTATTTAAGATGAAAGTTAATCTGGTAGTTTTAGATGTTAAGATCTTAATTATTTAGCCTTACGCAACTCTCGCATATAATAAGAGTAGGGAAAAAGTATCGAAACGCTCTGTTCTCCACTTTCCGACCCATTTTAACATATTATATAAGTACCAGTGACAACGCTTTGTTAGCTAACCAGACTATAAAAATATCATTATTATATTATTATTCCCCCTGGTGAGTTTGAACCTATAACCATCGTGTTTATAGTTTTGTGCCACAATGACGATGATCACAATGTTTTAACCACTCACAAGGGAATATCTCTATATAATAAAAGCATTACCCCAGTTCGGTCACGCACTGTATCAAATCCGAACTTATCACTAGCCTTCTTTTAACACACAAAATGTAGAAAATATATAAGAGGAAAATTTCATATGATTCAGTTCTTATTTTAATAATAAAGTATTATCAAGTTATATTAAAAATTATGATATTATTTGAGGTCGTCGCGGCGCAATGGGACAGCGTTAGATTGTAAACAGAAGTGGGTTCGATTCCCACTCGGGAGTATGATTATATAAAATTATATTTAATTCCCCGCTCTGATAAGACAAAGAGCGACGTTAAATTCCGTTACTTAAGACGCAATGTTTCAAATTCGGGCGGAAGGAATAGATTGTGTTTTGATAGTAGGTTTTCGCTGTGTACCCTGTTATAGTATAAAAATATATATTTTTATTTTTGCTATATACATATATGAATCTAATACTGATTTTTTTAACTTCACGCTGTATCCCTCACATAGCAGGGTAGGTAGAAGGAACCAGAAAATCTAGTGTTAAGTCACTACGTTCTCTTTTAACATTTTCATTCCTATATGTATATAAATGTATATATAGATAGATAGATAGAAAAAACTTTATTGCACACTTGAAATGATACATAAAGAAAATTTAAAATAATATAACAAATGCACAAAGGCGGCCTTATCACTAAAAGTGATCTCTTCCAGGCAATCTAACTGAAGGGATCTACAGATAAAAGCGGGCACAATGCAGTCTATATGTATGTATATATCCGCTAACTTCACCCTACGTCGAAAAATATTAATGATTTCCACGTCATTCGCAATATAATTTAGTAAGTTACTGACCATTAATCTAAGTAAATATAACAAAGAAACGCCCTCTTATCATACAAGAACGATGTTGAATAGGCAGCCAAATCCTATAAGCTTTTGCCGTGTATTTGTTTGCGTTTTATACAATGCGGATTATTTGTGCGGCACGCCGACTTGCCACTTAATGTCGAATAAGCAGGGATTATGGAGCAGCTTAAATTTTATAATAAATAATGAATGCTCTTTCAGTATGAATTAATTATTTAAATTATGTGTCAATTTATATGTATAATAATGTGTTATTGAAGAAAAATACTAATATCCATATAAAATACTTCTACTAATATTATGCATGGATGGATGGATGTTTGTTACCCTATCGTGCAAAAACTACTGAACAATTTTTATTAAATTTCGTTCTAATAACACATAGGCTACATTTTATAAAGATTTTGTGTAATTTGATTATAACAACGATAAGTAACGTACAGTAACTACTGCCCATAGCTTCACGCTGTATCCCGCACATAACATGGGTAGGCAGAGGGAACCTGAGAACCTAGAGTTAAGACACTCCGTTCTTTTTCAACAATTTCGTTCTCCACTTTCCGCCGGATTGAGGCATTGCGTGCTGAATGGCGGAACTCCACGCCGCGCTTTGCTATGTTACCAGATCCAGGAAATGAAAATGGGGAACGGAATTGTATACCGGCCATAGAAGGCTGAAATTTGGCATATAGACTCTTGGTGTAGTGTATTAGATCACTAAGAGGATTTCTCGAAATTTCTAAAAAAGGAAAAAGTGGGATTTTAAGTGTTATAGTCTACACAAAATAAGTAGAAGGATATAGCAATGTACCACTGACACTAGAAAATGAAATGAACAATATATTTGTGGTTTATAAAAGACAGCTAGTTTTCTTAAGCTCATACAGTTTTCCAAGCATTTTCCAATATTTTTAAAATAAGCTTCTCTCAGTAGATATAGCATATATGTCTGTATAAGAGAGCGGTCACTGCAAGCCAATTTAGTATCGACGACACTTGAAAATGGGTTTAATCCGACCATACAAACCATGTATAATAAATTGTTTCAACTTAACGCTATGAATATTTAAAGGAATCTTACAAATAAGATACTAGCTTCTAAATTTAATTTTGAAGTTCTATCTTAAAAATTGTATTTTCAAGAAGACAATAAGAAAAAAATACACATTAACAAATATCTCCTCAAATGTATAATGTTTAAAAAAAATGCAGATATTAAATTTTAGTAAAGGAATAAGTACAGTCTGTCCCATTTTCCTATTTCTATCACACTTTATTTATATTTTGCGGTAGACGTTGGTTCTTAGAAGTTATTACAGAATATATTTAGTATAAAAAAAATAGCACATATAAGTCTACTTTATATTAAATATAACCAAAAATAATTTTATTTTCCTTTTTTGTTATAAACTAAAACTTTAAAACTTTTTTAGTAATACTACCTACCTATTTAAGCATATTTGTTTCATTGTATATTAATAATGCCCGTGAGAAAACCCGCATACCATAGCGGAAATTTCGACATAACCACAAATGCTTTGAAATATGCTCTTCAAATATTCGTCCTTAAATTCTATTCATAAATGAATTACGAAAAAATGAAATTTTAGGGGAATTCTTAATAAGTAAAAATGAAAGCTAATTTTTCTGTATTCTATCATCTTTAGGCATTCATCTTTCAACGATAAATACGTGACTTGCTTAAAAATATCACCAGCTAAGTAATGAAATAAATTAATATCGTCGCTGCGCACAGGACAATAAGTAGACAAGGTCTTCGGTTCTAATCATGACGTAGACATATATGGGTTTTAACAGTTATTACTTAGTATAACATTTTAAAACTATAAATACCGCCCGAAATTAAAGAATAATAAGTGAATTTCGTAATTCGATAACAGAGTGATTTGACACTAGGTTCTTTCTGATATAGAAATAGTTAGAGTTAGTTAGATAGAAAATAGAATGTGGAAAACAATATGTAATTAAAAAAAAAATGAAAATTTTGAAAACTTGCATTGCACACTTTTATATTAGTTAAATATTGATTTAATAGTAATTTAAATTAGTTTCATTTCCTCGCTCTGGTAACACGATAATCACGGCGTTGAAATCTGGTACTGAACACAAAAAGTCTCGAATTAGAGCGGAAAGTGGCGACGTAGTGTATCGACACTAGATTCTCTTCTCTTCGTCTTAATTAGCATCAATTCGAACAAAATATGAACAAAGGAAAACTATGGCTTTCTTTGCCTCATACATACGTATATGTTTAGTTATATTGCCTCATATATGTATGTTTATATTTTAGTACAATATTTTATTAGAACGTTATTCGCACATTTCTCTCCCAAAACTCGCACAATTTATGGGCTACTTGAATAATCTTATAAAATTGGTCACTGGTCTCACATTCTCGTATATTATTACTTTATTTGAGCAATAAATGTTACTTTGGTTTAACTTAGATCGTATGTTACGGTGTACTTTACGCACGCAAACCAAATAATACGAACGTAGCTTTTATTTCTTTTATTTTTTCTTAATTTTGGTTATTTTTAATAAATATTTATAAACCCAACAGTATAGTGGGACAGTGTTTGGTTGTACGAGATAGTTTTAGGTTCTTAAATTATTTAAATTTTTGATATGACAAAATGTGGCGCTCAGATCCGCAATCCAACATGCAATGTTTGAAGAATAGAATTTGAGTGGAAACCGTAGAACAGAGTGTCTTGACACTAGGTTCTCTCTGCTTACCCAGCTATGCGGGAAAAAGGATGAAGCTGACTCTGAATATTAATAACATATAGGTACTCTTTCAAACCTACTTACCTAACTTCACGCTTTATCCCTAGCGGGGTAGTCCGAGAGAACAGAGCACCAAACGCTACGGTTTGCATACCTCTTTCGCCTCGTCCATAGTCATTAACCTCTTCATGCGAAGGGCATCCTCCGGGGGGTCCTCATGCTTTTTACGTGGGAAAAACACGCCGTGACGGCGGGAAGTGGAGGATGAAGCTACAAATAGCTACTTGGTACTCTTTCATAAATAAAATTATTATCTTAGTATAGGTACAAAGTATATGTATTTTTTTATTTTTTTTTATTGATAACGGACGGCAAACGAGCAGAAGGACCACCTGATGATAAGTGGTTACCTTCGCCCATGAACATCTACAACACCAGAGATGTTGTAGATGCGTTGCCAACCTAGAGGATACTGATGGAAGGGGGGACATGTATAGCTACTCTGATTAAAAAAATATAAAATTTTGAACAAAAGAAACTTTGTTAAACATCATATTTTGTAATTTGTAAAAACGAATAAGTAAACGTTAAATTAAAATATTTTTAAATTACAAACATCATAAATTACATTATTTTGTCAGAGCTGACGCAAATTATGCATTAAATATTTCGAATGCGACGTAGAAACGGTCTTGAGTTATTTTTAAATTCTGTAAACGCTTGCATTCTTGCTACCAAAATTCTTATAATATTTGCTACGATATATTAATATTTTAAATTAAAATTTATGAGCCATTTTTGACCAATTTTGATGAAACTTTACAATAATATAGCTATAATAATAATATATCAATTTGGCGGAAAGTGGGGAACGGAAATGTTGAAAGAGAATGGAGTATCTTAACACTAGATTCTCTGGTTCCCTCTGCCTACCCCGCTATATGCGGGATACAGCGTGAAGTTAAAAAAACAAAAAATAATAATAATAAGCTTTATTAATCTATACACCTTATAATACATTTTTCTTAAACATGAAAATACAAATAAATATAATACGAAACTAAGATTTCGATTTGTAGCCCCTCCTGGGTAAAAGCCTCCTTCAACTTGATCCATTCTTTGCGGTTTTTGGCAACTTATTTTCTTGATGTCATCCACCCATCTTTTCCTTGGTCTTCCTACGCTCCTCTTCCCTGTTGGACCTTTCCACTTTGTGGGCTTTCCACTGGCTATATGTCCTGCCCACTTCCACTTTTGTACTAGACTAATAATATAGCTATTAGATAACAATAACAAATACGCTACAATTTATAAATTTTTCACTATTTAACGATAAGTTTCTAGAAGAAATAGTAGTCTAGTAGTTTAGAATAGGGTTTTAGTATTTTTAAATAAACTAACTGAATTATTATTATTTTACTAAAAATGAAATCTTTATACTAATATAAATATTTATATGGAGCTAGATATATTATTTTATCTTTCTCACTATTTAGGGAATGAAAACTTATGTTAAAATGTTGACTTGCTTGCTTGAAAACCTAGTATCCAGATGCTCCGTTCTCCAGTTTCCGCCCAAAATCGAGATATTGGGTTCAGTGGTCAGTCAGTCAACTCATCGCCACGCTTTTGTCTAATTAATACATACAAACATAGCTTCACGCAGTATCCCGCATACCAAACCCAGGAAATGAAAATACTAAACTTTACATTTCCTGAAGTCGGAATCGAACCCACAACCTGTCGCGTTAACAGTCGCACGCTTGTGCCTTTGCGCCACGACAGGCGTTGTCTAAATAATAAAAAGTGTAAATATAAATTATTATAAAAGATACGCACATTTCACATGCTGTTTGATACACTCATATCAATTTTTAGCCAGGATTGAAAAGACTTATGGAATTATAAAAAAAATTAAAATTAAATAATTTGTTATTTAATATACTTAATTAATATATAAACTTTATTTTTATACTACTAATCTGATATTCTATTCTATTCCATTAATAACTTAGTCTAGAATAAGCCTACTTATAGCACTTTCACATAAAACTAACTTTATTTTATCGTATCGTGACCAAATCGTAATGCGAACAGCAAGTGTTACATCTCTTGATCTCGTTTTTATTATAAAACTTTCTCCCATACGTTAAGTACTACGCTTGTTTGCGAACAATAAAACGTCGACTTACGTCTGCGCTTTCAATATAATAAGATGCTTTAGAGGGTTTCCACCATTGAAGCCCAAATTGAGACTGTTTTTAAAAATCGTTTTATACCTTTCTTAAGTAGACAATATGTAACATATATCTTTATATGTTTATTTTGTATACGTTTTTACATTCTTTGTTTTGTAATTTTTGCAACTGTTTTAATTATTTTAGAAAAGAATTCATACACGTAGAGGCCATCGTGGCGCAGTGCTATGTTATGGGTTTGATTCCCACTCGAGGGTATTATTATATTTAAATTATTTTCATTTTTCAGTTGTAGTAAGACACGAAAGACATTGAATACGCAATGTTTCAAATACGGGCGGAGAGTAAAGAACGGAGAGTAAGCACTGGACGTAGATTCTGTCTAACCATCTTGCTGATAATGTGAAGTTGAAGAAAAAATCATGGCCTATATTTATATATCCTATAAAAATTCTTAAAAACTTATATATAATGTCAGTCAAGTCAACAAATATATTTCAGTAGCTTTATTATCAAAAATCGTCAGTTTTAGCATTTTTCTCGTTTTTTCATGGAAATATCTAAAAAAATATCTAGTAAACACATTTTAAAACTTGTATAAAATATGGTATACAAACTCCACAATTTGCCCGGACGTGAATCACTTACATTGTGTTTTAATACAACGTTTACTATGAAACGCTTTTCAAATCGACACAATAGTGCTAGATAAGGAACCACCGAGAAACACTTTACGGTATTACCATTTCGAATACAAATACGAATTCAATGGAAATGTAAAACCGATTTTAATATTGTTGTCATTCATAATAAAATTTTGATGTTACTCTTGTCTACATATAAGTATAACTTAGGTATACTACTATAAATGAAAATAAGTATAAGTTAAACTTTTAACAATCATTTAAATAATTAAGTTACATTATTACTTAATATATTATATAATATAGGCATAAGCGTGCGACTGTAAACACGACAGGTTGTGGGTTCGATTCCCACTCCAAGAAATGTTAGTATTTTCTTTTCTTGGGTTTGGTAACAAGGCAAAGCGCGGCGTTGAGTTCCGCCACACAACACGCAATGCCTCAATACGGCATAAAGTGGGGAACGAAATTGTTTAAAGAGAATAGAGTGTCTTTACACTAGGTTCTCTGGTTCCCTCTGCCTACCCTGCTATATGCGGGATACAGCGTGAAGTTAAAAAATAAAAAAAAAATTATAATAATGTTACAACTTCAAACTTTTCGTCAGATCTTTACAATGTTTAAATGAGAACACATCAGAAGCTCTAGCTTATATAAAAAAAAGATTAATCAACATTGGTTCACCCAGTATGAAGTAATGCGATAACACACAAAAAATGACAATCAAATTGAGAACCTCCCCTTCAAGTGAGCCAATTCGGTTAAAAATTGCCTAAAACGAAAATAAAACAGACATTAGGAACAATACTGAAACCCACAGATACGCAGTTTTAAAAAAAAATTAAACAACTAAATAAAAAAAGAAAATTGAATTAAATTTATATCCAATACAGAATATGTCCAAGATGTTCGTGATTCAAAGCAGGGTGAACCATAGATAAAAAGCACCCCTTATTCAGCCAAAGTTATCAGATCAACCCCTAAACGTTCTAAGGATAACAACTAAGCTGTGTCATCCATGAAATATGCTTTACCAGGGCGGGACATAAATTGAAAACCATAATGTATTGTTATAAACGACGTGATAACACTATGGTCACTTGTCAAACTATTGTGCCTTTTTTTTTTTTTTTGGATAACGGATGGCAAACGAGCAGAAGGACCACCTGATGGTAAGTGGATACCTTCGCCCATGAACATCTACAACACCAGAGATGTTGTAGATGCGTTGCCAACCTAGAGGATACAGATGGAAGAGGAGGACATTGTAGTATTCCGTTCTCGGAACCACCACATTTTGGGGAATGGATGGGTAGGAATGGGAAAACCTGGCTTACATGCCATCGAACCGGAACACATTATAAGATATTTGGCGGTTCGTCTTTGACATGATAGTGGTCGCGAGCCAGACGGAGGACGAACCTCCTACCACCAAACAAAACATTCCTTACATGGAAGTCAGGTTTGATGTTATGTATGGTGAAGATGTATTGAATTTATATATAAATACGTGAGCCAAAAACCTTGGATACCTTTTTACGACAATTACACGGACGGAGGAGCATGAAATTTGGCACACTTATAGTTTTTATAAAGAGTGCAGAAAATTTTCTTAAAATAATGCGTAAAAAGTATATTAAATAATTAACATAATAAATGTTACACACACTACTATGGTTTGTATAAAGTGACATAAACATTGCTGAAGACAACGCGTTGTTAACCCGGGGACGACATCACATAGCGTCTGTCTGTAAATTCGATTGGTTGTGGGTTCGATCTCCACGAGGGGTAAAAAAAATATTTAAATTATTTATTTCATTTATCCGATCTGGTAAGATAAATCACGGCGTTAAGTTCTACCACTCAATACGCAATGTCGTGAATTCGGGCGGAAAGTGGAGAACGGAGTGTTTAACACTGGATTCTCTTTGACTATCCTGTAACCGGAAAAAGCGTGAGACTGAAAAACATAAAAGAGAAGCCATCATGATACAGCGTGTGACTGTGAACGTGATCGGTTTTTTATTTTTGACCCGGAGGAATAATTATATAAATAATTTTCATTTCCCCGATTTGTGTAGATAAATCACGACGTTGAGTTCCATCACTCCATACAAATCTCGCGAACTCATATAAAAAGCAGAAATATGCCTACAAATATACTTCTCTTAGCCTATCCTTAAAAAAACGACAATTTTAAAATAAAAAACAGCTTTATGGTCAATTCTTCTTGTATTTTTTCTTTACAACAAAGTTTTCCATAAAGAGATATTAAGATTTTTTTATATACTATCTTCAAAGTTTGCAACAGACTTTACCCAAAGGAATTTTAGTACGTTAAGTTTCAACCTAGGTTATATCGATCTTTCATTAACTATCTAGACAGTGCGGAATTTTGTTTTACTTGACTTTTATGAAGATACATACATACGAGTTCACGCTGTATCCCGCATTTAGCAGGGTAGGCAGAGGGAACTTAGTGTTAAGACACTCCGCTCCCCACTCTCCACACATAGTATATTACGTGGAATACTTTACTATTAAATATTTCTAAATAGAAGCGAAGTTCGATCAAATTAATTCAACGATACTTGGCAAAGGACCAATCGAACTACAAAGTGTAAAGTTGCGACGTTGGTTCTCAGAAGTAATTTGTCAATAGGCTGATTACGTCAATTCCTGTATATTAGTAATGGTTAGGTACTTTGATTCGAAATGTATTGGATTACATTTACAGTACCTCTCATATGAAAATGTCAGGTTTCAGGTTATTCAGCTTTTTTAACGGTAAATTAAAATTAAAAATAGGCATTGTATAAATATTATTATTGATTTTAGACATTTTTAAAAGAAAGCAGAGGCTGAAGTCTGAATGTAACATGTAAGTTGGAAGTACGGATGGAAATATTTTTTAAAGAGAAGAGAAATTTCTTTTCTTTTCTTGTTATTTTAACAAAAAAGTATGATATTTAATTTTATATTTTAATAATATATAATTTATATGCATAGAACTGCGAAAATCGAAAATGCAACTTTCATTTTTGCATATCTTAAATTAAAAGATATCCACTGATATAATTTTAAATACGAAATAATTCTATTTTAACATATAAACATTTGTAGACGTGCGTACGAAATTTGATTGTTACGATGCCAATATGTACCATAAAAAAATTTATGAAAAAGTAGATAGTAAAAGACAATAAATAGATAAGAATCTTAACAGTTGAGATCTTAATATTTTTCGACGACGGGAAATTAAAAACAATTTCCTACATTGTTGCGAAGATTTCTTTCAATTCTTTTAACGTACTTAATAACTGAATATACCACAACCAAACCACAACCATGTATTTAAACTTTGTCGAACACACTAATTCAATCGGATTCACCGTGCAGGTGCCCATCGGGTTGCAGAGAGAGGAATTTGGAGAGTGCCTGGGACTTACGACCCAAGTTTATGTTTAAGGGGCTCTTTTAAATAGGCACATTAATGTTCACTTCCACTGTCGGCGTTCCTCAATTCTAAATGAACAGTTCCTACCAATCATGCCTTGTGCCATGTACAAGAAATGAATTGATAATAGTACTGGACACGCCGAAATCTTTTAGTAGATTATAGAGAGATTTCGCTATTAGACCTCTTGCACCTACTTCTACCGCGTTCAAATTAAGACAGCTTAAGAATACGACTAAAAAGTTGCCTTATAGTGTGAATAACAATAACTTTTGGTGTCTACAGCAATCGTTTCGCGGTCATCAAATTGCTATTTTACATCGATCGCTTTACATCGATTAATTGGCAAATAACCTCTAAAATAGACGTTATTTAAGTAATAGTATTTTAAAAATAGCAGTACATTTTGACTAATTTCAAACATGAGTAAGCTTGTACAAAGCTTTCTATTATAATCTTTTACACCTCTCACACCTGCTCTTTTGTATAAAATATTTCTTCTTATACAAATATATTACTGAATGTACTACTCGTTAGGCGTAACGTTTAGCTTTTTAAAATATTGTTCTCTTTTTTTTATGTTCTTGCATCCAAAATTATTTGAGGCCATCGCAGTGCAGTGGAATAGGGTCTACCGTAAATGGGAGTGGTTGTGGGTTTGATTCTCGCGCGGAGAATGATTATATTTAAAATATTTCAATTTCTACACTTTAATAAGTCAAAGCGGGATGTTGGGACTCGTAACTCGACACATGTTTGTCGAATGTTTCGATGTCGGGCGGAAAGTAGAGAACATACATAAATACGTACGTATACATAACATACATACATACATGGCTTCACACTGTATCCCGCATACAGCAGGGTAGGCAGGGGGAACCTAGTGTTAAGACACTCCGTTCGTTCGTTCGTTAGTGTTAAGACACACTTTCCGCCGAATTGAGGCATTGCGTGCTGATTGGTGGAACTCAACGCTGCGCTGTGAATTTCATTTCCTGGAGTGGGAATCGAACCCACAACCTGTCGCGTTTACAGTCGCACACCTGTGCCTCTGCGCCACGACAGTAGAGAACGGAGTGTTTAAACACAAGTTCCTCTCTAACTACCATGCTATGCAAGATAAAGCACGAAATTGTTATTCTTTTTAAAATATTATTAGGATACCACTACATAGTATTCATATGTTAAATGGCGAAACCCACGATCGCACACAGTCTAGCCAGTAGATATGGGAATCGAACTCAAAACCACAGTGTAAGCTATCAAACTTCTCAGTAACGACACTCCACCACTTGTGCACTAATGACCTCACTTAAATAAAAGTAGTAAAAGAGAATCGATATTTCATTTTATAGTAATGACGTTTCATATAGTCACATACGAGTATCTCTATGATTGGATACTTGCATGGAATTACGTGACATTTTTAAAAAAATAATACGTTTCCCGTAAAATAAAGTATTAAAGTTAAATGTTACCATTTTATTAGGTCATTGTGACTGTTAACGTGGGTGGTTGTGAGTTCGATCCCCATTTGGGGATTATATTTAAATTGTTCTCACTTCTTCGTTCTGGCCAGGCATAATACGGCGTTGAAATCCGTCACACAACACGTGCCTCGTTTTGATTTGAAGAATTTGTATGGCATAGTTTCATTGAGTGAGCCTCTATTGCTTTCAATTGTTTTATATTATTATTTCGAATAAAAAGAACTTCAAGTGCTTATGAAATATATTTTTTTCATATTATTAATTTAAATGCGAATGGATATTTATAACTCGATCACGCAAAAACTGTTGAACTGATCTAGGGAGATCTAGAAAAACTTGACAGCAATATAACTTAGGTATATATCGAAATAACGCAACAGCCGCAATTTATAAGGATTTTATTTAATTTAGTCATAATATACAATTATTGTAACAGGTTGTGGGTTCGATTCCCACTCCAGGAATTTTTCATTTCCTGGGTTTGGTAACAAGACAAAGCGCGGCGTTGAGTACCGCCATTCAGCACTCATGCCTCAATTCGGCGGAAAGTGGCGAACGGAATTGTTGTAAGAGAACGGAGTGTCTTAACAATAGGTTCTCAGGTTCTCTCTACCTACCCTGCTATATGCGGGATACAGCGTGAAGTTATACAATTATTGTTTATTTTATTTATATATGAAATTACGTACCCAAAATTGAACCTTGGCAAATTTCCGCCATCAGTGACCGTGGCCCACTAGCCTCTATACAACCTTGGGTTTATGGTTCGTAAGCGCTGTTAATGGGCGTAGCTAAGGGAAATGTTTTCTTTGCTTTAATTATTCCAAAAAAAATATTACATGTTGTAAGTGTAAGTTAAACATGAAAATAATAAGGCAGCGATAATAATTATTAATTAACTTGGTAGTACATTTGTTCTTGCAAAAAACGACATTATATCCGTACCGGGCATGGATAGATTAATAAATCGACTTATAAATTCGTTTTTATTAATTTTAATAGGCATTTATAGGCTGAATAAATTGCTAAAACAAAAAAAAATCAAGCAAGTTAAACATCTGTGCCTTGTTGCCAAATCGAGTAGGAATTTAACCCACAACCCGTCGCGCTTACAGCCGCACGCTTATGCCTCTGCGCCACGACAGGCGTCAAAACACCTTTAGGTAAAGAAAATATTTAAATAACGTAAAAACAAGTTACAGATAAAACTTAGACTTAAGTACCTGCTCTGAAAAGTATGCGTCATCGATTTATTAACTGATTCACGCGTAGTACGGATCTATAACTATGTTAAATTAATTTCTGCTACAAATACGTCATTGGACGTTGCGTTAAAACATAACATAGGTGACAATTAAATAATAATAATAATAATCGATCCTCTCAGAGAAAACGATATTCAAATTATTTTAATTTCCCCAATGTGATTAAATTAAGATTTGAGGCGAAAAGCGGCGTATCTTGACACTACGCTCTCTCTGTCTACCCAGCTACGCAGTTAAATAATTATAATACATAGCATAAATATAAAAAAAGGTTTTCTTATTGTATTTTACGATATTTTAAATTGTTAATACTTATTAATGGAAAGCTCCGATGCTCATTAATACCACATAAAATAAGATAGCATAGATTTTTACAAAGTTATTGAAAATAAAAAAATGTTTAAGCATTTAGTTTTACGTAGCGTTAAGTTCCGCTACGTCTCGAATTCGGACGGAAAGCAGTGTGTTTTGATATTAGGTTCTCTCTGTCTACCCTGCTATTTATTAATTTATTTAATAGGAAGACAAACAGTGTATCAATACAGACAACAAAAAAAAAAAAAAAAAAAAAAAAAAAAAAAAAAAATGCTATGCGGAAAAAAGCGTGAATCTCCTTTTTTTTTAATTTTATACATGTTTATTAAGCAAAGTTCAATCAATACATAACAAAGCCACTTAAATAAAACTACCTACACATTTTCACAAGGTCGCATTAGATAATTGTGCAATAGTTACTATTTGTCATTCAAATATAATCGTATAAACTTTACATATATAGTTTAATTTCAAAGAATTATTAACTAAAATTTACTATTTATTAAAATTACTAACCACTATGTCGAAAATATATGGCGTTAATTATTTATCATATGAATTTTATGCATTTGTAAAAACATATTGGCTTGTTACGCTTCTCTTAATAAACTTTATTTATACGAAATTTAATATCCATCTGCAAAAAGGGATTGATTATTTTACGTTTTTTTTTTTTTTTTATGGATAACGGATGGCAAACGAGCAGAAGGACCACCTGATGGTAAGTGGTTACCTTCGCCCATGAACATCTACAACACCAGAGATGTTGTAGATGCGTTGCCAACCTAGAGGATACAGACGGATGGGGAGGACAATGTAGTAGTCCACAATCGGAACCACCACATTTTAGGGAAAGGATGGGTGGGAAAGGGGAAAACCTGGCTTACATGCCATCAAACCGGAACACATCATAAGATATTTGGCGGTATTAATATAATGATGTTTTAACTAAAAGACGGTTAAATAGTCGACTCTAGAGAAAAAACTATCAAAATGTGATGTATTAAATTTAAAATATAAAAAAAAATACACATATTCGACTAAAATATATAAGCATAGAATAAATACTGAAAAAGAATTTCTGTTCAAATCATTTAATAATAAACACAGATAATTATAAAAACATAACAGATTCAACATCATATTTTTAATCTGTGCTTATCTTAATGGGTCTGAGCGAAATTAACGAACAAAGCGGACTTCCGTTGCCGCACCCGATTACAACTAGAGTGAGTAGCATAGCAGTAACACAATGATTATTTTAATTGTAACATTCCCTTGAAAATTCCTTGATATGTAAAGAAAATTGATATTTAATAAAAGATGCTAATGAAGATTTTACAAATTTATTATTATTTAATTAGGAATATATACTTATACCTGTGTAATTAATAATATAAAAAAAAGATATTTATTCAAAAAATATTTTTACAAATTGAGCAACCGAGACTTTCCAGTAAGTAGTCAAAGAAACTTGTGTTGAGAATGTCTCGCTTCCCGTTGGCTTAACGATACATGCAAACATATAACATAATAGTAACATAGCTGTGTGTGTATGTGTTTGTGTTCGCATTATTGCGGTCCTTGCATTATTTAAAATAATTTATATGTATACCTAATTTGTTATTTTATATAAAATAGAAAAAATGCCTCACATTTTACTCTGGATATATGGGGAGATAGGCTGAGATAATCTAGTTTCAAAAGACTGCCTTCCACTTTCCGCCTAATTTCGAACATAGCGTACTGAGTGACGGACCTGAGCGGTAAAATGAACATAATTTTGAATTCATTCATTTTGCTGAGTGGCAATCGTACCAACTACCATTACGTTTTAGTCGCTCTATAAAATAGACAAAGAAAATATCCCATGTTTATAAGAAAAGTAAAAGTTACTTTCATCCACATCTTCCGCATTTACGGTATCCCACTTTCTACCCTAAAAATAAATAGTTGAAATTGTTATGGGAACTAATTTATATTGATTTCATAGTTACAAAGTCTTTGTGACGGACAAAGTTCCTATAATATAAATATTATATATATAAATTTTCACTGAAAAATATCAAATCCAACATCATCAAATGTGACTATATTTTATTTGACTGTTACTTTTCATGAATGTAATAAATCAAGAATTTAATGCTCATAATTAAAGATGAAATTATTACAAAAAGTTTTTCTCTTATTAAAACACGATTAAATAAAATGTAGCTGTGTAAAAGCGGGGAACGGAGTGTCTTGACACTAGGTTCTCCCTCACTACCCTTTTATGGGATAAACCGTGAAGCGTGCTTATTGAACTTTGTAAAAACTCCAAAATCCAAAATCCAATATTAAGTATATATAACTTTATACATATCTAAAATAAAAATATATGTAATATAATATGATTTCACAATATGATAAGCTTGTACTAACAATGTAACTAGGCGCTGAAATAACAATGTCACCGAGTAAAGAATTTTTTGCCTGGCGTCCAGCCAGTACTGTAATGTAGACACTTATTAATTTATGGAATAAATAAATCCTTTTGAAGGACGCCGCCTTTCTTATATAAACGTGTTAACACTATTAGAAAATTTTCCTTAAAGATTAAATCATTAATAATTAGTTTGAACGCCTGTCATGGCGCAGAGGCACAAGCGTGCACGCGACAAGTTATGGGTTCGATGCCCACTCCAGGAAATGGAGTTTTTCATTTCCTGGGTTTGGTAACAAGGCAAAGCGCGGCGTTGAGTTCCGCCACTCAACACACAATGGTCCAATTAGGTGGAAAGTCGAGAACAGAGTGTCTTAACACTAGGTTATCTGGTTCCCTCTGCCTACCCTGCTATATGCGGGATACAGCGTGAAGCTATGTATGTATGTATGTATTCGTTTGACTTAAGGGATACCTATTTTTTTTAATGTTTTTTTTTTAGTTGCATGCTTGTTACCGCATAGCAGGATAGACAGAGAGAACCTAGGTTAAAAACAACTCGTTTTACACTTTCCGTCCGAAAACGAGACATTACATGTTTAGTGGCTGAGCTAAATACCGCGCTTTGTCTTACCAAGTAGAGAAAGAAAACCTCGAATTCTAATTATTTATTAATTTCTAAAATATATGTTTAATAAATAATATAATTGGGATCCGCTTTTATTATAATGATATTTTTGAGATTACGCTTAACTAGAATCTTATAAACTTCATATATAAAAATATATTAACATAAAGATACATTATTTAATTTAATTTGTTATGATATATTTACTTTATTATGAGTTAAAGCTTTAAAAACCCATAACGGAAACCTAACACCATAACGCTGCATAATACGAATATTATGCTAAACACATTCATTGCAGTCGTTTCCGGTTTGCATGAATTGATAAATTGCCTATTTTGTGTACAAAATATATAAGCGTTTATGTCGTCTATAAATCAGTTAAATGTGAGGTAATCGAAAAATATGATGGAATTATTCCATTTTGTAAAGACAATTGGTAGTGGGTTCGATCGCTCTTAAGGGATTGTAATATTAAAAAAAATACGCACTTTGGTAATATAGAGGCGTTAAGTTCCGCCACCTAACAAGCAATAATTTGAATGCAAGCGTAAAACATAGAACAGAGTGCCTTGATACTATCTCTCTCTCTCTGACTATCCTGTTACGAGGTAAAAAACATTTTTTTTTTAGCTTCACGATGTATGCCGCATATATAATAGCAGGGTAGGCAGAGAGAACCTGGGAACCTAGTGTTTAAGATACTCGTAGTCTGTTCCCCGTTCGTAAAAAACGTAAAGCTACTAAAAAATATTCTACTTTAACTTCTTATAGTATTCAGTATTATAATTTATGTTTGAAATGAACCCTGTTGTGGCGCAGGGGCACGAGCGTGTGACTGTAAATATAAAATAATATTTAGTATTTTCATTTCCTTGCTCTGGTAACAAGACAAAGCGCGGTGTTGAGTTCCGCCACTTAGCACGCAATGCCTCAATCCGGGGGAAAGTGGGGAACGGAAATGTTAAAAATATTTTTTATTATAATCGATAATTTGTTATTTTATAGTAAAAAGATACGCTGACACTGTAAAACATGACTAAAATTGATTTATTTGTTTGACATTATCAAAGAGGTTTGAAGGGCAGACGACGAGCTTACGTAATCACGCCATAGTGTAAATGATCATAATAATCAATGGTGAAAGATTATTTTCTACTAATGAAGATAGAAATTTATTTAGTAAAACTGCTAGATTAATAACTGTAATAAAAACGAGCTTTTTAAACAACAACTAATTTTTATTATAAAATAATACAAATAAATCTTTCCAATTAAAAAAAATATTTATGAATTTATAAATCAACATATTCATAAATTCATAAATATTTTTTTTAATTTATGAATCAACAGATATTTATGAATTTATAAATCAACACATAAAATAAAGTGCTTGAATCTTATAGTTCTAAAAATATACTTTATAATCATTTATATGATATATCTTGAAGTTGTTTAAATAAGATATACTTGTAACCACGAAAATTAAAGAAGTTATTACCATACTTTCTTTTTTTCTGTCACATATAATGTTCAAAGATGTAAATGAAGATAAAAAAATTGAGTATATGCCAAATGTTAGAATATAAGATTAAAAACATTATATAACTAAACTTGTTTACCGCGGGTTTACTCGAATGTTTATTGGGAATGAACAATTAGTTCATTATTCATGATACATGAATATGGTACCTTTTTATACGCATCGATATATATACCTTCCTAAATATTTACCAAGGACAATAGTAGCTTATGTTTCTTTTCAGTTTCCTACCTATCTCTACTTAATACAATCATAACGTAACATTGCTTCGTTACGACGTAAAAGAAAGACAAATAAACAAATTCATTTTCCCAATTATTTTTCATTAAAAAAATGCATTTCTATATAAAGTTAATACAAATTAAAAATTTCAGACGACCACGCCTCATCTTCCCATAACTTCCCATAACTATATTCTGGGATGGCGCCCATTACGGGACACAAACGCCCAGAATATATGTGAGAAGAAAGGAAACTTCTTTGGTAAATACCGTGTTTATTGTAGACGGCTAGAATTTGCTATTATTATATTTCTAGATATTGTCGTTTGTTTTGGTAAGCATTTTTATGAATAACAATTTTAATAGAATCATTTATTGCTACAGATTTTGAAATTAAAACATAAACCAAATGTATGCTAAGTTTAATATTATAATAAACAATATTATTGTAGAATGTATTCTGCTTGTTTAACTGTTTTTTTCTTATCGTACACGTATCGGTTGGGAAATAAGGAAAAATGTCGGTGAACAGAATGATGTGTCACTCCGTTCTTCATTTTCCATCCATTTTAGAAATGACATTGTAAATGTATGGAAATTTGACTATAATATATCCAAAATTTGCGAGTGATTAATTATTGTATTCACATGTGTAGCTAGTTGAGTGAGTAACAATAGAACAATAACAGTGAAGCTATATTTGAAAGTGTATATCAAACACATAGAGGGTATAATATTTATACATTGTTTTGAAAACAGTCGACTTTCTATTCTTTTTTTTTCATATAAAATATTGAATATATCCAATTCAAAAGGTCCAATGTTTCACTTTTATTTAAAAAAGAAAAAAGTATTTCCTCGTTTGATTTTAAAAATGTCCACTATGTTATTCCTTAAACAGGCAGAAAATTAAAAATGAAGTGACGTTATTGTAATAAATTCTGTCCATTTCCACCATAATTAAAGAAAAAAAAGAAAATCGATTTCAAATAAAATGCACTAAAACCTAATATTGAAAATTATTTCGAATAACTCAAAAAGTATTCGTCAGAAGTATATTTAAATAAGACCATATCAGAAGCACTAGCTATCTGAGAAATATAATTAAGCTATATAGGAAAAGAATTATCAAAATTTGTTCACCATAATAATACCTTAATATATAAATTATAATAAAAGTAATTTTTGTAAAAATGGGTCCAAAGCTTTTACTTCACGTATTAATAAATTGATTTGAAATCAACATTATTTATTATATTAACATTGTAAGTTTTTTTATGGATTTTCATGGACATCCCTCACCATTATATTATATGGGGCACCATCTGTTATTGATAAAAAATATAATTTAAAAAAATTCGACCACTTTTAAGCTGCAGCCCTACTTCAGACAGTTTTACAATAAATATAGTCAAACAACAAATGCAGTCAGTTAATAAATAATACAAGATACGTGAAGATGGTACCCGCCACTCAGCACGCAATGCCTCGGAATTCGGCGGAAAGTGAGGAACTGAGTGTCTTAACACTAGGTTCTCAGGTTCCCTCTGCCTACCCTGCTATATGCGGGATACAGCGTGAAGCTAAAATAAAATATATCACGAATCAACACACAATAATCGCATCGTCTGATTCTAAATTTTATTAACCTCGTAACAATTTACATAACAGCAAAATCTATTATATCATGAAACCTTATTCATATAAAACATGTTTAGCCGATTTATAGTGGCATATTGCGTGCAAGTAGATACGAGCAGTGTGCACTCGTGCAGTCGGACAGTGGTTAGCGACGGCCAGCTCGATGCATTAGTTAGTATTTACCTCATAATTGCTGGGTTTTTAAATATTTAATTTTTATGATTGCTTTTATGATGTTTGATTTTTATCTTTGTCATGATAGTTTTTGTTATTAAAAAACTTGGATACGTAGAAATGTATATCGATGTTATTGTAGTGATCAAAATGTATTACTTTTTAGTCTATATTATGTTTAGGTATTGAAAGGGGCTACAACTTCTTCCTTATAGTTTTTGCGTTTAGGCTTAAAAGCAATTGTAAAAGTAAACGGTATATATTTATTGACAAAAAATATTAAGGCGTTTGTTTTTTTTTTTTAACTTCACGCTGTATCCCGCATATAGCAGGTTAGGCCGAGGGAACCAGAGAACCTAGTGTTAAGACACTCCATTCTCTTTCAACAAATCCGTTCCCCACTTTCCGCCGAATTGAGGCATTGCGTGTTGAGTGGCGGAACTCAACGCCGCGCTTTGCCTTGTTACCAAACCCAAGAAATGAAAATACTAAATTTTACATTTCCTGGAGTGGGAATCGAACCCACAACCTGTCGCGTTTACAGTCGCACGCTATTGCTTCTGCGCCACGACAGGCGTTTAACAAATAAATACTTAAATAATTTTCCGACTCAACACGTAATGTCTGGAATTCAGGCTGAAAGTGGAAAACGGAGTGTCTTAACACTAGGTTGTCTGACTACTTTGCGTGTCAGGAAATAACGTGAAGCTGAACGTGAATCTTTCCTCATTTACATTTAAATTTATGAAATGAATCATAAGCGCTCTCTGATTTTACTTTGATGGAACAGAAAAGGAGCATAATGTCATGCTCGACGTATGTATGCCTAAGTAAATTTCAAGGCTGGCTTTCCAATTAAATATTTAAAGCGATAGACTTAAAATACGTCGATTGATGTTCTTGGTAATCATTTCAATGCCTAATTATTAAATTGGATATTGACATTATAATACCAGTAGTGAAATGTCTATATTTGTGTACAGCGTCTGTTGGATTAAATTCAATTCGGAAAAATGTTTATATTTGATTTTTTTTTGTCCAGAAAAATTTTTACAATTATAAAGAACCTCTACGCAATAATTACACGGAAATTGAAAAAAAAACATATTAGTTATGTATAACAACTCCAGAAGGAAAGACAGCTGAGCGAGTAAGAGCTACATGCCACAGACGGACAGACACACACAGACAGACATCGTGGTCAAATTTATAACATCCCTACCCTTTTCTTCAACATATCCTTCTTTTTTGGGTCTAAAAAAACCGTGATAGACACTGTATAATGTCTTCAAACATATAATTCCTGTTTTTACTTATTCCATGTCGACTAATCTATGCTATGCACTATGCATACTAATTACATACATATAGATAATTATATCTAAATTTTAAGTTCATTTACAATAACAGAAGAAAAATAATTGTAACAATGTAAAAATAATTTACTACTGTAGCAACAGAAAAACGTGTTGTAATAATCCAGAACAATCAATACTTTTATTGACTATGGATCTTGGCTACGAACCTACGGCTACAGATCTACGGCTACGTATCCATAAATAATCAGATTTCTATAGACACTTGGTAGCCTGGGGCCACCATGAAAAAAAGATTAGGTTAAAATATCCGATTAAAAAGAAACCGTGTTTGGTTGTAGGTTCAATGTCTACTCGGAGAAATGATTCCATTTGAATTATTTTTATTTCGCTGCTCTAGTAAAATAAAGTGCGGCGTTGAGTTCCACCAATCAACAGGCAGTGTCTTGAATTCGAGCCAAAAGTGGAGAACGGCGTGTCTTAGCACTGCGTTCTCTCTAGCTACCCTGATTTGCAGGAAAAACGTGATTCTAAAAATATATAAGTAAATTTTATCCTATCTATATGATTCTATTTCACCAACAGTTACAATAGTAACGTGTAAGTTAAGAGACAATCTAAAGATATTCTAGTGTTCATGGAAACATTTGGAAACCTTCCAACAGCGTAATCCGATGACAGCTTCAATCTCGTCATTTACCTATGAAGTTTTGATTGTTTGCGTAAACTTTATAAATACATTCCTTTACTACGAACGACCATATGGTTTACTGTTATGGTGAAATTAACATACGTCTTACTATTTCTTTAACCGGCTTTAATAAAGGAGAAGGCTCTAAATTTGACTGTATTTTTTTGTGTGTTACCAGATAACTTTTGTGGTGAACCAATTTCGATGATTATTTTTTTATATGATAGATAGTACTTCTAATGTTCCTATTTAAATTTAGTTAAGATCTGATAAGTAGTTTTCAAGTTATTCGTAATAAGATTATGTTTAATTAAATTTTATATAAATTCAGTTTTCTGTTTTTATTAAAATCGAATACCATACTGTATTGATACGTATTGGTATTTTCACCCCTTGTACAATTAATATTATTTAAGCAGATACAGAAAGAATGAAATTTGTTAAAGTTTATATGGAGGAGGAGTACGGAATGCCTCTTTTTTAATGCATTAGAAATACATAAAATACATACAACGTTTACCATATATGTGACATATACGTTGCTAAAACAACGTGAATTTTGGGCGTCAACGGGTAAAAAAAGAACCTTCAAGCTTTATCGCAAATAGCGGTAGTCAGCGAAAACCTAGTGTCAAGACACTCCGTTCGCCGCCTTTCTTCCAAACTCCAGACATTGTGTGTTCAAAGGCGTAACTCAACACTGCGCCCTACGTCACTAAAGCCGAGAAATTAAAATAATTTATATATAATCATTACCCCGAATAAGAATCGCACCCACAACCTTTACGAACAGACGCGGTCCCACTGCGCCACGATAGCCTACTACTAACATATTATTAAATAAGCAATTAAAATATTATCTCTACAAAATCACTTATTTCAATAACGACAGATTTAACAAGAAAAATATAAACAAAAAAGCAAAAACATTTTAACTAGCGTTAATAGCTCTTGAGAGATATGAAGGAAGATTTAATGAGATAACGTATTCTTCGCAAGTTACTTCTTTAAACTTATATTTAATTAAAGTGTTTCATTTTAAAGCATAATTATATGGGTCACAACCTCGAAATGAACATTGAGTTAAATTAGTACATTTTTTTAGTACACGGATTGTCCTATATTCTAGTGTCAAGACATTCCGTTCTATGCGAATTCGTGACATTAAGAGTTAAGTGGCGAAACTCAACGCTGCGCTGCTTACCAGAACGAGGAAAATGAAAATAATTTAAATATATTATTTAGTTTCTCTTAGTAGGAATCGAACCCACAACCATCGTTTTTACAGTCAAATACCGTCTCACTACGTCACAATGGCAATCACGCCTCCCAATTTAGTATCGGAACATATCTAACTATGTATAAAAGATCTATTAGCTACAATTATAAACAATTGTCAATATTTTTTTTTAATTTTTATAGAAGTTTTTTTTATTATTATTATAATTACAAAGTTATGTCAGCAATATTTTGAAAGCTCCAAAAATCATTGACAATTCATTTTTTTATAAGGTTTTTCTAAACATTTTCTAATAAAGATTTTTTAATCTGTCAGAAAATATTGATATAACTGATGTAAAAAGCCACAAAAAAAACACTTAAATGGTGATATCTATATGTAATACAACATACTAAATAGTATAGCATACATATCTCCTCAAAGATAGTGCGCATAAGAAATGAGATTCTTGTAAGAGGAAAGTGGCGATCACTTCATTTACATTTTTCTTTATATATAAAATTCAAATTTCAAAAACCGCTTTTTACTATAATAAAAGTAAAATATATTTTTTATCTTCTTTGATTTTGTTTAATTTTATTTTAATATAGAAGAATAAATATATAATGCCCTACCCAAGCTATTTGCTTCCTATAATTAATTTGATGTACTTAAAAACGAACAGAAGGAAGAGATGTTATCATGTCTAAAACAAGTTGGTGGTGTGTTCGATTCCATTCTAGGGAATTATTATAATTAAATAATTTTCATAGCTACTGGTAACACAAATCGCGAAGTCACGGAGAGTATCGCCACTCAAATAATGTTTCAAGAAAATGTTCAGAAAGAGGAAAACGGAATATTTTGACACTACTTAAAGAAAAGAAAATCATTAAATTCCTTTATAAAACCATGACAGTATTTCCACAAATATATTTCTTGACAAGGTGACTACAATCGAGGCAACAATAGCAGATATTGTTAGGCTAACAATAAAATATAACATCAAAGAATGCATTCAATTCCTACTAATTCGATGTACTCATAAAATTGAATGGCTCCTATCTTATTGTTAGTTGTTATTTTGATCGTAATATAACTGAATTTGTTAACTGATTTTAAAAAAAGATAGTTCTAATTTATGTGTGTAACTTTTTACTAACGCCTGTCGTGGCGTAGAGGCAAGCGAGCGACTGTAAACCTGACAGGTTGTTGGTTCGATTCCCACTCCAGGAAATGGAATTTTTCATTTCCTGGGTTTGATAACAAGGCAAAGCGCAGCGTTGAGTTCCGCCACTCAGCACGCAATGCCTCAATTCAAAACTTTTTACTAAGTGAACCAATTTCGATAATTTTTTTTTATAAGATAGCTAGTGCTTGGGATGTGATGGGACCACCCATTTAGATTTAGTTAAGATCTTACGAGTGATTTTTGAATTATTCATTATTATTTTTTCAGTTTTCTTTTTCGATTCTAATTATTATTGATCACAGAGAGGATATAGGAAGAAGACATTGTAACGCTGTGATAGCGTTTGATATTTGCTATTAGATAGCTATTAGATAACGCAATTAGTTGAGGATTCGATTCTCACCCGGGGAATGATATTTAAATTATTTTAATTTATCCACTTTGATGAGACAAAACGCAGCGTTGAGTTCCACCAATTACCGCGCAATGTCTCAAGACATTTATACAGAATGCGACGAACGGATTGTCTTGACACTGAGTTCTCTCTCTGACTATCCTGCTATGCGGGATAAAGCGTGAAGCTAGATAGTCTTTTTTCTTTTAGCTGCACGCTGTATCCCTACAAGTACATATTAATAGCGGTTCCAAGCATTAGAATCAAAAACCTATCAAAACAAGTCTCATTTAGTCTCAGCCCATATCCAAAATTATCCGAAACTTTTATATTGCATTCGATTACGTATAGTTTTTATTTCGGATTTCCGATAACGGATACAGTTACGGAGCTCCATAATGTTCCTAGGTTCTAGGTATTGCTTTTAGTTAATAGTAGTACTTTGTGAATGCCTCAGATTAAATTTCTAAACTATGTCAATTAAACCCTTAAATTTCTCGTTATAGGCGTAAATATATTGACAAGTTTAATAAAGAGAATTTACTATATAATTTTAAAATTTTGAAGTATAAGAAAGCGGCAAGAGAGGGAGACATCGGTTGATCTTCGAGAAGACAGTATCAATGATACTGGAGCCCCAATGGGAGGAGGGCATGCATGAAGAGGTTAATGACTGTGTGCAAGGCGAAAGAAGTATGAAGGGACCGTAGCATTTGGCGCTCCGTTCTCTCCGACTACCCCACAAGGGATAAAGCGTGAAGTTAGGTAGGTAGGTAAAATATTGAAGCAAATCAAATACAGTCGGTTAATACAGTAAGTGTTACCGTATTATTTTGTTACTGGTTGAACCAATTTTGGTTAATCTTTTTTTACAAGATAGTGCTTCTAATATGGTTCGATTTAAATTTAGTTAGGATCAGATGAGTTTTTGAGTTATTCGTAATAAATGTACCTACGATTTAATGCATTTTCTTAAAGTTTGTTTTCTTTTTTTTTTGAAATCTTTTTAAACTTACTGAAACCAAGAAAAGAGATATTTTTCGGAAGAGTTAGAAACTAATTACTGTATGAAGTGGAGTCTTTGTCAGAGCGACGATTTTTCAGTTTTAAAAAATTAAACGTAATTTAAACTAGGTTTCCCCTATTTAATCTAGGGTTTTAAAAAGCAGTCCGAGCACGAAATTATCTGTCAGCGTTTTAAATGGGAGCTACGAGCTACCTTCAGAGTAGGGAATTAGGAATTTCTGACTTATTTATAATAAAATACAGATATGTATGTACGTATGTACGTAAATCTAATTTATTTTAAAATTTTTGGACACTTAAGATAGTAAAAATATTTAATAACATAAGAATTCGAATTTGAGAGGATTTGAACCCATACCTCATGTAATACGTCCAAGCGCTCTACCCAATTAAGCTATATGTTCTTATCGTTATTTTATTCAACTATAGTGTTATGTGGGTCTTTTTTTTAAAACCTGACATTTTTCATTAGCTTGCAATAAAGAAATTACAATTATTTTTACCAATTTACGTGATTCATGGCAAGCGTGACATCGTTATGCAATTCCAGGCTCAGCTTTTAATAAAAATAAATCTTATATATTGAGTTTTTTTACTGATAACACTATTTTAATGAATACTCTCTTGGAAGTAAAATATCTGTGGCAGTAATATTAATGTCAGTACGTGATGATCATAGATTCGATATCCATTGTGACAATTGAAATTAAAAAAAGACTTCAAATAAATTGCACTTTTAAGTAAAATTAATTCGAATAACTCAAAAGTCAGATCTTAACGAAGTTTAAATAGGACTACATGAGAAGGTCTATCATAAAAACAAGAATTATCAGAATTATTTTACCCAGTAAATAAATATAGTTATACAGTTATCACTGAACAAATTTAAAAAAGTGGTTAAGCACAGGCTCTGCCAAAAAGCATATTACTCTGTTAAAGATTATGTTCACGATAAAGATGTTTGGAAATGAGTTGCTCTATTTCTAAGTTAAAATTGTTAATTGTAATTTGTAACAAATACTGGCAATTAAAAAGAGTGGCCATGAGTTTCTTTGCCTGTATCTTCTCATGAGCTCAACCATTTGAACGGGCTTTTTTCAAGTCAAAATTGCACATTTTTTTTGGTTATTTTGTTTTGCATTTTTTTTTCTACTTTTATGACATGTCCAAGTAAATGTTAAGCATTTTTATGGAATAAAGATATTTTGACTTTGACTTTGACTTTGACAGTAACACAAATAAAAAAATAGAGTGGAAGAAGAAAATCTACTCTTTTTTGGTTTTGTTTAATTTGTTAAAAATACAAATAATTTAATAATTTTTTAAAAAACCCCTAATTTGGTTAGATAAAATACTGAATTTCACTTCGCCAATTTTCTAGTGTAATTGAGTACAATACCAATTAACAACGTCTTTACGTATGATTTATGAATATTCAAATCAGGGGTAAAGTCCTTAAAAAAAATTTTACGCGGTCTTTTAAACTGTGAAGTAAAAATAATGATTTATTACTAAGTTGTCGGCTTCCCTCGACACGAGTGAAGATGGCAGAAAGATAGCAGAAAAAAATCTTACCCTAATTATATATATACTAGAAACTACGTACTACATACTCGTAGATACGCAACAAAAACAGTTTTTCGGTTTCCGTCATATTTGATTTCTAAATTTGTCTTAATTATTATAATTTGCAGTTATTTTATAAACTTTGCTTTTATTGAATATATTCTAAGGTGAAGTGACATGAGATAGAAGCTTTTTCATGATATACTGTTTCACAAGTACAAGCTATTTCGTTTGATACCCATATTGGTATCATTGAAAAATATTAATTCACGACTTTATTGTGGGAACCATATTAGATTACAGCGATAAATGAGTGCTCAGTATACATAATTGTAATGTCTTCTAAACTGAAGGTATATTCCAAATTTTGACTCAATTGAAGCGAGAAGTGAGCCGACTTGAACACGAAAGAATGTTTTACGAGTACAGTTAATACTAACTTAATGTAAACAGGGACAGATGAGATTAAACAAAAAGATTTTTTTAAGCTATTATTCACACACATTTTAAGATTTTTTTATATATTTTTTTATTTAGTTTCGACATAGCTGGATAGATCGGTATAGCTTAGTGATCAGAGGGTTGCTTAGATGGTGTCATAGAAGCGCGGCTACGTCAAAATTTATATATGTTTTCATTTTGTTAAAAATATGTTCTTAATAACTTTATAATTAGCAATCTTTTTCAAAACTAAAATGTAAAATTTAATATTACAGGGTGGTGTAATGTAAACGTAAATCAAATTGTAACATTATCATCCTTCCAGTAGATTTACCAAGTAGCGGCGATGAGATTAGAGCCCCTTATAATATGCTTACACCGGTTCCGAGCGTAATTCTGTTAGCGGGACATATTCATGCGGTTTGCGGTACCGCTTCATTTAGTGATTAATTTTTAAATTGTTTAATGAAATTTTAAGTTTTACTCTTAATTTAATAGAGTATAACCACTATTTATTTATTTATTTAATACTTTATTACACCAACAAAAATATAAATACACAATGAAATTAAACAAAGACAAGAAGAGAAAACAGTTTAGTGTAAAGGCGGCCTTATCACCACAGGTGATCTCTTCCAGGCAACCCCACTAAAAGTTAGAACACAATACAAAAAGATATGGGTTGGTGTACAAATGATTAATATATTTACTTAGAATAATAAACTTACTTAAACTTTACAACCTAAGAATTAAATGCAAGTTTACATAAATAACTATATGAATATATAATTATAAATATATAATTATAATAAATAATTATGAAAATAACAATAAACTTACATAGACAATATATTTTAAAAATGTATACATATAACTCTTATAGGGAAAGAAAGTACTATATAATTTAGAATTTTTATATAATATAGTACACTATATTATATAAAAATTCGAATTCTCGTAAATATTGTAAAAGTATATTAACATATCGAAAATTGTTATTTTACCAATACGTCTTTTGAATTTTTTTTAGCTTCACGCTGTATCCCGCATATAGCCGGGTAGGCAGAGCGAACCTGAGAACCTAGTGTTAAGACACTCCATTCTCTTTCAACAATTACGTTCCCCACTTTCCGCCGGATTGAGACATTGTACTTAGTGGCGGAACTCAACGACGCGCTTTGAATTGTTACCAAACCCAGAAAATGAAATTACTTCATTTCCTGGAGTGGGAATCGAACCCACAATCTGTCGCGTTTACATTCGCGCAATCATCATCAACGACATGATAGAACTTCTTGACTACATAAAGCACTGTTGGAATCCGTCAGCAAATAATCAATACTTCTAAATTTGCGAAAAAAAAGCAGTTTCACATCAAGCGAAAAAAAAAGCATTTTCCTCTTTTTTCTGAATTCGAAACATTAAGTATTAAGTGGTGTCACTCAACGCTACACTTTGTCTTATGAGAACGGAAAACTAAAAACAATTTAAACATAATCATTTCCCAAATGGAAGTTGAACCCACTACCAATCAATCGTGTTTCCAATCAGACGTAATTCCACAAAAAATTAAAACCGTTGCAAAGCTACTATATTAAAAACTAAGTAATTTTGACCATAACCTTGACTTCCCATCAAATATATAATTAAAAATAAACCCAAAATTAATAATGTAAGCGTGTTTCGTTATCATGTCTGGAACGCCTTAATTTTAAATGGCAAATGTGGAATGGCCACTATACAAATGGCTACATATTTTAACTCGACTTAGCACTAATGGTCAACGTACATGCGAGGCTCATATTAAATGAACTGTTAAATGATATTTAGCTAAGAACGTAGGCTTTCTAAGTAAATCTTTTACTACAAATTAAAAAAAAAATATGTATTAATTAGTAAAGGTAATTTTAAAAAAGAATTGAATCCCTATACCTCTTGTTGGAGTGAAAAGACTATTAGGATATACGCATTTTTTATCAAGAATGCAATGGAAAGAGAATAGAATTAAAAAAACATCTTTATAAATTCTTTGGACGTCGGGTTTTTTGCAAATTTTGAATGAAACGTTTTTAACCTAATTAAATTAAATATTTGAGTATATTTTGTTATTGGAACAAAAACATTTTAGAAATACTCAAAGTTTCGAACACTTTACAAAAGTCCGTGGTCACAGGTAAAAACTCACAAGACACACAACTAACAGACACAAGCGTGCGACTGTAAACGCGACAGGTTGTGGGTTCGATTCCCACTCCAGGATATGGAATTTATCATTTCCTGGGTTTGGTAACATGGCAAAGCGCGACGTTGAGTTCCGCCACCCAGCACGCAATGCCTCAATTCGGTGGAAAGTGGAGAAAGTTGACTTTGACTTTGACTTTGAAATATGTTTTCTGTAAACACAACATATGTAAGGCTATATATTTAATAACTCATTTACCTAACTAGAAAGATTTAATTAATTAAATTAATAATAATCAATTTAACTGTTACAGTTACAGAAGCCAAAGACTAAGCGCTCATTGCAATTCTATAATATACTAGCATGTTTACTAGGAAGTAGACTATTCTCATTCATCTTAGAGGAACATAGCGACCGTTGCCAACAACGGTTCCAGTGACATTATTTACAGCGGTTATTTTTAGGTTTATAAATCAAATATTTTTTTTTATTTTAGTTATATCGTTTGTTTATAAAATATGACGATTTATAAGAAAACAATATGTATTTATTGTTATATTATGGCCAAATTTCACATAATTATAGTTTATGCGTTGTTCCGATTTATAAGTTATTTTACTGTACTCGTAAAGTTTTATCTAAACCCGTTCAGTATTTTCGTAAGAGTGTCCGTCTATCGTCACAAGCTATTTTTTTTATCTTCACACTGTAGGCAGAGGGAACCTGAGAACCTAGTGAGACACTCCGTTCTCTTACAACAATTCCGTTCCCCAAACTTATGTATTTATTATTTTGTTTGGTGGTAGGAGGTTCGTCCTCCGTCTGGCTCGCGACCACTATCATGTCAAAGACGAACCGCCAAATATCTTATGATGTGTTCCGGTTCGATGGCATGTAAGCCAGGTTTTCCCATTCCCACCCATCCTTTCCCCAAAATGTGGTGGTTCCGAGAACGGAATACTACAATGTCCTCCTCTTCCATCTGTATCCTCTAGGTTGACAACGCATCTACAACATCTCTGGTGTTGTAGATGTTCATGGGCGAAGGTATCCACTTACCATCAGGTGGTCCTTCTGCTCGTTTGCCATCCGTTATCCATAAAAAAAAAAAAAAAAAAAAAAAAAAAAAATTTATAAAATTATTAGGATAGGATGGGATACATAAAAAATATAAATATTATAATTATTAAAATACTTTTATTTTAGAAATATTAATTTACAGTATAAGTTATGTTTAGAAGAAGCAACTTTTTTATTCTAATCCCAATCCAAAAGAGCTTTATTAAAAGTACTTGTAAATGAATAAAGAATGGCAAGTTTAAACTGTGGCCATCACGGCGCAGTGGTACGTTTGACTGTAAAAGCGAGCGGATTCGTTTCCCAATCGTAGGAATAATAGTATTTAAATTGTTTCCATTTTTAGGTAGGATAAAGCGCGGCGGCGTTTAGTTCCGCCACTCAACACGACTATGTTCCGAATTCTGACAAAGGGGAGAACGGAGTATCTTGACATTACTTTCTCTCTAACTTCCGTGAAGAACCAAAACCCGTGAAACTCAAAAAAAAGTTCAAACGAAATAAATAAAGAAATAATTTGGCCAAAGCTCTAACAATTAACGTGCGAGATTTGAGCTAATTGTATTATATCACATAATACAATTAGCTCAAATGGCTTTATGGCTTATCGTATTATGCTGTTGCTCACTGATAAGCGTTTGCTGAAGCTGATGTCATGTACACTGTGTAATTATAAGCTGTAGCTCAATCTAGTACTATTGGGAAAGAAAATATTATTGAAATCGAAATAAATCGAATTTACATACTAATATTTTTTGACTAATATATAAAATATACTTTATTCTTTACGTTAATCAACAAAATTTACTATTAAAACTTTGTTAGCAGGGTAGGTAGAGGGAACCTGAGAACCTAGTGTTAAGAAGACACTCCGTTCTCTTACAATAATTCCGTTTCCCACTTTCTGCCGAATTGAGGCATTGCGTGCTGAGTAGCAGAACTCAAAGCCGCGCTTTGCTTTGTTATCAAACCCAAAAAATGAAAATATAAAATTTTACATTTCCTGGAGTTAGTATCGAACCCACAACCTGTCGCGTTTACAGTCGCACGCTTGTGCCTCTGCGCCAATACAGGCGTTTATTATTTATATTAGGCTCTCTTAGTACATTTTTTATTGAAACGTATTTTTAGATGCTTTTACTAAACCAAAATCGTAATTCCCCATAATTTAACTTAAAAGGTTAATAATTAGGCAATATAAACCACGGTATATTTCAAAGTTCATCAATTCTTTTAATGTTAAAATGCCTTTTTTAACTAGTAGTGGGGATTGACGTGTGTAGTGCATTTGTATTTAACTTTATTTAAAACTCACGCTCACACTATCATATGTACTGCAAGTATGCCATACATATGACAGTGTGTATAATATTTATTTTATTAATTTAATGTATTCTTAATACATTATTATAAAAAATAATTCAAAATTTTCCTTTACATATAATGATATACGTAATCCGCTTAACTGTCAAATTATACGCGGAATATAAACCAGGTGTAATTAATAAATGTAACGCAAATTTTACAATTCATTTTACCATAAAATTTAAATTCATTACCAAACCCAAGAAATGAAAATACTAAATTTTACATTTCCTGGAGTGGGAATCGAATCCACAACCTGTCGCGTTTACAGTCGCACGCTTGTGCCTCTGTGCCACGACAGGCGTTAGAATATTAGAATTTGAAATATATGTATATAAAATTATAATTTGTTATGCATTCAGTACATGTTGGCCGACATCAATGTAGTGCATCGGGTAAGCTCTAAATCAGGCGGTTTACGATCCCCCCGCCACTGGGAACATCTTGTGATTGCTTGGTTCGCCTTTATATCTATTCGATACACGATAATATTAGGACACTATTGTCATGTGTATAAAAAAATATTTTATGCATTTCTTCAACCGACTCCAAAAAAATATCATTCGACAGTATTTTTTTTGTGTTACCAAATATCTTTATACTGGGTGAAACAATTTTAATGATTCTTTTTTTATATGATTATTATTTATATTTTGAGAAGAGATCTTACGGTTAGTTTTAGAGTAATTCGTAATAATTTTACTTCTTTTTTTGGGAAAATGTTAATTACTAGATTGTTAGATAGATTTATTCCTAAAAGATTTACATAAAAAAATATATATTTTAAATAGATAAATGCTTTTAATTCATTATCTAAATTATTTAAAGTTCTCCCTTCTGGTACGACAAAACGCGGCGTTGAGTTCCGCCATTAAACGCAAAGACTTATAGTTCGGGCGGAAAGCGGCAAATAGAGCATCTTAATATTAGGTTCTCTATGTCTACCCTGCTGCTTGGGATAAAGAGTAAAGGTATTTTTTATTTGAAATCTATATAAAAAATATAAAATAAGCAATCTATTTAAGTGTCTGGAAATAGACATATAGAAGGCTGTACATAAACATGGCTATCAAATGCGAAAGCGCAATATAGCAGGTTCTATGCGCCATAAAATTTAAACTAGCAAATACAGGAAACCAAACAATACCGTCTTTATGTCGGTTGTTTTTATATATATCACTCGTCTTTATGGTTTTTGCAATAAAAAATAATGGAACATTAATTTGAAAAAACTTTATTCTAACTCACTTCTTACTGACGGGTTTGTTTGAAATGTGTACATGTGTCCGGATTCGATGACAAAATGGTATTTACATAGTATCAACCTCGTATCCTGACAGGAAGACCAGGATAAGAACAAAATATGTTAAGGCGTGTTTTTTGTATATAATTATATATATATAATAAATTTATATCCATGATTAACAGAGCCAAGGGAAAACTTACCTTGCCAGTCTAATATAGCAAACAATAACCTAACCTAAAGTTTTTTTTGAACCCACATAAAGTATAATCTCAAAAACGATCGTAACTAATTAAAGAACTTGGATTTCAAGTGGTCAAAGTATTTCTATATGCTTTTAAATATTATTTCCTAAATATATATTTATATTAACTTAGGCACAATTATAACACAAAACAACTATTGAAACCTCTCTACAAAGAGGGAAGGAAGTCGTTTCCATTATATATAACGTATATAGCTATACTGAATAAAGATCTTTTTGATCCTTTGTAATTTCTTTCATCTAAAGGAGCAACGCTCGACTCCAATGACTTGTATAGTTTAGTTCCTTTTGGTATGTTTGAATTGAATGAATATTCAATCAATCTATTACCATTTAAACGAAAAGAAAGTCATTCTGCTCTAATCATTATCGAATATTTATTAATGACCGCCCTTATTAATGACATATATTTATTTATGAACTTTCATTTATGTGATTTTGGGTCTATAATATGGATTTCCAAAAATGTTTTTCCGAATATACAGTAATAATTCGGTTAAAATAGTTTAATTTCACTTTATACGATGTTCTTTAAAATATATTACACGGAGATACTAAAATCGAGCTAACCATCCTTAATTCGATATAAACACTGTACAGGGTTTTATATCTGTTCAAAAAATATTTATTTCTTTTTCATCTTTATGCTTTTTCCCGCACAGTAGTTAGGTAGTCGGAGATAACCTTCGGCCAGACTCTACGTTCTCCACTTCCCGCCCGAATTCGAGATATTGCGTGTTGAATGGTGAAACTCAATGCTTCTGTTTGTCTTATCAGAGGGAAGAAATGAAAATAAATTTAAATTTAACCTTCGCGGTTGAAACTAAACCCAATCATGTCAGAGTCAAACACTGTCCCACTATGCCACGAAGGAATCTAAAAAATATTAAAAATATAATATAAGTTTTTTTTTTTAACTTCACGCTATAACCCGCATGTAACAGGGTAGATAGAGGGAACCTGAGAACCTAGTGTTAAGACACTCCGTTCTCTTACAACAATTCCGTTCCTCACTTTCCGCCGAATTGAGGCATTGCGTGCTGAGTGGCGGAACTCAACGCCGCGCTTTGCCTTGTTACCAAACCCAGAAAATGAAAATACTAACATTTCCTGGAGTGGGAATCGAACCCACAACCTGTCGTGTATTTAATTTTATTAATGAAGCTGTAAACATTATTGGAGTTTCGTTACTTTTTGAAATTTGTTTTTATTGACACTTTAATACGTAGCAAACTGCAAAATATCGATAATGTATTAAATACCCATAAGACAAAACACTGGTCAGATTGGCAAATCATAAAAAACTCGAACCGTATAGTAAACAAAACGTAAAACAAAACCGCTCATAAAACTAAACCTTAGTAATAGATAAAGTATAGTCGTTAAAGAGAAATCTTTTGGACCACAAAGTTGCGTAACCACTGTGCCTGTGTTATAAATATCGTTATTATTTTTTTACAGCTTCCCGTATTTTTCCCGTATAGCAGAATAAGCAGATATAACCTATATTAAACTCTATCTGTCTACCTGTGACCACGGACTACTGTAAAGTGTTCGAAATGGCGGATTTCCAAAAATGCATTTCCGAATACTAAAATATACGCGATTAATCGCGTCAAAATAGTTTCATTTAAGATGTGTATTAATCACGAAACTTAAAGAGATATAACTTAGTGTCAACGTACTCCTTTTAATAAACATGAAAATAGTTTAAATATAATCATTGCATCGAATGGAGATCGAATTCACAACCATCGCGTTTAAAGGCGTTTCTTTCACCATGGATATAGGACGTCTCACTGCCTGAGTTACGATGGTTTTATCTGAAAATTTTATATATACCTAGCAGTGGCGAGGGTTGAAAAATTTAGCTAGGCAAGCTGGTAAATTAAGGGAAGCCGATGTATATTTAGGGAAGCCGATATATATATTTAGGGAAGCCGGTAAGTTTTATAGAAGATTTTTAGGAAAAGTAGATTTTTAGTTTTTATTTAGGGAAATCGGTATAGGATGTCATGTGTATTTCGTAATTTCATTATACAATTTTGGCGATGACCTTTTATTTATTTTTTAGGTCTATAAAATGTCAGGGCTTGTTTTTTTGCAATTTTATTCCCAATATTTTCCTGGCGACCTTTTCTTTAGCTCTCACACTTTGTTTGACTTTGTTTTTTCGAGCTCAACATTTTTCTGGCGAGCTTTTTTTTTTAGGTTTCATACTTGTACTTTGAAAAGTTAGGCAAGCCGGTGGGAATCGAGTTGTATGGACGCCTCGCCACTGATACCTAGCTATATAAATTAAAAGTGCATTTAATTGTCGTATAAGTGCACTTAATAACTTGTAGATTTGGTAAAGTGGAGTATGAAAGGACCTAAATATTGGAAATTACTTATTTCACTTTTGTGGTATAATAGAATCAATCCTTCAATTTTACATCCTGTAGCTGTCAAATGTAAAATTTTGTTTCACCAGTTCTTATAGCAATTTCTCATAGTCTTTTCCTAGTCTACCCAAAGAATCTATAAACACAATACTTACTAAGCTTCACGCTGCATCCCGCATATAGCAGGGTAGGCAGAGGGAACCTAGTGTTAAGACACTCCGTTCCTCACTTTCCAATAACAACTTTTTTCCGCCTAGTAGTATCGTCTGTTTATTTTTTATCAATCACTCGTTGATTAACGAAAGAATTTTATATATATACTAGCATTTTCGCGCGATTTCGTTTGAAGGGGACTATAAAACTTTAACTCATATTTTAGTAAAAATTTCGAAAAATCTTTTCTTAATGCTCCCCTAACTACTCATTCTCAGTTGTCTGTCAGTCACTCAGTAAAGCAAGCGTATTATATGTATATAATAGATATTGATTATTGTTTTTACATACTAAATGCATGTCTACATAAGTAGACGATTACCCTACAAGCGAAGTAATCGTTGAAACGGCCTTAATAATTCATAGAGACGGACAAAGTACATAGCTTGCTGTTCTTTTGTACGTAATTAAATGTAAACAGTAGAAAATTGCCTTAACTTGGTAATGTATTCATCTACTATGCTATACTAATGGCCTATCTTTTTTGTTTTCCCCATCGATCGAGGCCTAACGTGGCGCAGTGGCAGAAGCGGGCGACTGTAAACAGACTGTGAGTTCGATTCCCACTTTAGGAAACGAAAATATTATCTAGATTCGTTTTATAATTTTTGTATGTAAGGGTAAGGGTAAGGGTAAGGGTAAGGGTAACAAAAATCCATCCAACCAAACAAAGTTTTATATTTATGATGTTATTGGATTTTATCGATAGTCTGTTAGGAGACAAATATTTATGTGCAATTTATTTTAATTTTTTATTTATTGGACCATAGATTAAAATAAAGATAATCTTAACTTAAATAGTCTATGAGTATACTTATCTTACCGACGAAAATAATTTTAATATATTTAAAGTCAGACGCTGTCCTATTACGTCAAGATTAGGTACATCGATTCAGTTACATTAAAGCGTATATCGATTCATCGACATTCGACATAAAATACCTAATATCGGTACAAATCATATTACATGGTAGCCATTTATTTAAAAACTTTATTTAAGATTCAAGTCAAATACGAGATAAAATTAGAAGTTTAGCTTCTTTGAGCAAACTTAGGACTTAGTTGTGTTGAAGATCGCAAAGAAGTTATAAATGCATTCCACAATCCAGCAAAGTTGCATGTAACGTCAAAACTCGCGAACTATTTAGACAATTTAACTTCTAAACTGCTTAATTTTAGTTACATATTATCCGTTATTCATTTTAATATATTGTTGCCAAAATTTACCTTTAACTGGCCTTAGATGAATATTTCAGATTGTTCCTACATTACCTTCACTTTAAAAATATATTACTTATAATGGTCTTAGAAAAATATTGATTGAATGTAAGGCACGAGGTAATATTAATTTAATATATTTCTAATGGACCTCCAATACATATATTGTTATTAGATTTTTTCGAATTAAAGTGGTTGAAAATTTTTCCTTCACGTCTTGTTGTATATATAATATTTAGAAGCTGCTCTTCAAGAACTTTTTATAGTAGACAAAAGGCTTAATATTCGACTCAATACGAGGTGTCATTGAATGAAAGAAAATGCGAAACGAAGTGTCGTATCACTTCAAAGATAAGAAAATAAATTAGCTATTCTGCAATATACGAAAGATATATGAATATAATGAATGAATGGATGACAGAAAGTAAATAAGCCTCTATCACTTAATAATCTGTAATGTCCAATCCCTTATAGTAATTACCCTTTAAAATGAACCTTCCAAACAATTGTACATTTAACTGCTATTAAGCTCTGTTTTATTATGCCCTTAAGAATTGAAATCCTTAGTACCAATATTGTTTTCAACTGAATTCTAGTAACGCTAACGGTGAATGAACATTAGAACGCTTAGAATATTATGAGCCACCAACACATAAAATTAATATTATATTTCTTAATGCATCTAGAATTATTAGTTATTATAATTAAAAGGAATGTCAAATGTCTAACTGTAAAAACAAAATAAAAGTTAAATCCACTGATCATCTTGCGTACGCGCAACAAAACAAAACTAAACAGAGACGGCCTAGCCAACGGACTTGAATGAGTGAACGAGACGAAAGTGGCAAGCTTCCAAGATGAATTTGATGTTCCGAAAGAACTTCAGCACGGAGAAGACGGTGTCGGGGGGAGGCGGCGGGGGGAAGGCCAAAGGAGCTCTGGGAGCTGGCAGGAATGCCAAGCGACGCGATCGTGACCGATACTCGTGCATGGAGGAGCATCACTACAGGACACATCTGTTCTTCTCAGCGCCTAGGGCCAGTACCCAGTATAATGACGGCTCAGGTAACTCGGGAAGTAAGGATCGTAGCTTATATAGTGTGCAGTGCAAGTTTGTTTACCTCGAGGACACGTATTGAGGAATTCATGTGACTATTTACACCTATACGTGATTCACATTGTCTTTTAATGGAAAGGTTTGCATGTATGGTCAATAATAAATATCTTCGTTTTCTATATGTAAATTTGTGTCAATTTCTTATAACAAGTGTTTTGTATAACTAAAAAAATAATGTTAGAAGAAAAACGAACTGTCAAGTCTATTTATACTGAGTGACAACTGACGAGACGCACTATTATACATATGTATATGTTGTTACATGTAATCAGCAAAGTTCTATTAATATTTTAGGCATTTCTAGCATTTGCGTTGGTTAGGGCAAATGAAAGCCAATATCGTTATACATGAATTGAAAATTTCAACTAAAAAATAATTATAAGTAATAATCTAAAGCGAATTAAGTACATCCATGAATAAATAATGAAACAAATTAACAGATTTATACTTATTAACAAGACTAAATTTTCCATGTTTTGATGACTGTAACCTATTCATCATATACATCCTGACATCAAACAAAGCAAAATGATATAATAGACGAAAATGTACAGAATTTTAATGAGAACCAAAAGTCACACCCAAGCATGGTAAACCATGTGTAGCACGCGATTGAAGCAATCTATTTTAGTGGAGTAAAGTGACGACATATGGAAATATTTCATAATTAAAATCCAGGTCAAATGTTGTTTTCATATTATTGCGTATTATGCATAGAAATATATACGCTTTTTTCATCAAGATGGACACTGTTTAAATTTGTAGTTTATATAATAACAATTTTATTAATAGCTAGCTCAAACTGTTCATGCTAGAGACTGCAAACCCCTACACAGGAAAATGAGTAGAAAGTGAAAAATGCTGTCTTAACGCTAGGTTAAGTCTATACCACGAAAAAGGCAAGATTACATAGAGATAAAGAATAGCAATAGAAGGAACGTATTTCTAAAGCCCGAAATAAAATGATTTCGAAAAATGGTTAATGTTTAGTTTTGAACAAATAATAAACAATTATTTCTCAAAATTCCAGAACGATGTGGACCAGTTCTCGGTGGCGGAACGGGGCCGGAGCCCGAGCCGCCTCAGCCGCTGGTTACGAGGGACCCTTCGGTGTCCCTAATGAGATGGGACAAACCACCCTCATCGGAACGAAGACGGACGGAGCCAGTCTCTTTGGCTACCTTGGAGAGAGACTGCTTCGTGATACCCGCTCACGCGTTAGACCGCTTCCTGCCTGATGGTGTCCCGGTAAATTATTCACTAAATTTTAGCATGATGACTAAATTTAAGTTATATATTTTTATAGAACTATTTTATATTGATTTAGAGTTTCTTACGCTGTCACTAAAAAGATTCTATTAAATCCAAATATTATGTACTCTATATATACTATATCTTTAAGAGTACTAAGTACTATGCACTGATACACATATTGTCACATTTATTGTAACTATTTATGTTTTGTTATTTCAGCTTCCTGTGCCTCCGCCAACGCCGGAGAAAGGAATGGCGACAAAAACTCAAAATTCTCTCAGCATACTCGAAGTTGCCGATCCAAAGCTTTGTATATTAGCGCATTTAATGAGCCCTTTAGAACCTATAGAGCCTATCCTAGAATCTCCTCTTGCCAAACCTTTGATGAAACAAAAAACCGCTGCTGGTGAGCTACTCAACGACGTAGCCCACGCGAACACAGCCGTCGGCGGAATGTTATTAGCCAATATGGAAAAGAATTCGGAATTCCCATTCATATCGTACTACGTTATAAATACTACGCAAACTGATCCGCTGCTGTTTTACAATAACATGAGAAGTGCCTCTTTATCAAAGTTTGACCCTAAAACTATAAGATACTCAGCAGCCCACACTTTGGATTTGTACAGTGAGGTGGCCATGATCTGTCGGCCGCCGTTCAATGATCTCGCTGGTGGACCAAAAAAATCACATACACCCACTACTGGGTTTATTATTAGTGTTTATAAGGTAAATTACTCGCATATATGATTTGAATAACCGATTTTTTTATGGCTAACTTAACTAAATGTATTCCATAAAATTTCCCTGCTTTATTACGACAAAGTGCAAATATACGCTTTATAGCGTTAAGTTCGCCTTTTGTGCATTTATATAAAATATTGTGTGCAATAAAGGATAAATAAATAAGCATGGAAAGTGGAAAGCAGACTCTACCTACTCTCTTATGTGGGAAAACGCTAAATCTGTTTTTCCTTGGCGATGATACAAAGTATTTAAGACATATAACTAAAAATTCCAGGTATTCGAAGGAGACGACGGCGAGCGTTTCGAAAGGAACTGGCTGTACTGGACGGGAGCGCGCATGCTCTACCGACATCTACCACATTCAGTGGGGATGAGGAAGATCGCGTTACACAAGTCAGTTGCAGCTCACGGGGATAAAATGTATCTGTTGGTGTGTGAGTGTGCTAATTTGTTAGACGATCTGTCCGGCGCGGCCATGTTGGTGACGGCGTTGAGGGCCAGGTTGTGCGGTTATACTGGCTTGTACAGACCAATACAGACTTTCTAGTAGGCAGACGGTTGCTTAACTTGGGAATTTTGATTCTAGTTATTGTGTAAACGATTTTAAATATCTATTGTTTCGGCTGATATTTTATGGTATGAAATGTAAGAATGTAAAATTTATGCACTCGACCCTTTGATTTATAATTAGGAGTTGTGACAAAGGAGTTTGCGTTATATAATTATAAAACAATTTTTATATATTTGCCTAAGTGAGATAATTACTACCGTCTAATTCTCGAATCTATGCCGATTGGCTTAAAATGGCTCTAATCTATAGTATTTTTATAAATAGACGCTTTTGGTAAAGAATATAATTTAAAAAAAGTTTTATCGAAGGAATTTCAGTGTTGTTGTAAACCTCAAACCTAAATGCAAATATATTATTATTGTAAATATTGAAGAAATAAATAAAAAAAAAAAGAAAACTAAATTTAAAATCCCAAGTATGGCAACCTTAATGTGGTATGGTATTTTTCTGCATACAGTTTTAAAGGAGTATCAATTTAAGAGCTTTCAGAAGTCTCCTTGACGATTGTTGGAATTAGATTCGCTATTAGAATAGATATTTCTAGAATATACGAAAATTCTCATCGAATTATTGAACTTTTACAGATTTTGCTATTATTTATTTTTGCGCTGCTCTCTTGTATTTATTATTGATAAGTAAAGGTATTATACTAATCCATAAATAAAATTATATGAAGAAAATATTGTATAATATATGATAATTTTGAGTTAAGTCCAAAATGTAAGGAAATCCAATTTTTATTCATGAGTTTCTAAGCTCACAGATTATATCTGAAATATAGTATGCGTAAAAACTGCCGCTAAAAAATTAAAAATACGTTCATACGTCTCGGTTTTGACATATCCAGTAACATATCATTGCAACAGGCAAAGAAAAAAATTAATCTGCTAAACATCTTCATTTAAGCATTTTAACTCTATTTCATATGTTTAAATAGGAAATGAATAAGTTTTAACCACATTAAATAAAACTATTTTAACCGGATTAATGGCGTATGTTTAGGTATTCGAGAATACATTCATAAAAAGCGAGGTAGAAAGAAAAGTATACAGTAGTCTGTGTTTAGAGATAACAACGGTTAAAATAGTTTTCTTTGTAATATCAAAAATCAAAAATATTAAGTTTTAACTTCTAAAATACTACAAAGGCCAAATCTCATGTTATTACTTTGTAAATAGAAATTATAAGAATAAGTGAAAAATTCAAGAAAATTCAAAAGGTATAAAATATTGCGAATTTAATTTAACTCTTCAATTAACTTTAAATAATAATATGCAAATTCTCGTACTTATTTAGATAGTGTTACATTATATACCGATGTCAGTTGATGTCAGTCTATGTCAGTCGATGTCAGTTGATGTCAGTCGAGTGTTAAAGCGAATAGTGAGATATAAAGTTCAAATTAGTAGTTTGGTAAAGTAATTCGCAGTACAGCATGGTTTTCAGAGGCCCAAAAATTATGTAAAATTATTGAAAATGAAAATCTTGCACTGCACGATCAAAATATCTTTAATAGGTATATATTTAAGGCATAACTTAGGGGTGTGTTAGCGCTATTTAAGAATAATATTATTTAACATACCATGTTTTAATATATATTTACATTTTTCATCCTTCCTGCACTTTATTTTGACAAATTAATAAATAATGGTAAAAAATAAACATTAACTGTCATCTGCTAACTGTCATCTGTCAATTTTCCCGCCCTTTTTATATTTATGATGTCATGACAATAATTATAAAAAAAACTTTGACTTTGACAACAACGCGGACACACCCGTGAATTAATTTAAAATAGATTTAGAAAGCACTAAGAATTCAATTATTGCAACGCGATTATTTTGCTATGGTGCTAAACTAGTCAATTTAAAAAATTAGTTAGAAAGCTTGCTATATATCTGGCAGGCTCACATTTATCACCTAAGAAAGACAGCGAAAAAATATTTTTAGTAAACAGTATTACGAACAAGGGTCGATTATAGATAAGTTATGAATTAAGATCTCTCACGACTCTCCCTTTGCCAACAAAATGCCTTCTTCGAGTAGTTTTAGATGTAAAACCTCAATGTTTATTCACAACGCAATATTTCTTCACATTATAAATGTAGTGCAACTATTTTTAGCTTAAATTAAAGAATTTTCCACGAATATCTAGATTTACTTGCATTATCGTTAAAGAATATTCAAATTATATCTGATTTTTTTTTATAATTTTCCTAAAATAAAAACTTTTTATAGAGCATTAATTACAGAGGCAGCATTTGTTGCTCTAAAGATAAGGCTTTCGCTTCCTCTGAGCTTTAAGCTCTGTTCTTATAATAACCTATGAATTTTAAATTAACTTTATATTATAATATGTAACAATATTCAGTAATTATTTTATTTTTAATATTTTGTCATTCATGTTTTCTTTACTTTACAGGAACAGTTACTATTTGTATTCATGTATGTAGCTTGATTTTAGCCTAAGCGTTATATAATACATGTCAACACACTGCCATGTTTATCACTTCTCATATATCTTTTAGATCTATTTCACATTTAAATTTTAAAACTATATAGATAAGAATTTTGCAAAAACTTGCCATAATGAATATGCATCTTACTTTACTGAAAATTCTATAGCTGCTTACAAATTAATTTCTGGATCAGGCGTGAATAAGTGAATACATCAAAATTGTAGCTGAAAAAAACGTAAATTCCTTTTTTATACTATTTAAATACTTGTTTACATCAAAATTTCAATATTTTTTTATTTTGTGATTGACCTTGAATTAAACCAAATCCTAATGCATATTAATATTTAAAAAAATATAAATATCAATGAACTTGTCAACATATTCACGCCTCATACGGAATTAATATCCAAATAATAGTAATTTTTACTAAAATAAAATATGTAAGTTATCCTGTGATGTGACACAATTGCCAACTATGTGCTCATTTTAAATCGAGTAAGGATCAGCTCAATGATTGTGTTTATATGAAAAAGTATGCAAAGTTGTAAATTGAGATTTATTCACTGCTTAAAAGATTTTCTATTATCATTTCAAATTGAAAAAAAAACAACTTATATTATATTTTTTTTATTAGCAAAGATAGATCTGACTGTAGGGGGTTGGGGTGTGGGTTCGATTCCCATTCAGGGAATGATTATATTTAAATCATTTTCATTTTTTCGCTCTGCTAAGACATAGCACGGCGTTGAGTTCCGCCACATAACATGTAATGTCTTAAATTAAACAAAAACGCGAACGAATGTATTGACACTCTTGGTAGGTTCTAATATTTTTTTTTAAATAAAGCATATGATTTGTTACAATTTTTTAAATTTTCTATCTCAAATTACCACTTATGTATACTAATATATTAAAATTTGCTGTTTCTATTAATTTAGCAATAAATATACACCCTAGTGCCAGGGTTGTACCAATTTAGGTTATAAGAAGTTAAGAATAATCATATTTAGCTTCAAAAGCTAGTTTTCATTGTGGGCGAGGCTCTTACATTTAGAAAGGTAAATTTGACCTATTTTTATAATAAAATAATTTAATTAATTCTGTATTTTTATTTATCCTGACTTAATCAATAAAAAAAACCTTTTTTTTTATTTAGCTTAAGACTCAAAACCTTGAATGCAAAACAGGGTAGGTAGAGACAACCTAATGTCAAGACATTTCGTTCCCCACTTTCCTTTCCAATAGACATTGCATATTGAGTGGTAGAACTCAACGTTGCACTTTCTAGAATGAGAAAATGATCACAAATGGGAATCAAATCCACAACCAATCAACGGTAGAGATGAAAAAAATATATTTTCTTGATAGCGTATATAAATGTCAATGTAAAGTTAAATGAGCCCGCGGCTCTTTTATTTCAAGCAAGGCCTTCCTATAAAAACATGACGAAAATCTTATATGCTTGTTACAGTTAATTTTTCTTGTAACATCTAGTTGCTACATTCGACTTTTTATACCTATTCTAAAAATATTTTTCTTATCCTTAATGTTTAAATAACATTTTAAAAATATTAGTAGTTCTATTGACGCGTAAACACGCGTTGCCTAGCAACGTAGATTTATGTCATTTTATAAAAAAGTGTATGTCAATCACAATATAGTGTGTAATATTTATTTTATTTATTTAATATATTTCAAATGTATTACAAGAAAAACTATAGGCTAACTGCCCTTTTTCTATATATTACTAAATTTTATATTTCCATCATTTTCGTGAAAGAGGTATTAAGCTTTTCCTTCACATTTCTTATTAACTTCACGCTGTAATCCGCATATAGCAGGGTAGACAGAGGGAACCTAATGTTAAGACACTTCGTGCCCCACTTTCCGCCGAATTGAGGCATTGCGTGCTGAGTGGCGTTACTCAACGCCACACTTTGCCTTGTTACCAAACCCAGGAAATGAAAGATTCCATTTCCCGGAGTGGGAATAGTACCCACAACCTGTCACATTTACAGTTGTGCCTCTACGCCACGACAGGTATTCCTTCACATATTAAAAAAATGATAAAAAAATTCCTGAATTTAAATTTAATAATACATTTTTTATTGTAATCAATTAAATGTTAAGTACATAGTTATGGGCAGTCTTTATTTATTAAAGTATTTTTATGTGGTACTGAAGATATTAAAAAAAAACATATCTAACAATAATTTATTAATATAAAGTAACAACTAATATCTCACTATTTTCATATTAATAGCCTTTGTGCCCTCGAAACCTTCTTCTGTTATCCAGCTGTAAAAGATAAAAAGTTTTAAAGTTTGGATAGAAATTTAATGTTCTGCCTTGTTATATGTATTCCGCATATAACAAGGCAGGCAAAAGAAACCTAGTGTTAAGACTCTCTGTTTCCCACTTTCTGCTGAATTAAGGCATTGTGTGCTGAGTGGCGGAACTGAATGCTGCGCTTTGCCTTGTTATTACCCAGGAAATGAGAAATTCCATTTCCTGGAGTGGGAATCGAACCCACAACCTGTCACATTTACAGTCGCACACATGTGCCTCTGCGCAACAACAGGCATCAAAGTTTAGATAGAAAGTTTATAATTAGTGTAAAACTTACAGTTTTAAAATTTATTTATTAAATAAGACAATAACTAAAATAAGTAGAATATTAATTGCATTATGTATTTGATGAACAATTTTCAAAGTTGGTATTTCTTTTTTCATAAGTGATTTAATAATAATAATATTTTATATTGACCAGTACACAACTCCTATATAGGTGAAAACAATTCCTATGTAAACTGTCAGTATTATTGTTAAAGAAGAGACATTAAGTTATTAAAACATAAAATCATTTTTAGTAATTTATTATACAATGATTTAATAAAACATTGCAGAGATAATTGTTTTTTTATATTAAATATATAGTACAAAAAATGTGGAATTTACGATTTATCATTGTTTATCTTAAAATAATTATTTTACACAAAGCAATGAAAAATCAAAATAATTAGCTTATTAAGGTCTATTCATTCCTTTAACTATATCTATGTATATGTATATATATAGCAATTGAACACTTACATCATATTATGTTAGACAAAATATTTTGCTAAAACAAAATCAACTTACCAATGACCTTTTACATTCAAAGAAACTCGTCCTTAGTTGTAAACATTCAGAAGGAACTAAGCCGTCTTTTAAACATTCTCGAGGTGTTTTCTTATTCTGCAATTTATAAAGAAATACTAACTTAACTATATTAAAAAATTGATAAATATAGATTAGTTTGTGTAAATATTGAATGTTTATAGTATTTCATTATATATCATTTTAATTTCTATAGATAAAATACTAACCTTTTTGCAGCAATCACTACTTAATAAACACATCTTTAAATCAGCTCTTATACCGGCGCATGGTGAACTATCAGCTAAGCCTACTTCGTCTGGTCCAAAAGTAACCATTATTAACCTTTTTTTATTTATTTACTATAAATTGTTACAACATAAAATTTATTTACACAATTTTCAGTCATATATCTTGACATTGACATTTAGTAGTAAATGTTGAAGGACTTTTTACGTTTAAGAATTTTAGTCTAGAAAGAATAAGAGGGTTTGTTCTTTAAATTAAGTTCTTGGTTCTTGTGTATAAATTATTATAGTTTGCTTTAATATGTAACTGGAAATATATTTCCAGTAAAACTAAAAGGAATTTATAAATTCCTTTTAGTTTTTATTTTTATTAACAAAGACGGCTAAGTGATCAATGTCTTAAAATTGAATGTTATGTTGAATCTTGTTTTTAAGTATTATGAACTAAAGTACATATACATAGCTTCACGCTGTATCCCGCATATAGCAGGGTAGGCAGAGGGAACCTAGTGTTAAGACACTGTTTCCCACTTTCTGCCGAATTGTGGCATTGCGTGCTGAGTAGATGAAAGAAGAAGGAAGAATAAAATGAAAAGTTCGATTTTCTGGAGTGGGAATCGAACCCACAACCTGTCGCGTTTACAGTCGCACGCTTGTGCCTCTGCGCCACGACAGATGTTAATGTAATGCAGTAATTAATATAGCAAAATTTTATGAAAAAAAAAAAAAATTATACACCATATCGATTTCATATTAATAAAGTAACAACTTTTTTTATATATATTTGATAAACATAAAACAGCTATATAAAGCTATGTAATAGAAACGTTAACGTCACTTTGAAGCTTATTGACAATTCCAAGAATCAGCTGATAACTAATTGTTTTTATTTTTAGTGTCACACAATTTTTTCGATGAATTGAATCGCTTTACGTTTGTGATAAAATTGTGCTACAAGTGATAATAACAATGAGCAAATATCTTCCAATTTTTAATCGCACACAAAAGCTCTCCCACATCTGTAATTTGAAACCTTTTAAAGATACGAAATGGTTGATGCCGAATGGGAATCCAATAGGAATGTATGTGTATAATTGTGTTGCTGAAGAACGAGTGCCGATTATATTAAATGACCCTACGATTGCTACGTGGTACTCTTGCGGTCCTACAGTATACGACTCTGCGCATATCGGCCACGCTTGTTGTTACGTTAAGTTGGATATTATACAGAGAATATTGAAATCATTTTTCAATATAAAACTTGTGACCGCCATGGGAATAACTGATATCGACGATAAAATTATTAAAAAAGCGAATGAAACTAAAACCGATTTTAGAAGTGTGGCTAAAAGGTATGAACATGAATTTTGGGTTGACATGTCTAGTTTAAATATTGAAAATCCAATGATAGTTACTCGGGTATCGGACCATATCGACACTATCGGCAATTTCGTAAAAGGTCTTATTGATTCCAACATGGCATATGTGACTAATGATGGTTCTGTGTATTTTGACACTGCAAAGTTTCCTGCTTATGGGAAATTGCAGAACATGCAAAACGAAGGAGAGCCGAGTGATGAGGTTAAAAGAAACAAAATGGATTTTGCTCTGTGGAAGGGTGCTAAGCCAAGTGAACCCTCTTGGCAAACTAGTTGGGGTGAAGGCAGACCAGGCTGGCACATAGAGTGTTCAGCAATGGTTAGCAAAATATTTGGTTCACAATTAGACTTTCATGCTGGTGGAATAGATTTACAATTTCCTCATCATGAAAATGAAGAAGCTCAATCATGTGCTTTTCACAATATAAGGCAGTGGGCTAACTATTGGATTCATGTAGGTCACTTAAAACTAAAGGACACAAAAATGTCTAAATCACTTCAAAATACTATATTAATACCTGATGTGCTACAAAAATACAATGCAGATGTGTTCAGAATGGCATGTCTCATGTCTAATTACAGATATTCACACGGAATACAATGATAAAGCCATGAGTAATGCACAGGAAGTCCTAAATAAATTTTAAGTTCTTTTTAAAAGAAGTTGAGCTCTATTAACAGTAGCCATAGTAGTACAGGAGATTATAATAACAAACTGCAAAAATGAACTACTAAAAGTTGAAGAGTAACTTGGAAGCTTTAAGAAACGACTTTGACACTGTGATCTTGTATAAATTTCTTTAAACTTAATCAGGATAATTCACAATAAATTGATAAAAGCAGATACATCTGATTTTATCCTGTACCAGTACTTATTAATTGCAGAATACATTGTGCAAGTCCTTTCAAAATTTGGTTTTAAAGCTTAAAGAATCTACTGACAGTGATATTTCTACTTCATTTTTAGATATCCTAGTTGAATTCAGGCATACTGTTCGGTCAAAAGCCTTAAAAGAGAAAGATAAAGAAATTTTAACAGCATGTGACATAGTAAGAGATAAAATGAAATCTATGAAAATTCAAATAAATGATTATAAGGGCCAGTCGTCATGGGTTTATATAAAATAATAAATGAAGAGATTACTTTAACCAAAGTATTATGAATAAGATTATGTAAAAAAACTATATCAAAATGCAGTTACCTATTAATATATATTTTTACATACTTTAAGTGTTAATAAAATATTGTAATAAATAGTTTCTTTTTTATTTATAACATTACAACTTTTTAAGTTAACCCTTACTTTTTTTCATAATTTTAAAATAAGTTCCTAACTATACTGACTTATATCGTATGTACCGTCATAACAATCTTAATAAATATCTCAATAAGCAACATAGGTAATTTTAAGTATAGAGTAATTATGATAATATCTAAAACAGAAAAAATATCGCCAATATAAATTTACAACTATGATGAGCCTCCCGGGTGACCGTCAACTGCATTTAATTCCACACAGAATAATATACTTTTTTCAATATGTTTTTAATCTCAACTTTTGTTGAAGTTTTATATTAATATAAAGTCGATAAAAATAATAATATCGAAAAAGGGGGCACATACAAAGAATTTGTAGTAAATATTATATTAAAAAAAAAATTAGGCATAGTATATAGTGACAAAAATATTTTTTTTATATTGCTTGAATGAGCAATGTTTATAAGTGCAGTATTTCTGTTCGAGGGAATGCTTATATTTAAAATACATAATATCTGGTTAGATATACGGCGTTAATTTCCGGCAACAACGGCTTTTATCAAAGATAGATCAAAGATATTTTTCTGTCATAAATGCGTATTTAACTATAAGAGAACTGGCTTGATGAGTTCCGTGCCAGGAACAGCAGATTTTTTTATTTATTTTTTTTTATAAAATAAAGAAAAAGGAAAAATAAATAAAACAACACAATTGTCTATGGAGTTAAATATTGGTTTATTTTCATATTGTAGAACATTCTAGTACATGTTTACACGAAAATGATTTGAAACTACTTTTAAGAGAAAAAATTACTTCAGTCTTTCATTTTACTTTTTCCACATTTCCAAATATTAATTTAAGATGAAGAATGTAAGTTGTTCAAAACAATATTGAATAATATTGTTTTAAATAATATAACGATTTTTTTTAACTTAGGTACATTATAGTTAGTATTGACTGACTGATAAGGATTTAGCTTTACTGTTAACAATTTTTATGTATTTCAAATATTTAGTAACCCTTAAATACATATTTTTAGATTTCGGCTTTTTTTATTAAAATTAGCAGAAAATATATATTTAATTAATACACCATTTTCATTCGTAATTTTTGACAAAATATGAAAATTACTTTTGAAGAAATGACGCATATAAGGGTTAAAAATTTTATTTTTTTAAATTAAGTACAGTACAAATTATAATAACCAGATCATTATTAGGCAAGAGTCTCACTATATGGAAATATTTAGTTTTTCTTTTTATATAAACTGTAGACTTAGATCTGACTAGATCCATAATTATTCTATAATTATAATTGCTTCGGAATAATTTAGATATATTTGTTGTAATATCGATTTTTTTAAGTTAGCGTTTATATCGATTTTATTCAAGTTAATGTTTTTATCGATTACACATACTCTTAAACAATAAATAAAGTTGTCAGTAACAAACATATTTTTCTCATTAATGACAATATTTTTTAGAAAACAAAACAAAAAATACTTATATATTTAATTAAATCGATATTTAATCGAGTATCTCGCATATTACAACAATTATATCCAAACATCACTGAGTGAAACACATGCCTTGACGTTTAATGGAAATATTAAAAAAAAAGAATAGGGAAGATGCAAAAGTACATTTTACGTACAATAGGTGTTTAAAAGTGTAGAAGAAGGATCACTGCAATTTCTTTATTTTAGATGAATTTTGATTTGTATTAATAATTTTGGTTTGTTTTTAATTAAAACCAAACGCTTTAATACCATTTAGTCGATGACATAATAAGTGTTTGAACTTGTCACTCATATGTTTTTTTAATAATATGTCAAAACACTCAACTGTCAATGTGACAGATATAGACATGTTATGTCATCGAAACTATTCATTTATTTCCGCGCGCTTAGTTTAAAACTGCATTTATTTTTGCAATAAAATGTTATATTTTAATGTTTTTTTTATACTCGAAGTTTAAAAAACTGCATCTTCCCTATCAAAATTTAGCGTACTGTAAACTGAATGTTTTTGTCCTGTATCATATCCTCTGCTTTATAAACTTTCCACGCGACCAGATAGTCTCTAACCATTTTGAATACAGTGTAATAGTTAATAAATAGTAATATAACAATGGCTATGAAGTTGTGCCACGCGAACGAACTGAACAGAAGGCAGAGCTGCATCGCCACTAGCGACAATTGGAGACATAGTAAAATGCAGAGGAATTTTGATGGATTGCTGAACACCGACTGTAAACATATGTTAATAAGTATTTAATGTATATAAACTATTTTTCTGAAATATTATTTTTTTGCAATATATTTAGTTTCATGTAAAATTTCTATTTAGTGATTTTTGAAATTGTTATTGTTTTTTTTTTAACTAAATTTATGTATTTATTATGAATTCGGGCGTAAAACTGTAACACAATGTTCTTATTGTAATTGGGATATTAATAATTTAAATTATTTTCATTTCCCTCCTCTTTTATTTCTGACAACTATATTCTATGAGAAAAACAAAGTATAGTTTCACTACAAAAATACTCACATAAAAACGTATATGATGTACGTCATTGGGTATAGCGGCAACAATAGGCGTATCCGCTATGAACAGCGTGTCTGAGAATCGAACCAGCGACCCGTACGACCACCATCGCGTGGGACACCACATTTGAACATCTGGGACTGTTACAGGGGCTGGAGGGTGGAAAATTATTTTATAAATATTTAATTATAAAACATATCTTAAATATAATGCTAGTAATAAAAATTATTATTATTTAACTATTGTTAATAAGTAAGAAGTAATAAAAAAATATTTTAAACAATTATCTACATCTAAGAAAAGAGCATGAAAAGCACAGAGGTGCATTTTAAAATGTCTCTGTTAAGGTTTCAAATATCCTTTTTGTATGATTTGGATCTATGCATTTGCACTTCGACTTTAGCAAATACAATGTTCTTAATTGGGAAATATAGAAAACAAATCAGACGACAAAAATTATAAATATTAAAAAAAAACAAAAAACACTTCATACTACCTTTCACCTTACTCATGCACACATGCAATCACTTTCTCATACTAAAATTTTATTACATACACATTAACATGTCACTAACTCTAGTAACTTTTCTCATCATCATTTCCTATAAACCCATTCAATTTTAAGTTACTCACACACTATCTCATTCATAACCCTACCCCACCACCACATCCCATTCCTCACTATGTAACAACATTATTAACGGCTAAGAACTATCTGCACACCTATCCGCCCACCCCACACAAAATCACTGACATAAGGCTTCCCCATTTCCCATAACACACCGCACACTAGATTTTTAAATCACTTTCCCCGGCAAATTGGGACACTTATAACTGATCACTAAAGCGTCACTCCTATCACCAATTCCCCTCACACACTAGGTCTGTAATCACAAGTCACTATATATGAGTATCGCGTCACATCGCGTCACCACTAGGTCGCATATTCACTATCACTAACGGGTGACGGGGGCCCAGCGCCCCAGATGCCTGGCGGCGCGGTGCGGCGCGTCGTGCAGCGCGGCGGGCAGGAGGCGCGCGGCGAGGCGGCCGCACAGCGCGCCCCACACCAGCCCCACCTGCTGCGCCGCCGCCGCCGTGTCGTACTGCAGGTACGACTGGAACACCAAAGTCAAAGTCAAATCAAATCATTTTATTCAAAATAAGAAGTTACAAGCTTCATTTTTTGAACGTCAAATAATTTACCACCGGTTCACTAAATTTAATGCCTCAGACCTGAGAAGAACCGGCGCAAGAAACTCAGCGGGAATTTGTTTTTTTTTTTTTTTTTATATTCGACAATGGTTTACAATTCTTTATTATTGGCAATGATACCTTTGAAACAGACACAAACTGAGTTGCACTTATATAAAATACAAACTACTGCCCATAGAAAGCTGAAATTTGGCATGTTGGCTCTTTGTGAAGTGTAAGCGCCAAGAGAGCACCGGGCGTTAATAATTATATTTACAACATAAATAAATTACTAGGTACAAAAAGTTTAAGAAAATCTATTTCAGATAAAAAAGTAAATAAATGAGTTAAAAAACTAAATTTCCAAATAAAATTTAAAACAACCCGCCATAAAAAATAGACAATTTCAATCACATTAAAATAAAGTAATACAGATGTAAGACTTATTTACCACTTAAATATTTTCCACCTAAAGTTCGAAATATTGTTCACTTTCCACCTAAAGTTCGAAATATTGTTATTAACTACAAACAACTGGTTGTTGGTTCAATCCCTACTCGGAGGAATAATATCATATGTTTAAATTATTTGTATTTCTCCTCTCTAATAGGATAAATCGCCAAATAATAACTCAATTTCAAATCAAAAATAGCATTAATACATTAATAATTTTCTAATTAAATAAAAGAGAGTAACTAAGCAACATAACTGAATCCAAACAAAAAAATTAAATTAAATTTAAAAAAGACTTACCGGAGCAAAACAACACGGCACAAAACTACTGTAATACGCTCCAAATAAAGAATTGCAAAGTATTTTCTTCACTCTCTTATTAAAGTCCTGCCTTAAATATTCAACTTCCGCCCTTATCTGTTCCGGGTCGTGGGAACAACTGTGCATTAGTGGTGACGTACAATGTAGGAAGAGGAACGGTATGGAGTCCGTACCGAATAGTATGAAATATATTACTGCCCTGAAATTATTAGAATTCTTTTAAATTACACATTATTTTTTTTATTTTTAGGGAATAAAAATTTGAACTCAACGGGACTCGAACCCGAAGAAAACCTCTTGAAAACCTTACAAGCGTCTTATCGGGCTGCGTCAACATTCTTATACGCTTTTTTTTTTTTTTAATCAAGTAATACATTGTCAGTCACGAAAAATATTTTTTGGATTATTTGATTTTTTAATTTAGCCTAGTTTTGTGAATAGGTTAGTAACATAAAAAAATATATTTGTTTTATGATTGTATATACTTACGGATAGCACAGATAAAATATTTTAACAAATGGATACTTGAGTATCAAGAAGTAGGTGCACCAGGACATTGCACCCAGGACTATACCTAACACAAACATCCTGAAATACAAAAAAAACACATGGAAATAACACAAAAATATATGCATGGTTTATCCTACTTTGCAGGGAATTTGAAGTCGTAGAAATCAGATTAGTCACTTTTGCCCAAATTCAAGACGTGTTCAATGGTGTGGAGGAATGACAATAAATTTTAATGTAATCGTAGCCTCGAGTGAGAATCAAACCTGTATCCAGTCTTTATTTTATAAATAAAAATATAAGGATGTTGTGGTATTAGGATGATGTAAAACTATTGAATAATCAAAGAGGAAACAAGATAAACTGACTTTAGTGGAACTAAAGTATTTTGGCAGATAACATTTTGTAAATTTTAAATTAATTCTATTATTTTTTTGTGTGTGGTTTGGTCACCACACACAGTATTCCAATGTTATAATAAGCAAATAAATTTGGCTTCACACTTTTTCCGTATTGCAGGATAGTCGTGACAACGTAATATCCATACACACAGCTCCTCACTTTCGGCCCAAATTATAAATTTACCTTAATAGAACAAGGAAATAAAAATACCTTGAATATTTGACCCCAAGTAGGAATCAAAGTCACAACTGTCTCTTTTATAATTAGATGTCATCCCACTAAGTCACAATGATCTTATAAGCAAATAATATTTTTAAAAATCTGGTTACATACCTTGCTGCAACAGCAGCATGCGGCATTAATTTAGGAGGAAATATAAAACTGAGTATAGTCATAGCTATGCATAGAAGTAGTCGTCTACTGATCATTGTCACTATAAATGCCACCAGGTGTGGGTCAATCAGGTGAAAGTTCTGGAAGAGTATGTAAATAAATATATAGATATGTTTGATAATATTAATAACTATTATAAACTTAATAAACATGTAACTAAATAAAATTTTATTTAAATCATTGCTTTAACAAATGACAATTAACCATGTATTTATAAAATTCTACCAGTTTAATGAATTTTACTCCAAATTTATGTATTTCATATATAATTATTTAATTATTATTCAGAGTGGAAGTTCATTATTTTTGAAATATCAGAATACCTTGTATTTATACATATAAGGACATAAATAAATTTATTAGAAAATTTATATATACTGCATATTACCATTGCCTGTGTTGTATATGAATGTGGTAGCCACCACATTGTCCTGTACAAATTTAAGAACTGTGATCCCATTGCCACCAGTAAAAATACAAATGACATCATTTCAAATAACAACTCCCCATCCCTCGGAATATATGGGAATGGAATGTGTTTTGGTGGTATTGGACTGTCAGATAGTTTGTCACCTGGATTGCTAGGAGAGAGCCTTGGTCTGGCTCTTTTACCATTTATATCTTCATCCAATAATGGAGGGGGTACTCCCTAAAAATTATAAAAAAAACAAATTAAAATACTTAAGTATTACTTGTTGATTGTTACAGAATTCTCAATAAATTTTATACGTTTTGCATCTTTTAGATGACACGTTTTAATGTTATGAAGCTTAAGTAACTTATAGACGAACAAATACAATACCTTTTTTGTTGCTCCAGATGACTTCTTTGAACCCGGAGCTACCATTTTACAAGCAATTGGAGGTAAAGGACGTTTAACAAGCGGGTCTTTGATAATTCTCCTCCGCCTCGAAAAGGCAGTGGATGAAGTATTGCTAACTTGAGAGTTAGACCAGCGTCGGGCCAAGAGTATGGTCAGGCAGCCAACAACCGCCGGTAAGAAGAATACGACAAAGGGGCCACTTTCATTTTCGTTACAACTCATCACTTACATGATAAAATTGAACAAAATAAATATTTCGAATTTACACACTCGCTGTTACGCGTCCGTCCGTCAAATGTAGTTTCCAAGTTTGACATATTTGAAAACATTAATGTAGCCATTGATTGAAATACATTCCATTTTGCGCATCGTTTAAAGACTATTATATTTTAAAAAAACATTAACTGTGTAAATATTCATTTTTCTTTTCATTTATTTGTATTTAATTTTTGATTTTTAATTTTTAATGATAATAAAAATTACTATACTTTAATTCTATTATTCATTATGATTTTTTAGTTTTTTTTACCTTATCTGGTCAGAATGTGACTGTAAACGTCAAATTACTTCAACATTTTGCATGGTGTAAAATTAGGAAAAGCCTTATTTTCAAAGTAATAAGGATCATAATACATGTGTGTAATATTTTAAATGTCGTATTGCTTTCATTCACAATAAATCGATATTATGAATTTAATGCCGGTTCCAATCTTTAATAAATATATTAATTGAAATGTGATTATAAAATGATATATTTGTAAATAATAATCAGCAAAATGTCATTTACCATCCTTTGCACGTTTGTGTTAACATTTTATGTTGTAATTTGGTTTTTTGATGCATTTTTCAAGGTAAAATTTTCTGCATGTTTGCAAAACAGTGAAATCTTAAAAAATCACTTAAAAATTTATGTACGTGTAACTTAACATGTTTTTATCTGTTTGCAGAGTTGTATGCACTATCCATACTACGCATTTTTAGAAGGAACTGGACTGAAAGTTGGGATCTTAAATTTTTCTTGGACGACCAATGCATTTAACAGATTTATTTACAGATGGAGCAAGAACCTAACTAGAATCCTTCGGAAATGGTTTAACTTCGGATATCTATTTACTATTGGAATATTCCTTCCATTTGCTTTATGGACTCTTTTGTCATTCATATTTGAGCATTTCCATGAATCTATTCAGTTGAATAGTGTGCCAGAAGTGAAAGCTATGTTACCTGGTGTAAATATACCTGCATCAGACTTCTGGTTCTATTTCATTGCAATTGGCCTAAGTTCTATTTTCCATGAGCTCGGGCATGCAGCTGCAGCGGCACAAGAAGATGTTCAGCTAATTGCAGTGGGAGTTTATGTATTTACTATAATCCCTATTGCTTTTGTAGAACTTAACACTGAACATTTAAATGGCCTAGGCATATCAAAAAGACTGAAAATTTACTGTGCTGGAGTCTGGCATAATGTTGCTCTAGCATTTTTAGCATTACTACTATTTTTCTCAGCTCCTATTTTGTTTAGCCTCGCTTACAGAACTGACATAGGTGTGAGAGTAACTGGATTTACTGATGACTCTCCATTGAGACATGCTAGAGGACTCGAAGATAATGATGTTATTATGTCTATAAATGATTGCTCAGTGAAAAATGGTAACGATTGGTCATATTGCCTCCATGTGGCTCATGATAGATTTGGTATTTGTACAAGTGCTGAGTACATTGCACAAAATGATGAAATAATGATGGAAACTGTGAAAGAAAATGATGTTGTGGAATGTTGTCGAAAGGATGACTTATATAGCTTTTGCTTTGAATACATAGAGCCCAAAAATGTACCTGATGCTGCCTTGCCAGGACAATATTCATGTTTGAAACCCAGAGACATGGTGAAGAACAAGCTTATTAAATGTACTGATCAAAATGGTCACACCTGTCCAAGAAATAATCACTGTCTAAAACCTTCACTTAACAATCATACATATTTAATAATCATAGAAAGGAAGGATAACAATGCTGTGCTTTACTTGGGCTTGCCATATGACATTCACAAAACAGTATTTGTAGATCAATATTTCCCCCGAAGTGCTGTTATATCATTCTTCTCGCCGTCACAATTTGAAAAGCTGCTGAGGTATATATTCATATTTTCTATGGGCATAGGGTTTTTAAATGTACTACCCTGCTATGGTACTGATGGACACCATATTTCTCGGAATATAATACAGTGGCTGGCAAAATATTTTAACAAAAATGGTGACTTTATAACTTTTTTCACAGTGTTCACTGTAGTAGTCGGCACAGGTATTACCGTGCCAATATTAGTTTACTTGTTTTATAAAGCAATTTTTGTTGATAGTTATTAAATTTATATTTAGGTTAATTAATTTGTTACTTTTATTAGTGTTAAATATTAAATCATATAGATCATGGGCTTACCAAAAAGCACAAAGTTATTATGCTGTGTATTGGGCTGTTTTTTTTAAATGACTTTATTTGTTCAAGAGTGATTAGTAATTGGTTGTAGAGAAACATTACAGATTTTAAAAAAGTTTTTTTTTGTAAATATAAACTACTCGGTGTAGTTTTTAAATTGTAGAAGATTTTTATAATAAATCATAACTTATAGTGTTGTTGTCTATATCATTACCATATTTCCTTTAAATATTCAAACTCATTTAAACACAAATCAGTTTTTTAAACTAATATATATTAAAATTATTATTATTTACAAAAATTACATGTATCTCACATTATTTAATATATATTCACAAAACCTTGTAAAATAAATTATGTTTTCATCTTATAATCAGGTATTAGCTATCACTTAAAGCTAGTGATTTTTGCAAATCTTTCAATGATTTCTTCCCATAGTGTAGCATTGCCTTAATAGTTGTTTCATCACTATGATGTTTATTGTTTTTAAAATCAGCTCGAGCCCATTCTTTCAATTCTATGCGAGTTTTATCATCCGGTACTTTTCTTATAGTTCTAAAGATATCGCGGTATAATTTTAAAACTTCTTGGCGTAATAGGAACTGGAAAAAAATAATATATATTGAACAAAAAATTATATAGATAATAGAAAATACTTTTAAAATGGAAACACACCTGTTTTAAATTTAGAGTTGCCTTGGGTAATTTAGAGGCCATTTCCTTTTTAAGGTTATTTCGGTATAGTATTTATTTTTATATCATTGTATTAATAAAAAAAGCTATACTTATATCATGTTTTGTCGTTTATTGCCAACCAATATTTTATTATTTAATGATTTTAAAAATACAATAACAAAAAATAATTTTGACCTATGACAGCTTTTTATTTTGACAGTCAGCTGTCTAATTTTATTTTTCTAATTTATGGCTTTCAGGCGTGTAAGTTGAGCACAATTTACTTTGTCAATATCACGTGAAATGGAGAAGACACAAAGGAGATTTGTTAGTTAAATATTTAACGGTTTATAATTAAAAGATCATATTGTTAAGCCTCCACCTGAAAAGAAAATGACATCATAAAATATATATAATTAAATAACATAGTGCTAGGAAAATTTACTTATAATTAGGGTTGGTTTATATTTTATTTTGCTATATCTAATAGTCAGCTGTCTTAAGGTTTGGAGGAGAATGCAAACAATTGCCAAATCAGCTAATTTTCTTAATAAATAAATTATAATATAAATTATTATGTATTATGAAAAATGAAGAAAAAATGTATCTTTTTTACGAAAATTGTAGGGACGGAAGAGTATGAAATTTGGCACGGTTAAAGTTATTTTGGAGAAGGATACTACCCGTATTATTATAGTAATATAATAGAAATAGATCAAATCAATAAAATAAATATTATCCACATTACCATTTGCTTGACGTACTCGTATACGTTGGCGTTGAGTTCCGCCACTCAGCACGCAATATCTCATTTTGGCGGAAAGTGGGGAACGGAAATGTTAAAAGAGATCATAGTGACTTAACACTAAGCTCTCAAGTTCCCTCTGCCTACCCTATAAACGGGATACAGCGTGAAGCTAAAATAAAAGGAAAAAGATACACGTTGTTATAGCAACGCGTGTTTTACGCCTCAAGTTGCTTTAAACATTTATCAACAACTTTAAACTAAACATTTTCCAGCGTGGGATTTTAAACAACCATGGCATGCCATCCCTTTATATTGTCATTCATACACAGACTGTATCACACCCGCCTCCATTACGTTATGGTTATGGTTTTACTATCAAATCATTAATTTTATTATTACGAAATAATTAAATTTAAATACAATTGATTATTTTCATATTGAAAACATGTGCCTTATATTTGTTACTTACTATATGTATATCTATATACGATTATACCTATGCTTTCCTATTTAATTCTTTTACAAATTCTTCTAATGAAATTCAACACATTTTTATCATAAAACCGATTCACTTCGCTCGCGAAATTAATAACGGTCCATACTGTGTGTATGCGTTAATATGAATTACTACTACTTTAAGCAAGATTTTAATTATTTTTTGACAAACAATCATATCTGGCAAATATTTTATTGAATTTATTCTTGTGTTCTTTTAAAATCTCTAACAATATGCGTCCAAAGTTTCATGATAATCGGTTCAGTAGTTTTGGCTTGGAAGCGTAACAAACAAATTTACATTCACATTTATAATTTTAGAAAGGATATAGGTATATCCTAATGAACTTTTTTCGTTGTGATGTGTTGTTATATGAAGATGGTTTCACGTTAATGTTTTCAAATGTTTAGTCCGCTAGAAGAAATGTTTTTATTAGTTTTTTTTATGGATAACGGATGGCAAACTAGCATAAGGACCACTTGATCCTCGCCCATGGACATCTATAACAGTAGAGATGTTGTAGATGCGTTGCCGACCTAGAGTATACAGATGGAAGGGGGGACAATGTAGTAGTGCGCTATCGGAACCACCTCATTTTTGGGAAAGGATGGATGAGAAAGGGGTAAACCTGGCTTACATGCCATCGAACCGGAACACATCATTAGATATTTGATGATTCGTCTTTGACATTGTAGTGGTGGCGAGCCAGATGGAGGTCGAACCTCCTACCACCTAACTACTGGGACACCCGCCTCTTACAGGACGCTACACAGCGGCGGAGGGGAATTGTATTCTATCGCCGCCACACAGGGACGTTTTACCCGCAACTTTGATATTCTAAATGATTCACAATAATGATTACAAAGTAAATAAAATAATGAAATTAGTTAAGAAAGTCACTTTTTAATAGCACCTATATATAATTTAGATACTTTAAATAAACAATAAATATAATGATCGGTTCAATAGGTCACGCGTGAAAGTGTAGCAAACATACGGACTTTCGGGCTTATAATAATATTAAGTATGTGGATATTGACCATGTTAATTAAACAAAGTATGATGAAAGGATAGTTAATACGAGACAGAATACATTTTTCTCTTACATGGGTGTGAAAATAAAAAATATAGAAATTTGTTTTTTTTTATAAAATGACACGTAAACTTATCGAGTTTTTGAAAAAATCTATACCTAACTATAACTATTTTTGTAAGTCTTTATTTTCAATCTCTCGCACATCACCCCGTAGACAAAGAGATTTTCATTTAAAGCTTCGCCAGCCTTGTATTATCAATTTGGTAAAATATTAAAATATTAACGCCTGTCGTGGCGAGAGGTACAAGCGTACGACTGTAAACGCGACAGGTTGTGGGTTCGATTCCCACTCCAAGAAATGGAATTTTTCTTTTCTTGGGTTTGGTAACAAGGCAAAGCGTGGCGTTGAGTTCCGCCACTCTACACGCAATGCCTTAATTTGGTGGAAAGTGGGGAACGGAGTGTCTTAACACTAGGTTCCCTCTGCCTACCCTGCTATATGCGGGATACAGCGTGAAGCTATGTATGTATGTAAAATATAAAATTACTTTTAATATAAGGACATCTTTGTATCTATGCGTATTTCTTTAAAACTTTTCTGTTTTGTGATTCTAAAATACATAACTTACTACCAAATTAACTTACTTTTTGATTTAAATATTCGTATTTCTAATAAAGTAGCTTTCATTTTTTCATGGCTTTTAGTTCTTATTTGTGCTATTGATTGGAATAAAAAAATTAAAATGCATATATCGTTTTAAATGCATATTTATAATTTAATAATATGATATATTATGCCGTTAACACTTACAATTGAGGCGGCACTATGTAATTATTTTAAGATTGTTTTTTTTTTTAAATATATATTACCTAGTGTTCGATGTGTTGGTGATCCAAATAAATAAATATCGTAATATTTTCATATAAGAAATAAATTTGAGAAGCAAATACTTCATACCCTTTTTGGACGCAGAGCGGAGAAGTGCAGGATAATAATCATTTTTTTTAAAATAATGTATAAAAATATAATAAATAAATAAAATAAATGTTACACACGTTACCAAGTTCATCCATGTTTATATAAAGTGACATAACGCTGCTAGGCAACGCGCTGTTAACGCGTCAACGGGGACACTAGTATATTTAAATATAAGAATATTAACATTAATTAAATGATCGTATAGTGCTTTACACGTACAATTTCAAATTATAAATTTGAAAGCTCATAACCGCCCAGAGCTTGAAAGCCCCGCCCATTCGTCGAGCGCGGGAAACAGCTTTGTCTAGCTTTCAGTGAAAAGAACTTCGCTCAGTCGCGTTGTGGACGCCGCATAGTGTAGACGTCAGCGAGTTTATCCTCATTGTTTACGTTTACGACAAACTTACGTTACGATACTAAAACTTAATAACTTTATATACGTAATATATGCGTTTGTATAGTGTAAAAGTGAACACAATTTACAAAAATGGACAAAAGTTCGAACTCTCCGTCCCCAAAACCCAAAGTCAAAAAGGAGAACGAGGAAGAAATAAAGGTAAAATACAGATAATATAATAATTACGTATTAACAATATTTTGGCGGTGTTTATTTGTATCTGCCAAGCGGCGGTTTTCATCTCGTGTAAAACGACACGTCGGTTCATATTTATAAATTCGATCCGAGGGGTAAACGCTACGAAAGCTCACGAATAAATTATAAAGTATACAATTACAATATTAATTACATTTTGCGTTACAATAAAATGCGTGTAATATCGCGTTTTCGAGGCCTTTTCCAGCCATTAAAGTGTGAAACGCGATACGCTCAGATCGCTGTAACCGGAGTCGTTGGATGTTTTGATAATAGATATAAGGTTTGGTAGTGAGCGTGCTGTGTATATTTGTGTCCGTGTGTGTAGGGAGTAATTTTAGCCGAGCCTTTGCTCGAAGTCGACTCGTAACTCGAGACCTGGGACGGCCGCAAGTAGACGCCACGATTTATTGTTTTCATATGATTATGCTAAATGTGCATGAAAGAAAATATTAAATTATATTTAATATTTTCATTATATGGCAAAGCGCAGCGTTGAGTTCCGCCACTAAACACGCCTCAATTCGGCGGAAAGTGGAGAACGGAAATGTTAAAACAGAAGGGAGTATCTTAACACTTGGTTCTCTGGTTCCCTCTGTTTACCCTGCTATGTGCGGGATACAGCGTGAAGCTAAAAAAAAATGATTATACAGATTTAATACGTAATATAGTATAAAATACATAATAATACACCACCGCTAAATCTTTTGGCAGCTAAAATAATTTGACATGTCAATGACCGGTGACCACGCTAGTGATGTCACGGGACGCAATTCGTAAGAAAGTTTGAGGTCGATTTAATTTATATATTTACGCGTCTAGCGCCCTAAATTGTTAGCGTAATGGCTATTTATTTTTGTTTTCTCAGCTATGTATCTCGGTTTTATATTATTTTACGTGGTGTTTAATTTTTTTTTAACTTGTAATGTTGCTATATTTTTATTTTTTATTTTGATATTTTTTATCTGTCATTTTCAACTCAATATAAAAACTCTGTTATGTCTAATAATAATATAAACTCCATATTTTCTTTAATATTATTATTGGGAAATAATTCAAATATTTATAATACAATACATTTAGTAACAAACAAAAATAATATTTATTGCAAAATTTTGTGTTATTATTATTATATAACTTCAATAAAATCGTGCAAGTGATATTGTATTTGTGACCTTGTATTGAGCTTTTAGTTACTGAGCTTTCGAGAACATCTTTTATGGTCATTACTTAAATATGTTTTACATTTTATTATCAAATACGTGTGCAAAAGCTTGTAAGAATGTATGTTTGTTACTCTTTCACGCAATAACTACTAAACAGGTTTAGAAACAAACTTACAGTAATATAGTAAATATATTAAAATAATATATAGACTACAATTTATGAATATTCGTGTAATTTGAACATTATAGCGATAAATAAGTTATTTATAAATTTAAATCGACTTGCGATAGTTTGATACGGAAATAAACTCTAATACTAAAGTATCGATACTATTATTTTACAATAATTTAAATTTTTAAATAGAATTAGGAAGGAAATTATTTTGTTATAATTTTATGATTCTTATTTTTAATATTAAATATTTTCGTTATTTCTAACTGGTGTTACAATAAACTCTTAATATATATGTAAGTACATACATACATACATAGCTTCACGCTGTATCCCGTATATAGCAGGGTAGGCAGAGGGAACCTAGTGTTAAGACACTCCGTTCTCCACTTTCCACCTAATTGAGGCATTGCGTGCTGAGTGGCGGAACCCAATGCCGCGCTACGCCTTGTTACCAAACCCAGGAAATGAAAAATTTCATTTCCTGGAGTGGGAATCGAACCCACAACCTGTCGCGTTTACAGTCGCACGCTTGTGCCTCTGCGCCACGACAGGCGTATATGTAATTCGTAAGTATTGTATAAATAGGTATTATTTATATATTAATATATTTAACTAATAATAAAAAAGACGTTATAATGTGAATAAATAAAAAAAATAACTCTTATTAGATTGTTATTATCATAGTTGAGATATTCATTTACATTGGTACCTTACAAAATATAATATTATTAAAATAAAAAAATTCTATAACATCATGTCCCTTCATTACTTCTTTATTTCTTTCATGACCACCATCGGGGTTGGAATCAGTTACTGTCTCTTTGCATTATGCTTTTATGTGTATATAATTATATAGCGTGATAGGGCAGTACTGAATATAAATGCGACGGTTTTTGGTTCAACCCATTTGGGGTTTCGTTTTCGATCTCACTTACTTACTTACCCAAAACTTCACGCTTTATCCCTAGCGGGGTAGTCAGAGAGAACGGAGCGCCAAACGCTACGGTCCCTGCATACCTCTTTCATACCCATCTCCTACTCTAATAAGACAAAAAGCGGCGTTATGTTCCGCTATTTCCAATAAATACCCAATATCATAAAACAAAGCTGAGAAGGTTGATACTTTGCTGGGCGAGGAAAAGCCGAAAGCTAAATACAAGAAATAGATACAAATTTCAAGAAATACTATTCCAAAATTATATAACTTTATAATAAATATAATTTTAGAAACACGGTTTTCATACATTATATAAAACATCACCGTCTATCTATATGTAAATGCAGTCATTGGTCTGTCGTTCTGTTTAACATATCGAATACGAAATTGAGTAGGAAATTTCGGTGAAAACACGCAATATGGAAGCCTTGCATCGTTTTAGATATATATACGGGGATATAATGGTGTATAGCTTTTTATATTATGCTAAAAGTGCGATTGAGGCGTTAACAACGCGTTGTCTTAGTAACGTATATGTCAAGCGAATAGTAGTGCGTGTAATGTTTACTTTATTAATTAGCGGTAGTTTTTATTTTATTTCCAATTTTCATTATAATTATATATTAGGAACATATAAAATTAATAAAATAAAAACATACTATTGTGTAAAATGACATACGATACTAAGGCAATGCGTTGTTTACGCGTCAGCAAGACGTCTAGTAGAATATAAAAAAGTAATTTCATAAAAAGAATTCAAGAGTTATGATTTTAATAAAAAAAGTACCGACTTCAAATTATTACGAATAACTCAAAAACTACTTTTTAAATCTTAACTAAATTTAAATAGCACCACACCGCCACTAGCTATCATATAAATAAAAGAAACATTGAAATTGTTTCACTTGGTAAAAAGCTACACATATAAAAAACAACACAATCGAACCTCTTTTTTTGATACCGTTTAAAAATGTGACGCCTCTTTGGTCTTGTGGGTTCGATTCCCACTCCAGGAAATGTGACAGTAGAATTTCATTTCTTGGGTTTGGTAACAAGGCAAAGCGCGGCGTTAAGTTCCGTCAATCAACACGCAATTCCTCAATTCAGCGGAATGTGGGGAACGGAGTGTCTTAACATTAGGTTCTTAGGTTCCCTGCTCTGCTATATGCGGGATACAGCGTGAAGCTAAAAAAAAAAGGTTCCTACACATGTTAGATTTACGAATATCATATTTTCAAATAACGTCATAAACATATAAACATAATATACAATTGTGACAAAATCGTCGCGGAAACATACAAATTAATGTGCGCTATTAAATTTCACGGTCTTGCGTCGCAAAGGGCAGATATAAGTGTTGCTAATCTGTTGGAATTATCAAATCCATGCAACATTGAATTAAAATAGAACGTTTTCCGCATACTATGGATTTTAGACGGGAAGGTGTAATCTAACTGTATGCTGTGTATGTTTATGTATGTAGTAAATTTACATGGTGAATAAATTGCGCGGCGTTGAGTTCCGCCACTCAGCACGCAATGCCTCAATTCGGCGGAAAGAGGGGTACGGAGTGTCTTACCACTAGGTTCCCTCTGCCTACCCTGCTATATGCGGGATATAATGAGTAAATCAGAAATTAATATTTTTTTAATTAAAAGAGTGTTTAAATAATACAATAAAAAAAATAGATAATATTTAAAAATTTTCGCCTTAAAAAGTGTACGTCTTTATTATCAACTTATTCGCGCGTGTTAAAGGCGACTGGTTGTGGATTGGAATCCTACTCAGGAGCTTGATCATATTTAAATTATTATAATTTATCTATTCTGAATGGACTTAGCACGGCGTTGAGTTCCGCCTCACAATACGCAATGTCTTGATATGGAGTGGAGAGAGAACGGAATGTTTTGACACTAGGTTTTCTCTGCCTACTCTCTTAAAAAAGCAATGTGTAAAAAGCGTGAAGAATAACATTTATATACTAAATATTTTTTTACCTTAAAATATATGTTCTATGATTGATAAAAATAGCAAAATAAGAAACTAATTTTAAAGTAAACTAAAATCATATTAAATATTATTTAGTTTTCATTTTGAATAAATAATTACGCGTGTAATAAATACATTTTCTTTATTTCTTTATCGTGACGTATTTCCGTTACATTTAGTTAGAAATCACATTAATTCAAAAGATGTTTAATTTCAAAAGATACTGTTTTCAGTATTTTTTTTTTTTTTTATGGATACCGGATGGCAAACGAGCAGAAGGACCGCCTGATGGTAAGTGGTTACCTTCGCCCATGAACATCTACAACACAAGAGATGTACTAGATGCATTGCCAACCTAGAGGATACAGATGGAAAGGGAGGATAATGTAGTAGTCCGCTATCGGAACCACCACATTTTGGGGAAAGGATGGGTGGGAAAGGGGAAAACCTGGCTTACATGCCATCGAACCGGAACACATCATAAGATATTTGGCGGTTCGTCTTTGACATGATAGTGGTCGCGAGCCAGACGGAGGACGAACCTCCTACCACCAAGCAAAATAAGTAAAAGTAAAAAGTATATTTTGAGTTCTGAAATCGTAACGTCAGAGTGCATCGGATGCGCCCGCGCACTGTGGGCCAAGGTCGTTTGATGGTCGTACTATACGTAATGTACTTTGAGTTAAATAACTTTTGTATTATGTACTAAGATTTTGTTAAAAATATATAAAATATACCTTGACATTCGCGTCTAATTATAAACGTTAGTGACTTGGATTTGATTTTCATTTGGCGTAATGGTCATATTTAAATTATTTCTATCCCTCCTCTCTGATTTATTTTTTACACGGCTTTGAGTTATGCATATCTCATATACGAGTACAACTTTTTAAATAACTATTAATCTTTGTTTATAAGGTGATAAATTACTGAATCATAAAATTTAAAAAATATCTTCATTTAAAAAAGTAGTTAAGTAACTAAAAAATAGAATAGACAGAGAAACCTGAAACTTAAAAAAATACTTATTCATGTACAGCAAAATAGGCAGACGGAATCTAGTATCAAAAAAATTGCGTTCACCACTTTCTGCTCGAAGTCGATACATTGCGTATTTAAGTGGCGAAACTCAAAATCGCACTTTATTTTACCCATAGAGAAAAAAAATGAAAATAACTGAAATATCATTCCCTCAAGTAAGAATCGAATCCACAACCAATCGAGTATACAGGCAGATACTTACTAAACCACGATGACCTCAACGGATATAATCTTACAACAAAATTGATTATTAATTAAAGGTTATTTGTTAACATGAGTACAAGTTAGGAGGGACACACGATATATGAAATCGATACTGATGCTTTTATATCAAATGTCATGGTCATGGGTACTATACATATAAACTACAAGCTATGGCAAAAATAAAGAAGTTTGATAAATCGTTTTAGTTTTTGAACTGATAATTACCAGTAGCGTTAGGTTCCGCCATTCACTACGACAATGTACGAGTGCCTAAATTCTAAATAAATACTAAAAAATCTTAAAAAATCTTTAACAATATATGTGCAATAAATATTCAATAAATATTATAATTATATTACAATTAATGGCCAAATGTTACAAAATCCCTATAAATTATAGCCTATGTTTTATTCTGACATATTAACAATATTAATGTAAATTTAGTATTAGATCCGTGGTTCAGTAGCTTTTGCGTGAAGGAATAACAAACAACCATACATTCATCCTCACAGGCGGAAGTTTGGACAGCATCCAAAAGACGCGAGTTTAAATCCTGCTGCGTTTAAAATTACATTACTATGATTAACCTAACGTGAACTCCATAGCTTAACAGTTATTGAAATAACTTTTGCAATTTTGCAATTTGCAATGAAAGAGAATGGAGTGTCATAACATTAGGTTCTCTGATTCCCTCTGCCTACCCCGTTATATGCGGCGTGAAATTAAAAAAAAAACTTTTGCAATTTACTGGCTAAAGTAAAATTGCTTCATTGATAGTAATATTAAGAATTTACCAAAAAAGGATAAGCCACTTCAAATAAAATACTAAAAAGTGTAAGTGTTATACTAAAAAGTGTAAGTGTTATAAATAACTTAAAAACTCGTCAGATTTTAACTAAATTTAAATAACATCAAAATTGGTTCACTCAGCAAAAAATTCTGCGGTCAAGTATATAAAAAATACAGTCTTTTTTTTGTAGTTTTAGTTAGTTAGTCGAGAGTCGAAACTTACTCATTTTTCGAAATCGGGTAAAACACAAATAATATACCTTAAAGCTTCCTTCATCCAGTTTCTTGTATAAAATAACAGTAAATAATCCTTGAACTAACGTTCTGAAATTCAAACTATAGATTCATCTATCTCCCTCTCTGTATTTATATAAAATATATCTTATTATTACGAGATAAGTCACAAATTAGTGCAACAGCTAACGGTTATTTGACACCACGCACGCCTCTTACGCCTGGTGGTGTTTGTTCACCCCCTTGCCTAAGATTATGCGTGAAGTAGATGCGCCATGCATCGTGCGTATTCATGTATTTGTGTAGGTATAGTATGAGTTAGAAAACGTGTAGAGTCAATTTGAAGAGTGACGATATTTTCCGCTTATCTAGTGAAGATATTTTGCGCAATACTCTTTGATAAGACATAGCGCAGCGTTAAGTTCCACAACTAGACACACAGTGTTTCGAATTTGGCCGGATAAGCAATACGCAATACCTCTATATACATAAAAATAGTAATTTTTTTAGTCATTTATTCTGTATAGCAGGTTAGTTACAGAGAACCTAATGTCTAGTCATGAAACTTGAAGTCCGCTGTATTTTTTTTTTTATACCACGACGGTGGCAACAAGGCACACAGCCCACCTGATGGTAAGTGGTTACCGTGGCCTATGGACGCTTGCAAC
>JAKGSA010000380.1:111210-187415 GCA_033558755.1 Philaethria dido
TCCAGAACATATTCTTACTAAATAACTTTGCATTTTGTAAACTTACGATTACATTAAAACGATTTATAACTGGAAAACGCTTAAATTTAATATAATATGGCTTAGTGCTTATGTCTTTCCATGGAAATGGAAATGGTAGGAGGTTCGTCCTCCGTCTGGCTCGCGACCACTATCATGTCAAAGACGAACCGCCAAATATCTTATGATGTGTTCCGGTTCGATGGCATGTAAGCCAGGTTTTCCCCTTTCCCACCCATCCTTTCCCCAAAATGTGGTGGTTCCGATAGCGGACTACTACATTATCCTCCCTTTCCATCTGTATCCTCTAGGTTGGCAACGCATCTAGTACATCTCTTGTGTTGTAGATGTTCATGGGCGAAGGTAACCACTTACCATCAGGCGGTCCTTCTGCTCGTTGGCCATCCGGTATCCATAAAAAAAAAAAATAAAAAAAAATAACACTAGGTTCTCTCTGCCTACCCTGCTATATGGAATATGATGTGAATACTTTACATAAATTTAAATTGCCATAACAAGCAAGCTTTTTCCCACTGGTCAAGACATAAGTTGAGCATTAGTCACAAACCCTTTGCAGGTAACGCGAGTCGTCGCTTTTAGCGCGGTGTCGGGTGTCGGGTGACTGGTGACGGCGTCTTGTTACATGACCTGCTTTTTTTTAAGCCGGTAGCTACATCTTTTGTTATTATATTAGAGTTTTTCGGCAATTATTACTAGTGTTTGGATTAAGCGAATAAATAAGGTTTTTTTATTTGCCATTTCTATTATGAAAAAAAATATATTATTGCCAGTAAATTAATTTTATTTCCAAAATAATATCATCTTTTTTTACAAAAAAAAATTGCGTGGGCAGAAAGAATACAAACACATAATCGTATTACACGATTATTATATTAAAAAAAAACTGCCTATTAGGAATTGAAACAATGATAATATTTAATAAATTCAGTATTTGAGTTTCAACCCACATTTATCACGTTCTTTCACCCATTTTCGCCGCGATAGCGTTAGTTTGATTTTTAATGTCCTGATTTTCCGATAACAGACAAAAGATATTCTATTTACCAGTAATTTGCATTAAATCTGCAATATTTTTCAAATAAGATAATCTAATAAAAAAGATTTTTTTTTTAATAATTATTATACTTTTTAAATCATAATATTTAACAATCACAGATTATAAATCACAATACGCGTTAAAGTTAAATAACAAAACTAAAAAGAATCATTACTCAAATGCCCACTGGAAATAAACCTTGAAATAAAACGATCGGTAATTTGTATGTGTCATCGGGTAAAGAAAGGTAAGATAATACCGAGCGATGACATTTTGTATCGATTAAGAAGTATCGAGTTACGATATGAGGCCTCCTGATATCACCGCCAGTTTAACAGGTAGCTTATAATTTTTATAATTGTTTTTTTTTTTGTATATTTATGACAGTTAAAACTATTTTTTTTTATTTAAATGTTTTTTTAAATTTAAAATATTACAAAAATACTTTCTTTTAGTTTCACTTCTACTTCTACACTAGCGTTTTTTTTTCTGCACTTTACCTTGTTACCAAAGCGAGGAACTTAAAATACTAAATACTATTTCAATATTTTCATATTCTGGAGTGGGTATCGATCCTGCAACCTATTGCGTTTAGTCGCATGCTTGTGCCTCTGTGCCACGACAAGCGTTAATAAAAAAATACCTTGATTTTACATTATATGTGAACCTGTCATGTTAAATCAAGATGGCGTGTAAATATGTCAAACACAGAAATAACAGTTATCATATAAGCACCTCACTAACTTATCTTTGTCTATCTTTTCAAAAAAGGAGGCGAACTTTCAACTTGGAGAACTAATTTTGATGATTTTTTTAATATATGATAGCAAAAGCGCCACTTCTGATGTGGTCGCATTAAAATTTACTTAAGATCTGACCAGTACCAGTTTTTGAGTTATTCGTAATAATTTTACTTTTCAGTGCATTTTCTCTATTATTGAAATTTTACCTATATCAAAAAAAATAATCACTCACTTATTTTTGTTTTTCAAGCTAATCGATAGAGAAATATAAATATAAATTATTTGTAAAAAAATAATTTAGCAAACATTTTTCGTAGACAACGTCGGGATTCCAGTTACTCTAAAATGAACAACGGCGTCCGATGTCATGCTACTGAGATAATTAAAATGCTATCGAAATTGCGACGTCTCAGTTTATTGTAATTAAAAATCTTCTCCATTACATCGTATCTCGTAAACGCGATAGGGATCAAGTGTTTCTTGTGAAATACGAAAATGAGTTGTTTATGGTGTATATTGTCTATGGTATATTTTTTAAAATATTGTTTATTTACCACAGATACAATAAATTTTATACTAGGTATAATAACTGTATTTTATTTTTTCATGAGTCAATAAATAATAATCACTAAAAGTTTATTTATATATATTTTTATATAAGAGAGTGGAGTACCTTAGCACTAGATTCTCTGGTTCCCTCTGCCTACCCTGCTATATGCGGGGTATAGCGTGAAGTTAAATATATATATACAAGAGGTTTTCATTTTATACTAGGTAAGTCCTTAAGTCCCACCAATGTATTCAACATTGGTTGTAAATTCTCTTTTACTAGCGGGAAATATATAGGTACTTACGACATTAATTCCTTTTCATAGAGATTCTTGAGTCGCGATATCGATAAATCCATAAATAAAAAATGGCAAGAATTTGTGACTATCACACATTTTTTTCCATTCAAGATATCAGCAAGATTTGCTAAAAAGAAAAAAATACATAAACAATTTACACATGTATCACAAAAATTACAAAAACAAATATATTTTTAAGCTTTACGTACAAAGCAGGGTAGGTAGGTGGAACCTGAGAGTCTGGTGTTAAGACACTCCGTTCTCTTAAGATTTCCGTTCCCCACTTTCCCCGTATATTCGTGTAACCGCTATGTATTGTATTAGATACACGATACACTTAAAACAATACAAAATTCGTCAATTCCAAAATAAAAACACAACAAACAAATAAAACATCAATTTCTAGTCCATAGACGTTAATTAGTGGGTAAATAATATAAGCCAAACTCCGCAAATATCGCGTCCAATGTAGTACTTCCCGTGTCCGAAATAAATATGAATCAGTTCACTTCTAGCGTTTCTACTGAAGTCTTAAAGGAACCTGATATCTCATAATTAATGCCAGTTTAGATGAGCCGGGTATCAGAAACCGCCGTATTTACGTCAGCCTTGCGAAATTCATTAAAAATAATAATTTATAACCCCTTTAGCTTAGTTATTATGATATTTATTCAGGCTTTATTTTTACACTAGCCGTATCTCGGGCTTCCTTTGCCTGAACTGTAAAAGGTAAAATTCCGTTTCTTCCCGTTTTATTAGGAATTTCTAGAAATCCTCTACCATTTATGGTCAACAGTTTCGTGTCAAATAAGTAGATAGTGCTAGAAAATGTAACATACGAATATATCAAAAACACATCTTTTAAGTTATCCTTGGCTTTAATTATATCTACATAATATAATAAAAAATAATATTTGTATAATGTGTCAATAATCTAACCTACAAGAAACTCATTTACTTAAAGATATAAAAACGTTCCATTTCTTACTTTGTACGAGATTGGATATACGGTGATAATTTATTAAATTCAACCAATTTAATGTCTTGAACCAAACCAGGGAAAATATTTTTTTTATATGTCAACCTTCTTCTGAATGCGATTTCTGTCTAAACATATCTATCGTTACCAGCAATAAGGCATGAGCTAACATTTTTTACAGCTTCACATAGTGGTACCTAGTGTCATGACCCTCCGTTCTCCACTCCCCGCCCGAATTCATCACGATATATCCCTACATAATAGAATATTCTATTTAAAAATTTAAAAAGAAATATGGATCAGCATTTAATTCGAGACTATAGTGTAGTGTTTCCACAAAGGTCTCTCGTCGGGAACACGATCCTGTCATAATTAATGCCGGTCTCAGCTAGCCGGCTATCGGACACCGTCACATTTGCGTCAGGCTGGCGCGAGTTTTCAAAAACCCGATACGTCTGCTAGTGCCAATTATTTGCTTATTTTAATTTTCTATTCTAAAATTAAGATTTTATTGTATTAATTATTGTTAGGCCATTGTGGCGCAGTGACATAAGTATGAAAAGGGCCGTGAAATACATGCAGACGAAATTGTGTGCGATAACTCCTAAATAAAGCTACATATTTTTTTGAAATAAGCCAGAATAAGATTATCGCAAACTGTATCTGTTATATAAAATCATACATTTTTTTCGGCGAAGACAAATATACTAAAAATAGAAATACCTTTTAAAAAACAGTAAATTTCTAAAAATTATAAGACGGCATTTGTTTTGGATTTTTCGAAAATTTCTTTTAAAATGATTCTTTGAATTAGGGAGGACCTCGAGTTAAAACACTCTATTCCCCACTTGCTCAGTTACACGCTTAGGGAACAAAAATATCTTAAATATGAAATTCCTCATAGTAAGATCGAACTCACAACCATGCTAAAAAATAAGGCATGTCTCTACTGTACCTAATGCGTTTAAATATGTCGTAATAATAAACATACTCGTATTCTGTGAAATCAATTTGCCGTTTAAAGTGTACCGACATGTGCCCTATCATATAACGCCCACGTAACATGACTCTAACATTCTTTAATTGTAATTAAACACCGACTCTACATTTGTATCGTAAAAATATATCCGTTGCTTAAAAGGAAATATTATTTTATTCTGATATTTATTTCAAGTTGGTATGGCACAGTGGGCAATGTTTGAATGTTTGACTGTAAACGCGACGCGTTTTCCGTTCAATTCCTACTTGCGGGGGTGAATATATTAAAACATTTTTAGAATATGTATAATGCCTGCAGTGGCGCAGAGGCACAAGCGTGCGACTGTAAACGCGACAGGTTGGGGGTTCGATTCCCACTCCAGGAAATGTAATTTTCCATTTCCTGGGTTTGGTAAGAAGGCAAAGCGCGGCGTTGAGTTCCGCCACTCAGCACGTAATGCCTCAATTCTGCGGAAAGTGGGGAACGGAGTGTCTTAACAGTAGGTTCCCTCTGCCTACCCTGTTATACGCGTGATACTGCGTGAAGCTATGTACGTATGTAAAATATGTATAAAAATTTTAACGCGGGACTCGAACCCACGCCGTCTGGAAACCGTCCAGCGCTATGACCGCTAAGCCATGCGTTCTTATCCGTTATTCTTTCTTAGGAACATAATTTTATCTTATTTCCTAAGCTTAGTTAAGTAACATGAAAATATAGAGAAAATTGACCACGTGTCCATAGTGATCAGAATAATCATTAGAAACAAAAAATGATATGGTTGCTATAGCTTCTAATGTATTCCTGTTTAATAATTAAAATTTGACGAGAAGTTTTTGAATCATTCGTAATAAATTTATTTGCTATTGCATATTGCTTTTTACTGGAAGTCAGTTTCCTTTTTTTGTTAAAATTCTAATTATAATTACCATTATTACAGTATGCGGAGTCAGTTTGGCTGACTGAACCGCAACGAAGAGATACTTAGAAAGATAGGTATAAGCGAGAATGTTATAGTAAGAATGAAGAAGAACGTGCTCAGGTGGTTTGGGCATGTCGAGAGAATGGGTGATGAAAGAATGTTGAGAAAGATTTATGAAGCAAAGGTGAGCGGCAAGAGAGGTAGGGGGAGACCACGATTGACCTTTGAGAACACAGTATTAATGATACTGGAGGAAGGTCACGTAAAAAGCATGAGGACCCCCCGGAGGGCATGCATGAAGAGGTTAATGATGGTGGACGAGGCGAAAGAGATATGCAGGGACCGTAGCGTTTGGCGCTCCGTTCTATCTTCTGATTACCCCGCTAGGGATAAAGCGTGAAGTTAGGTAGGTAGTTATTGACATTATGTCGATTGACAACCTCTTAAACATATATTTATATGTCAAAAAAAATTTTGTTTGCCTTTGTTACTATAGTAAAATATAGGTAGTGTTACATAAAATATTCGCACGGGTATCAGTATATTTGTTTTGCAGTTATATAATACGGCGCAGTCAAACGGTTAATAATGTTATTTGCCTTGCCATACGATACCTTCATGAAGTGCATCGTTTAAAACGTCCAGTTTCACTGATCTTTTTTTTTAATCTCGTTATTTAATAAATGTATTCGTTTCTTTGACTTTTAACCGATTTTAAAAAAAGATGAGGTTTTAATTTGGCTGTATTTTTTGTTTTTGTGTAGCCAAATATCTTTTTACTGGGTGAACCAATTTTGATGATACTTTTTTTATATGATAGCTATTTCTGATGCGCTCTCCTTTAAGTACTGTTCTGTCAGTCTGACAAGTAGTTTTTGAGTTATTCGTAACAAAAATAACTTTAAGAGCATTTTATTTGAAGTGGGTTTTCTGTTTTTGGTAATATCTTAATTATTTCCAGGGCATATCTACGTGCTATAATTACAAAGTTTGACAATAGTCGCGTAGGTTCTTACAATGTTGACAATACTATGATCGCGTGACAACTAAATAACGTATACTTGTAGAAATGTAAAAGCTATGTTTTGTCGAATTTATGTGTAATATTTGTATATTGTAATGTATTTGAAAGAGCTTTCACTAAGTATTGCTACACGTTTTTTCCCGCAATGAAGAGTTGTAGAGAATCTAGTGTTAACACTCTCCTTACTCCACTTTTCGACCGAAATCAAGACACTACATATTGAGTGTCGAATCTCAACGCCGCGCTTTGTTACACCAAATTGTAGAAATCGATTATTTAAATATAACCCTCCAATTCCTCTGAACGGGGATCCAACCCAAAACTATTTACACATATTTAGATTCATACACCGTCCCGCTGTCTCGATGACCGTAAATTACTTTTTTGACTCAGTAAAAAAAAAATTTAGATTTCGTTCTCCACATTCCGCCGGATTGAGGCATTGCGTGTTGAGTTTGAACTCAACGCCGCAGTTTGGCTTGTTACCAGACCCAGGAAATGAAAACACTAAATATAATTTAAAATTTTCTTTCCTGGAGTGGGAATCGAGCCCACAACCTGTCGCGTTTACAGTCGCACACAGTGGCTTTGCGCCACGACAGGCGTAAACGGAACGAAACGGTATACGAAATGGCGGGGGTAACAGAATTGTTGAAAGAGAACGGAGTGTCTTAACACTAGGTTCTCAGGTTTTCTCTGCCTACTCTGCTATATGTACAAGTTACAACTATAGGAACAGCTTGAAGCTAAAAAAAATTGATTTAGCTTCATAGATTTCCATTTTAGACAGTTGCCAGCACCCAATATCGCATTATCGCTTATCGAGCGAGACTAGAAAAATGGAAATTAAAATTGAAATACCTAACTTAAAAACAAAAAAGGCATATCCCGTTAATTACGTATAAGAAAAAAATAATCATGAATAAAACTAATGAATGGAAGCTGTTAATAATAAAATAATCAAAGCGAACCACGCCTGTATATATGGACTTACTGTTTGTTCATTTCAATATTTACTAATTACATTCCGAAAATATGACGACTGCGTTTTTTTACATGACGATGACGCGATTGTGACGCAAATGACATTTAATCCGACCGAAACTTGTGGGTTCGCATCGTTTTTGCTTTTTTTTGCAGCTTCACGCTTTTACCTGCATAGTATAGTAGTTAAAAAGAACCTAGTGTTAGAATTCTCCGTTCACCATTTTTCACCCGAAATTGAGACTTGCCTTGTTGCGTGACAAAACTCAAGACGTGGTTTATCTTATCAGAGCGGAAAATTGAAAGATATTTATATATGAATACATGAAGCAAAAACTTTGGATCCCTTTTTCCGAAAATTATGCAGATGGAGGAGCATGAAACTTGGCACACTTATAGTTTATATAGAGAAGGAGCAGGAGGATGCAGAATGCTATTTTTTTTTTAAAATAATGTATAAAAAGTATATTAAAAAGTATATTAATAAAATAAATGTTACACACACTACCATGGTTTGACTTCCATAAAGTGACAGTGAAGTCACTACGCAATGCGTTATTAACGCATTTACGGGGACACTATTTTTTTTTATTAATTAATATTTTTTTTAAATTAAATATAATCATGCCTCGGAATAGGTTTTCGAACCCACAACCAATCGTGTTTTTAGTCAGAATCTGTTTCACTGCGCCATAACGACTTCGTAATGGTAGAAATACTTATATCTCGAATATGGATATTTCTCTTCAAATAACACGCACTGGATATGCTACATGATATTACAATATCTACAGTTGAAAATCTCTCATAATGTATTATATACTTTCAAGTTTTTTTCTTTTATGCTTAAGATAATATTGACAATAGAGTTTTCAACAAAGAAATATAATAATATATTTTTTAATTAGCTAGAGCGTTTGGACGGACTCCAAGAGGCGTGGGTTCAAATTCTGCTACTCTCAATTTTTTAAGTTTTTAATTTTTTTTTCATCTTAAATATGTAATTACAACTTTAAAAAAATATATTAAAGCATAAATAATTGTATTTCTAATATTTTTTAAATCTACAATCATTGTAATAATATTCTTTTTATCTTTTTGTATCATTTTTTTATGTATATCAAGAAATATTTATATTTCTACTGTGCGTGATTAAATGAGCGACTGACAGAAAATTCAAAGTTAAAACGAATAGGTGATATAAGCTTAAATTTACAATTTAAGTTTTCCCTATTTCCTCCTTTCCCCAATGATGTGATGGTTCCGATGGCGGACTGTCGAAGCCACTGCATTGTTCCCTGCTTGTCCCATCTGTACACTCTAGGCCGACAACGCATTTACAACCCCACTTGCGTTGTAGATATCTAAGGGCGAAGGAAACCACTTATCATCAGGTGGTCCTTCTAATGCCTTTGATTAATAAAAAAAAATAAAGTAGGAGAGTTTTAAGAGAGAATTTCCCGAAATTTCTATGGTAACAGAAAAAAAGATTTTTCGATTTATGATTCAGGTATAGTAAGTAGTAGCGCTGTCGTAGCGCAGAGACACAAGTGTGCGACTAATTAATTTCCACTCCAGGGAATGAAAACATCGAAATAATATTTAGTATTTTCATTTCCTCGCTCTGGTATCAAGGTAACGTGCAGCGTTGAATTCCGCCACTCAGCACGTAATGTCTCAATTTCGGTGAAAAGTGGGGAATGGAAATGTTAAAAGAAAATGGAGCGTCTTAATACTAGGTTCACTCTACCTTACCCTCTGTGGGGGATTTAGCTTGAAGTTAAAAAAAGCGAAAAATTCAGATAGAAGTAGTTGCGGGCTACAGCTTGTTTCCTTATCTCCTTAGTCATAAGTTAATGTACATCGTTTTTTATACGTTTATAGGTTAGAGTCAATGACTAACAATAAAAATTCTTTACAATCACTTCGATAACTCACTTTACACTTACTGAGGAAAAAATAATAAATTTTAAAACGTGAAATTCTACTAATATTACAGTTCCGCCATACTATTATATTACAAAACGTATATTCATAATGTGTCTACGAGTGTACAGCAGTGTTCTTTTACAAAGGTACTACAGCTAAAACAAGTGGAAAGTGTTTCTATCTCGCATGACCGAAACAGTGCTCGGTTGAAGAGTAACGGGAGACTAGCTTTGTTCAGTTATAATGAGCGTGTGGATCGATGGTTATGTGATATGAAATGAGAGGGTAGCGGATACAAATAGATTTTGGATATGAGGAATTATTTACGTTGAGCTCCGCCACTCGCAAGCACGCAATGCCTGAAAGTGGGGAACGAAAATGTTACAAGAGAACGGAGTGTCTTAACACTAAGTAATTTTCTGTGGAAAAAAGAGAAGTATTTAGTTGTCATAGAGGGATGTTTGACTATTAATATGAGTGTAGGTTCGATTTCTACTGGAGGAAATGGGAATGAAATGGAAAGGAAATATTTAAATTATTTTCATTTCTTTGCTCCTAATGAAACAGTTTTTAATGTTTCTTATTAGACTAAGAATAGAATTTAATATTTAATTAGAAGTCAGTGGAACCTCTGGGTGTTATTAAGCTTGTGGATTCGATCCTCACTTGTGGGATTGATAAATTTTCATTTTTCTGTTTTGGTAAGACAAAGCGTGGGGTTAAGTATCCTTCCCGTAATTTAACTCGCAATTTATCGAATTTAATAGCAAGTGGAGAACGGAGTGTCTTGACTCTAGGTCCTAACTACCCTTCTATGCGGAAAAAAGATTAAAACAGTAAATAAAATGTCTTTACGTTCTCTCTGATTACCGCTACTATGCGTAAGGTATGAATAAGTTAAAAATTAAGAAACACATTTATCGCTGACGATTTATCCTTTTTCTTCATAGCAAGGCAATATTTTCAATTTTATACTATTAATATCTTAATGAAATGTTTGTATAAATTTGATTGATATATATATTTGTATAATAAACGTGCGTGCAAGCCAACTGGCGATGCGTCTAACTTCGACGTTATTGATCTAACGCGCCATAGACGTTAATGTAACTAGTGGCATTACCAGTCAAATAAGAATGAATAGAGAGTCAATTTATTAACTGATTTTTACCGCACACTTTTTGTTGGGCGAACCAATTTTTAATGATTCTTTTTTTATATGGTAGCAAGCGCTTCTAGATTAGTTAAGGTTAAAGGAATTATAGATACTATAGTTTGGTTGGTTTAAGGAATTTTAGTTATACATTTTACTATTACTTATTGTTTTTTTTTTTTTTTATATTTCGTTTAGGTTGGAATAAAGCGACAGATTGTGGGTTAGATTCTCACTCCAGGAAATGTTTTTTTTATTTCCTGGATTTGGTAATAAAGGCAAAGCGTGGCGTTGAGTTCCGCCAGTCAGCACGCAATGCTTCAATTCGGCGGAAAGTGGGGAACGGAGTGTCTCAACCCTAGGTTCCCTCTGCCTACCCTGCTATATGCGGGATACAGCATGAAGCTATGTATGTATGTTTGTATAATCTAGACTGGTCTAGTGGTTATTGGTTGATATGAAGGTTCAAGGTAGTAGATGTGATTTGTACTCCGTAAAATCTAATAGTAGTCCTATTGACATGTAAAATATGCGTTACTTAACAACGTGTATATCATACACATGATATATACCATATTTAATACTTCTTTGTCATAATTGTGAAGAAGGGTATACATATAGCTTTTCTTTTACCTATTTAATACAATGATATGTTTATGTTAGGTAATTATCAAAAAAAATTACCGCGTATATAGCGAAAAAAATTTCGCGTAAATTGATCGATTATTATAATATTGTAGTGATTATTAATAAATTATAAAAAAAAAATATACTACAATAAAATTTATTTACTTATTTTTATACACATATACATACATACATACATACATACATACATACATACATACATACATATAGCTTCACGCTGTATCCCGCATATAGCAGGGTAGGCAGAGGGAACTTAGTGTTAAAACACTCCGTTCCCTACTTTCCGTCGTATTAAGACATACATTACATACAAATATATAAATATAAAGAGTAAAATAACGCTTAGTACCAAAGTAATCCGACTCGTAAATTTCACCAGATGACGTTATAATGAATATGACTATGAGAATTGAGTGATATTTGAGACGCAATGAAACGCGGTGGGACTTGTTGCGTATTATGGGGTTACTTTAAATAGATTTTGGACGACGCCGATCAACTTATAAATACATATTTTAGTGCACATTCAAATTTATGTGTATTGACAGTTTTTAGTTACGCAAGCCAAAATGATAAAATAATTGATGATGACTATTATTTTTTAGAGCTTCATACTTTTTTCTTGCGTAGCGTTAATCAGGGAGAATTTAGCGTGGAAATTCTATGTTCTTTTGCGAACATTTGCGTGTTAAGAGGCGGAACTTAACGCCGCGCTTTAGCTTACTAAAGTAATAAAATGAGAATTATTTAGATGTTCCTTCGAGTGAGGATGGAACCCATATACTCGTAAATACATATTTTTGTGCACATATAATATGCTAAAATGAGTGTTATGATTATATTTGCTTTTTTTTACAGCTTCACGCTTTTTTTTTCATAGAAGGGCAGTCAAAGGGAAGCTAGTGTCTAAATACTTCGTTCTCTGCTTTTCGCCCAAATTCGAGACACTGTTTCTTGAGTGGCGGAACTTAACGCCTCGCTTTGCCTTGTTACCAAACCCATTAAATGAAAAAATCCATTTCCTGGAGTGGGAATAGAACCCACAATCTGTCGCGTTTACAGTCGCACAGGCGGTATACTAATATATACTAATTAATTATTATTTCAGTAATATTAAATAATAGAATACATAATAAATTATAACCCGTATTTGTTTTCACATTAGTTGGCTATCGTTTTACGACATTAGGCTAATTATCAGCTCGACTGATCGACACGCGATATGTTTGCATCTTTCCCACTCGTTCTACTCGCACTACAACTGTTTGTTTTATATGAGTAGAAATGTTGAGTACTGTCTTACATTTGCACGTGTAAATCTTGTTAGGTGATATTCCTTCATTTAAACTTCAAGAGAATGAATTTGAATTTTAATAAGGTGAATTTGAAACTTAAAAAGGTGAATTTGATGTGAAAAACATTGATTTTGAAGTTCACAAGTCGAATATGGAGAAACTTATTTTTTTTAAACTATAATCACAATATATATAGATTTAAAAAAAAAAAATATATTTATATATTGCCATTTCAATTGCAAAATTAAAATATAATTAAAATGATTATTTAAAAATTCGGCCAAACATGTGTATAAATCTAATATATTCAAGTGGCACACACAGTGGTATCTTAAATGTATTTTTCGACATATTAAATGAAATATTTCTACGAGACAAAGTGCGGCGTTGATTTCTGACATGTGCCTTGCAAAGTAAATTGTGAAGGCATATAATTGATTTTTCTTTATTTATTTTATTTAAAAAAAATGGCTTAAGAAAAAGATAAGAAAAATAAAAAAAATTGCAAAATATAATGAATACCTCTATAATGTTCTAGTAGAATTCATTGTAATTATTCCATATGTATAAGTACATGTGCACCACACGTGTGTATTGTATAATATTTATTGCTCTCATGTGTTATATAGAGTTATTTTTGCAATGTTCCTGTAACGTTAAAAGTTATTATCTCATGACGAATTTATTAAACACCATCTTGGCATTTATGGAGTTTTCTGGAGATGTCTGATTATAATTGCATGGTTATTGGTTCAATCTACATTCCAGGGAAGGGTTCGTAACACAATACCGTGCTATATATTCTAGTCTAAAATGAAAGAAATCGAGAAACTTAGATTCATAAAAAAAAAACACTCTTCCTTCTTTAAGGAAAGTTTTAATAATTTTAAGTCAAGCGCATTAAGAAACCTCAACTTACATTTTATCTTATATTTTTATCAGTGTCATATGTTTTCCTTGCCACAGAGAGATAGAGAGAGAGAACGTATTGTCTAGATACACCATCCTCCGCTTTCCATCCAAATTGAAGATATTGATAAGAGGGCGCACATTGATAATTTTAACTATATGCCGCGCTTCATATTACCAGAGCGTGTAAATGACATTAATTATAATATAATAATTTCTTCAAGTAGCGATAGAACCTACAACCGTTGCGTTTAGTTGGACGCTGTCCCAATGCGCCAAGAAGGCGTCTGTGCCATCTGGCATCGGTACGTGTGATTACAGTGAATATCAATTAAACCCTTATTTGATTCCCTGAGTACGATGTACGACTACTCGTTACTAGTGTCAAAATTAATTACATTATGAGAAACTAGACATGTATCGTTATATTATGGGGAAATTGTACAAAATACATAAATTGTATATATATAAAAATATATATACATATATTGACCAGGTATAGGCTTAGAATAAATTTATTCGCGGTAGAGGTAGGTCCGAGAGGCTCACACAACACCAAAAGATCTCTATAATCTACTAAAAGATTTGGACCTTTCTAGAACTTAGTTCATTTTATTTCATGAGGTCATTTTTAGCACTTATTTCGAAGGCGGCATTACTGTAATATAATGTAATTTTTGCGTGAAAAATGTATCAAAAATTCATCCATCAAATGTCATATTTATAGTATTAATAGAAAGTTTCGAAAAAAATTAGAATTTCTAAGTTAAAATATTTAGAATTTCTTCTTGAAGCTATATTGACTTTCTTGTTTAAAAGTAGAGTGGATGAGCTTTTTTTTCTATGCTGTTGTAGCGGTTTTTTTTATTATTTTCTGTAAATTTTTATTATGAGTCATACCATCATTAAGCTTGAAAAACTGTACTACAAAGGTGTTCGGACATTGTAAGCATGTGAGTTTCATTTTACTTTAGCCATACCTTTTCTTTCTAGATAAAGAAAATCTATCTAGTTCAAACACTTTTTAAATATTACTTGTTTATTTAACAAGTATATTTTTTATTTTAAATAAAAAATTATGCAATTATACAAGTTTTAATTTAAAAATTCGTGTATAACATTTGAAATTAGACGATATCTTAAAAAAATCCTTCATAGGTTCGCTCAAAAGGTAAATAAATGATCACTTCTGAATGCGCCCGTCGTGGCGCAGAGGTACAAGCGTGCGACTGTAAACACGACAGGTTGTGGGTTCGATTCCCACTCTTCATTTTCTGGGTTTGGTAACACGGCAAAGTGTGGCGTTGAGATTCGCCACTCAGCACGCAATGCCTCAATTCGGCGGAAAGTGGGGAACGAAGTGTCTTAACACTAGGTTCCCTCTGTCTACCCTGTTATATGCGTGTTACAGCGTGAAGTTAAAAAAATATATATATTAGGTAAATCTCACCTATTAGAACGGTTTCTATTAACAGTTTTAAATTAACAGTTTTAAATTAACAGTTTCTATATACGGTTGCGTAACTATATAACGTAGAATCCTATTTTTGCTCTTTCCGTTAAAAGTTCAGGAAATACTTTAGTACTGCCCTTCACTTTCCAAGTAACCTTTATGCGCGTAGCGTTATCTATAAGCCGCTTACTAATGATGAATTTTAGGTATATAAATATAATGCCGAACTATGTTTTTGCTTTTGCATAGCTGGGTAGTCAAAGAGAACCCAGTGTCATGACTCTACGTTCTACACATACCACCAAAATTTGAACATGTTGAGTAGCGGTTAAAAAAAGAAAATGGTTGAGTGGATTCACCTGAATGAAATCAAACCCAAAACAATCATCAAACGTTGGTCCACCGCGCCGCGATACCACAGACAAAGCCGAATAGAGCTACAAGTTTTAAAATAAGCTAAACTACGATCCATATTATTAATATACGTACGTAAATATCACATTACAATTATCCAATAACTAATTAAAATTATCAAAAACTTTCCACATAAAAAGGTATCTTTATAATTCTAGTGTAAACTGTACGGTAAACTGCGCGTAGGTCGGGTGTCGGGTTGCCCCGCTCCTAAATTTACCTTTGCTACCGCCATTAAAAGCATTCATGTTATATTGAATATCACAATATCGACGTCGCGCGGATTGTGTTACACGTTGTGTCCGTTGCGACTTTATGTGTGCGAGCTTTTATTTTAGCTTATTTATTTATTGGGTCAGAGTTAGATATTAAAAAATGAGAGTGAAAGCGTGAAGCTGTTATTTTTTTATCATATATAACATTATTTTATCACAAAAATATATATCTTGGAAGACACAACATTTGACAAACATGTCAAAAAAATTGAAAATCTAGCTACATCAAAGCCTAAATTAACGCATATAAACACTACACTATAGTATATAGCAGGGCTACTTTTTATCACATACAACATTGTTTTATTAAAAATGAAAATCAAAATATTCTTTATTAAAGTAGGCTATTACAAGCACTTTCGAATCGTCAATTTACAAAGGTGTCGTGTCAGTCCTAATGGAAGCTACCACCGGCTCGGAAGGCAGATCTGCTGAGAAGAGCCGGCAAGAAACTAAATAGTTGCTCTTTTCAAATAATTTTTTTACAATAAATATACAACTATGATGAGCCTCCCGGGTAAGCGTCAACAGCATTTAATTCCACACATTGACATCATTATAGTCTTCTTGGACAGAATATCACAAAAAAATATATCTTGAAAGACACATTTGACAAACATGTCAAAATATTTGAAAATTTAGCTACATCAAAGCCTCTCATAAAAACACTATACACTATAGTATATTGTATGGACTGCCATTGACCACGTGAGTAAAGTTGCGGGTAACAGCTAGTATAGTATAACAAAGGTACTTGTTTGTTGATATATTATGTTATAAAGCGTGAAACTGCATATACTGTTATTATTTGCTGTTCTCTTTGACTACCCTAGATAGGATAGAGCATGAGGCTTACTATGTTATTAAGTTATATTTTTACCCAATTCCAAAAAAAGAGGAGATTCCTAATTCGATTGTATTTTTTTATGTGTACCGCATAGGATTTACTGGGAGAACCGATTTTTATTTGTTTTTTTAAATGATAGGATCTGACGACTAGTTTTTGAGTTATTCGCAACAATATTATTTTATAATGCATTTTAATTGAAGTTGGTTTTGTTTTCTGGTTAAAATTGCAATCATTATCAACAGTTCTATTACAGTGGCAAATAATATTACAAACTTTATTACGTAAATAGTATTTCGTCTGGCATAAATTACTATTTAAGCGATAAAGCCATTTCTCTTACATATTTATTTTTATTGTATTTCTGTGTATTTTCTTTAGGTATACAATAAGGAGCGAAAAATAATATTCATTATTATTTTCGTAAGAAATTTTTAAATGTACAGGCTATGAAAAAAAAAAAATATTTCTTGCGTTTATACGTAGTTTTTTTTTAACTTAATTAAAAATGTATAAGAACCTATAACAACACCACATTATCACTGAGCCACAAGTCTTTTGAACAATCACTATAAAATATTAAAATTCAAGCATTAATCTGGTAAAACATGAATCTAAATAATTCCATGATAATTATAACGCACAGTATCCGTTAACATCGCATATAACTGACGGCGAGGTTTTCAAATACACAATTTGAACGTAGGTATAATAGGGATAAAGTACGTTAATTAATATGTATGCATTTTGCTCTGCGGCGGTACCAAAATTAATAGGAGTTCACTGTTGGTTGGTCTATGTTACTATTTTATACCTAAAAATGTTTTTTTTTAGTGTAATTTCTTATAATCGTGATTTTAACCTGCTTTTTTAACTGTAACTTTTTAAAATAGTTGTGACTTTAATCTAGTTGTAACGAAAAAGCGACACAAAAGAGTCAAGCAATGTACAACTGTAGAAAAGAATGAGGCAGTATAAAAATTTTGTAGTGTTTACTATTAAATAAATATAAATTAAACGGAATGAAATATAAAACATAAAGTAAGCTCTAAATATTCGTAATTTCGCTTCTATCGTGTGTGAATTGTACGTATCTTCTTTTACATTGGGTTTATATTTTTAGCAAAAGCTTTTTATAGGAAAAAAGATAAAAAAATTCGTTGTGTGACAGTGACAGTTGTATATTACATAAAAAAAACATTAAATTACATTTAGTTTGACTCATTCTTAACTCATATGAGTTAAGAATGACTCACTTTTTTTATTTCAATTAAATAATTGACTCATATGAGTCAATTAAATAATTGAAATAAAAAAAGGCAATGAGGCAATATAAAATACAGTAATAATTAGTATTTTATATTGTTGTATATAATATATTTCGATAAATAAAAATGGCAGCTAATTTATCTTCTTATTTTCCGATTTTAAAAAAAAATATATTCCGACTATTAAATTATGAAAGAAACTGCCTAAACTCGACAATAAAAAAAATCGATTACATTAAAAACTATAAACAACACAACACAGCACATCACTACATTACACCTACAGCTACATTAAAACAACGTAGTGATGTACATATATCTCGCTATACGAATTTACCGCATAATCCATGGTTAAACCAAACAAATGGGCGTGCAGTTTTCGATGTCCGTGGTTGTTGCGTTCGTATCGTGTTCTCATTATTACGCAACGTTGAGTAAATTGAGAGGATAGCTTCGTTACTCACTAACTAACTATGTTTCGGGCTATTTTATGATAAATTTCATGTGTTTCATATATTTGTAGGTGTTCAGTTGTTTGGTTTGTTTCTGTTTACTTAGGTTTTTATTTATATAGAAGTTGTAAGTTATTAAGTTTTTATAATATGTTAATATACTCGTAAGTCATGGCATAGTGGGACGGCGCTTGATTGTAAATATGTTGGGCTCTGGGTTCGATTTCCATTCGGGGCTATGATTATATTTAATTTATTTTCATTTCTCCGCTCTGGTAAAAGCGCAGAAAGCGCGGCGTTGAGTTTCGGAAATGGAGTAGTGTCTTCATACCATGTATTCTGACTACAGTGAAGTACCTGAGGAATACAGCTAAAAAAAAACTGTTGGTATTACTTATTATACTTACGAGTTAATTTATTATGTATAATTTTTTATATATTTTTCTTCTTCAAACGAAGTTAGAAAGTGAACAAAATGTGATTTTGGGAATTGTCTTAGAAATTTCAACGTTACGTATTGCTGTGAGCAATGTAGATATTTATATACTTAGTTGTAATTAAATTATATTTGTTATTAAGCCTATTAAAATAGAAAACTGTTGTTTAAATTCTTAGAAACAAACTTAAAGCCATTAGCATTGTTAAGCTAACGTGAAAATTCACTGTTACGTAGACAAAACTAAATATCTTAAATTTGAATTTTAATTAAAAACGAATAATATATTGTTAGAAATCATATGGCGAGGGTATATAAAGATCAAAATTACCCTCCTCCCTTTTTGCCGTCGACTATCAACTAGGAAACAACGCTGACGTACGTGACGTACTTTGACCGATTATCAATTGGTTTAGTAATTATTAACTAAGTAACATATTTTTGTAATAAAACAAAAAATAACGATTTACAATTCTTTGACATCGAATAGAAGAAAACTTTGGCAAATAACAAAAACCATACATTTACATAAAGCAGTTATCTAGTACCAACGTATACCTATATAATCTAGACACCTGTAAAAGAGTAACAGGAGCCCAATTACCGGACATCGTTTGAAAGCTAACCTTGCTACGTCACCGGCTCTACTTGTATTAATTAAGCACCGCTCGCATGTCAAAGCGACGATAATGAACGTCCTTTAAGACGTGTCACGTGATCATTGCTTGTATGACAGATTTTGTAACATAACCTCTTCTTGATATTCCCTTGTTCTCAAGGAACATGTGACTTGTATGGGTGAGATTGTTGGTAAAATGTATTCAAGCGTGCGACTGTAAACGCGATAGGTTGTGGGTTCGATTCTCACTCCAGGAAATGTAAAAGTTTAGTATTTTCATTTCCTGGGTTTGGTAACAAAGGGTTCCTCATTTCATTTCCTGGGTTCCGCCACTCAGCACGCAGTGCCTCAATCCGGCGGAAAGTGGGGAACGGAGTGTCTTAACACTAGGTTCTCAGCATGCCTGCTATATGCGGGATGCAGCGTGAAGCTAAAGTATTTAATGAAAGGTCAGAACTACATAGTGTAAAGACACTCTGTTTTTCACTTTCGTTCAGAAATAGAGACTTTACTATGTTGATCAATGGAACTCAATGCTATGCTTGGATTCAACAGAGCAGGTAAATGAAACTGATTAACATAAAGATCTTACGATGGTCGCTACTATACCATGAAATTTGATTTTATGGCAAAAAAAAATATTTTATAGTAATATAACATGTACATATATGAAATAAATAATTTATCTATCCACGTGTCCTATTTGAAACAACATACGTATGTAAAATATTTCGACTGACGCAGTTGAGATCCGCCGTTCGATATATGTATAAACATTGAAATGGGTAGAAACTAGAGAATAGTGTCTTAACACTAAGGTCTTTTGTAAATAATATAATTAAGATGATAACAAGAAAAGAAAACCTCCAAATAAAACGCACTAAGAGATACAACTATTACGAATAACTCAAAAACTACACGTCAGATCTTTACCAAGTTTAAATAATAGGATCACAAAAGCATTAGCTATTATACAAAAAAAGTATCATAAAAATTGGCTCGTATAGTAAAAAGTTATACGCATACATAGTATCCACTGTAGAAACGATACCCTCCTTTTTTGAAATTCAGTTAGAAATCGGTAATTCTCTTAACAATAATGAGCCAAATCCTCAAATTTATAACATGATAAAACTTCATAAGATGAAAATAAGACACCATTTGTTATTGTTATTAGTTATTACACTTGCTTCTGACTTCAAATTTGTCATCGAAATATTCAGGGATTTAAATAATTCGACTACATATATTACGCTTCAAATATTCTTTTGATGAAGTAATTTTTTTGTTTAAAAAATTAATCTTATTATATTTTATTTTTAGTGAATAATAACTAAAACGCTAGTTGTTGTGGGTTCGATCTCTGCTCGGGGAATTATATTTAAATTAATTTTATTTGCCCTGCTTGGTAAGTACGGCGTTTAGTTCTATCATTGGATCATATCATGGTTCTATCACACAATGAGTGGAATGTCTTGACCGATGCCTGACTAACTTACAATGAACAAAAGCATCTGAGAAAAATTATAAATCAAAGGTTGCTCTTTTAACATTCAAATTAAATATCTCCAGAACATACTTTGATATATTACCTTAGTGAAAAGTCACGATATATATATATTTTACTATCATAGCTTTTAGCTCTCACACTTTGCTTGACTTTGTTTTTTTGCAAACTTCATAACACATTTAATTCGAGCTCCATATTTTAGTGGTGACCTTTTTTTTAGGTCCCGTACTTTAAAAATTTAAGTAAGCCGGTGAGAACCGTGTTATATGGACGCCTCGCTATTAGTAAATCTATTAAATTGCTTTTAGTTGTGTAATACATTTTTTACCATCTTATCTTTAGCTTAGTACAACTAATTAGCCGGGAAATATCAAAATCCAATTAACACATAGCCAAAAACTTTTCAATGGTTGACGGTTTCCACGGGGCCGGGGTTCAAATTCCGTTGCGTCCAAACTTTTATACGTTTTCTAAAAATGTCTTTTATTTTCTAAGTGATTAACACTATAAAGTATCAAAAAGCTTTTCAACTATACTATGATAACATCACAAAAAATATAATATGCCAAATTATTGGCATCGTTCTCTCGTAGAAACATATGTAGCACCTAATCACTTTGTTTTCGCGCAATAACACTACTTTTGAAAACGTTATATCTTTTTATAGTGGCACAGATATTTCTTGAATTACGTCCCGTTGTTTCGAATATATAAGAATATTCTCTTTTATAAGAATGCCAAAGCAAATATGCCTAACTGTTTTAAGTCGTTATTATTTCTATCTATTAGCTTCATATTTTTCCAGTATACTTTATAGGCAGATAGAACCTAGTGTAAAGACACTCCGTTCTCCGCTTATATTATTTGTATTTAAACATATATTTTAAATATGATTTGTATGTATAAATTGCATTACAGTTGTTGATTTTTCTTCTTAAATATACCTATATCCGGACCACGCGTGAATAAGTTGGTAACTCGAGTTAAATATACAATTTTTAAAATATTATTAGACATTAATTGCCTTATGTATATTCTGGACAATTAATAAATTATAATGATATCATATTCAGGTAAAAAGGAATTTAAACAATATATATTATGCAAGTGATTTCCAGTATTTTTTTTTTTATGGATACCGGATGGCAAACGAGCAGAAGGACCGCCTGATGGTAAGTGGTTACCTTCGCCCATGAACATCTACAACACAAGAGATGTACTAGATGCGTTGCCAACCTAGAGGATACAGATGGAAAGGGAGGATAATGTAGTAGTCCGCTATCGGAACCACCACATTTTGGGAAAATTTTTGGAAATTTTTGGGAAAGGGGAAAACCTGGCTTACATGCCATCGAACTGGAACACATCATAAGATATTTGGCGGTTCGTCTTTGACATGATAGTGGTCGCGAGCCAGACGGAGGACGAACCTCCTACCACCAAAATTTCCAGTATGATGTAAATAAGTAAATTTATAGTTTCTGAGGCCATCGTGGCGCAGTGGGTGTAACTGTAAACGATCACTTGTGGGTTCGATTACCACTTCGAGGAATGATTACATTTAAATTATGGTATGGTAGGACAAAGCGCGGTGTTGAGTTACGCCACTCATTTTCAGTTCGAGTGGAAAGCAGTTAACTCGACAACTTCGACATATCAACTTATACACACCTGCTACGGATATTTAGTTATAATATTACTTTTTTTTCCAAAACATCGTGTTTTGGGTTAGGTCAATCTTCCACCGACTGCCTCATACATTATAAAGAATTTATTAACTTGATCGCCGACTATAAAATAAGAGCTAAGGAGGTCATCGGCGACCGCTCGTTTTACACAAATCTTCATGTTTAAATATAAATATAAATAAAAATAAATTTTATTCTCGATGCTGCCGTAGCTGATGTGACATGAGCTTTTTTAACGACTTTATATGACTTTCTTTTTGTGAAGCAAGATATTATGATGCTATGGCGTAGTCGATATGCATTTCACACAATGGGTTCGCTTCTGGGTTCGATCCTTACTCGAAGAAAATATTTATTTAAAAATATTTTTGTTAGCTCGGCTTAATCACAGCGCGGCGTTGTGTTCCGCTATAAGAATAGGTGATAAGTGGAAAACGTCTACCTCTACCTACCGTATCGTAGTGTGAGATTAGCATAAAAATATGAAATCATCACGTTTCATCATCATCTATAGAAAAACTTGAAAAATGTATCTTTTCTGTGAAATTATTACCATTATTGAACAATGTTAATAATAAATCAGAAAACATAGGCTCATTCTGTTTCATAGCAGGGCCGGTAAGAACTTAATTGTCAAGTCACCCCGTTTTCGCTCGCTAGAGTTAGTGGAACTCAGCGACTTGCCAGAGCGGGGATATGAAAATAATTTAAATAAATTTCCCCCGAACAGAGATCGAATACACAACAAACGAATTCACAGAGAGACGCTACCTCACTACGCCACGATGGATTTTATCTACCTAATATAATTGTTAATTTAGACAGCTATTTTCTCTAAAAAATCATCAAAAGTAACCAAATATTATAAATACATTCATATTTATAATAAATCCAACAAAAACAAGGTTAACCGAACCGTATTCGACCTTTGTAACACAATAATTGGTGTTTACAGGAGTTTGCTGAAACCGCAATGAACGAGTTGCTAGGGTGGTACGGCTATGAGAGGCTTGAGCTGCGCAGGTGGGCAGCGTCGCGTAATAAAGACACTGATAGTCCGGAACATGCGGAACAGAAGAATAAAGGTATTTATTTACTTTTTATGTATATTTTAATTTGCCTAAATTCGGCGGAAAGTGAGGAACGGAGTGTCTTAACATTAGGTTCCCTCTACCTACCCTGTTATATGCGGGATACAGCGTGAAGCTATGTATGTTTATATGTATATATATTTTTAAAATATGATTACATAGGTACATTGAGTGATGACATTCAGATGAATATATCATTTAAATCATTTTCATTACCCCGTATTGACGAAGAGCGACGTTGAGTCACGCTACTCAACACAATGTGCTGAATTTATAAAAAAAGTGGCTACACATTTATTTATTTTTTAAGTTCACTTTATCCCGCATATAGCATGGTAGGCAGAGGGAATCTAAGAACCTAGTGTTAAGACACTCCGTTCTCTTTCAACAATTCCGTTTACCACTTTCCGACGAATTGAGAGTTAGTTATCTCTTTGTAACCTGTTGCGCGGGAAGAAGCTTGATATCTAGCTAATAGTTATCCGAAATTTTATAAAAATTGCAATTGCTACGTAATGTAAAGTGATAATTCATTCTGTTGTCTTTTTACAAAAAGTTTATCAATTTGACAGTATTTCTCAATTATGTGTGTTATCGCTTCACTTTTTACTGCGTGAATTTTGATGATCCTTTTTTTTTAAATGATGGCTTTTGATGTCATATTGTAAGTTAAGATTTGACTACTGGTTTTTGAGTTATTCGTAATAATTGTACTTTTTAGTGCAATTTCTTTGAAGTCGGTTCCTTTTTTTGTTAAAATCTTAATAATCCATCTAAGTTACACTGTCGAATTATTTGTCCACCAACAATAAATTTGGTAATAATTTACGCCGCTCAATATGACTCTTGTTACGTTATCCACGTCCATTCAAAACATATAAATGATTGAAAAGATCGGATAGATTATTAATTTATAAATATAAGTAGTATAGAATATGTTTTTATATTTAAGCTGTGAATAATTACAAAATTTTAACCTTAATACATTTTCGAAATAATTACTGAACGATAAATAAAAATATAAAATTTATTAAGTATAGCTAACGCCTGTCGTGGCGCAGAGGCAACAAGCGTGCGACTGTAAATGCGAGTTTTTATTTTAATGTTGCCACTTAGTACGCAATGCCTCAATTAGGCGGAAAGTGGGGAACGGAGTGTCTTAACACTAAGTTCTCAGGTTCGCAATGCCTACCCTGCTATATGCGAGATACAGCGTGAAGCTAAAATAATAAAGTATAAAGTATATTGTATATTTTAGAGACACAAAATGTATTTCAAACGTTTGTAGGGCTACCATTGGTCCATTAATCCTCGGATCTTTCCTAGTTTAAAGGGCGTCTGGGGTCAGTCCGGAAGGAGTTTATAAAAAGTTAAATTTTTGTGTCAGAGGAATCGCGGTTAGTTGAAAGATAAGTTATAAATTAAAGAAAATCTAGCGTTTGTAAATGTTGGTAAAAGAATAATTAATTAAATAAAAAAAAACAACGGGTTGCAATCCAGGAGTGCCTACAGAAATGAAAACTTAAATGTTTAGGGAATAATTTTGCACGAATTGCTTTAATTATCAGAATAAAAGTACTATCATTTATGTATTAAAAACAATATACATTTATTGTTACGATAACACAAACATGACAATTTGTATTACATTAAAGAATTAACATTTCAGAACATAACTTCAACGTCTTACGAATTTTCGATCAGATCACGTGTGAGTACAATGCCAATAAAGATATTTTCACTTCGAAGAATTACGATGAAGACAGAGAAGAATTATTTTTATTATAAAACTTATTCTAGAGTGTAACTCAATTGCAAGAAAACGTCCAGGGTTTTATAAGTTGTTGTCCGGCATCGGTAATATTGGCTATATAGCAGCCCTAAATGTATGTTCTCTAAGATTTATTAAGCCAATGGAAAATAAAATAAAAAAAAAATCAATTTTCATAAAAATACTTATGAGGTAGACAATATAAGTATATTACAGTACCTTTTACAACAATACAAGTAAGCGATACACTGATACGATGAATTCCAAGAATAGTTGCAGCTTTCATTCTACGAACCGTGATTTCTAACGCACCCCGTTTTTTACCGAGAAATGGCGCCAAACGGGGCACAGATAATAATCTAATTATGTTTTTTTTTTATTTAATGATGTTATTCCAAGAAAAATGCTATTCAGCCTTGCTGTCTGGTTAATATATAAATTGAAATTATATGACTTTTATATATATTAATTGAGGAAAAATAAATAAGTATTTAATATAAATCTATTCTTGAGATATTAATTTTCACGCGCGTAAAACGTACTGTACGTTATATTGATATGTGTTTGGAACGTTATTTATGAATTTGATACTTCAAAGCGGGTTTACTATTCCTAATGAACGCTCGCGAAATTGTTCGTATATCGTATACCAAATACCACATTATATAAGATATTTCGTTGGAATAAATGTAGAACTTTGCGGTTAAAACGTGATGATTAACAGCGGCTAGGGTTACCTTATAATGTTACATAGGATACAGATAAACGGATAGTGTTACAGAGTGTTTTTGAAATTCAAAATGGGAAGGTGTTTGTAAATTGAAATTTTAGTAGCTCTATGTTATTTTATATTTTATATTGGAATTGGTTTTGGTATATATAAAAATTAAAATTTATTTCATTTTACAGTATTTTATTTTAGAGTAGTTTAAAGAAAACGTTTGTATAATTTTTTTAATAAAAATAATATTAAAAATATACGTACTTTCTAGAGTATGTAATTCTATAAAAGGCAAAAAATAATTGTAGCCGTATGATTATAATTCTATTAACTTAATTTATAAGAAAAAAAAATAGAAAAAATCGTCTTTGATATGTTATATAATTTGTTTGGGACAGATTTGGGGTTGGTTTTGCAAAAAAAACATCTGCTTAAATACACTAAAGAGCTTAGCATTTTTAAAAGAAGATGTTAAAGTATTGTATGTCGATATTTATATCTTGAAGTATCTTCAGTAGCTACGTTTTTACGAGAAACCCTGAAACACGATAAACTTATTACGCTCTATTGTTGTGGGCACGAATTCTGATTTAGAATGTTTAATACTTTTGTTAGTATACATTTTTCCGGTTTTAGTACGTTAAAAAAAATGCGTTAAGTTCCGCAATACCAACAAACTTACGATGTTCAAAATAAATGTATAAAATGCGAAAGATTTTAAAAATTACTATTATAACAATAGTTTTTTTTTATTTTGAAGTATAAATATTTATAAATTTATGAAGTGCCATAAACTTAGTGCCAAATTATTTAAGATTGCTTCTCTTTTGTTTTCAATTTTTCAGCTAACTTTGAATTTCATAACTAAACCAATCATTTCGAAGTCTTTCGTTTATTCGTGAACGGAGTGTCTTGACACTAGGTTGTCATTGCTTATTCTACTACGCTAAAGTTCTTTACTCCATTTCATTTTAAACCCATATCCATTCAGCTAGTTACGATACCAATAAATAAATAACAAAAATACCAAAGAAATTAACATTATTACAAAATATATTTTAACAAATATAAAGTAATAATTCAAATGAAATAATGACGCGAGAAAGGCTCAAATGTCTAACAAATCCGATCGGCGGTCGTTAGCTCGCTACGGGATATTAATAAGGCCGATAACGAGATATCATTGTTTTTATTTGTAAACGAGCTTTAGTAATGAATGAACGCCTATCGCGTTACGTACTGGGCTACGTTCAAAATTTTAAGCTATGTAACGCTTTTTTTTAAAAAAGACGTAAATATAACAATAAAAATACTTTCTTTCAATTTTATTAATGACAGTATAGAAATGAAGCATTGGAATTAAAAATTTAGTGGATTTTAAATACATAACTTTTAAATGCAGATGAATTTAAACCTTAAATTTTCATATCCCGAATACAACGGACAAACAGACCAAAGTATTTATAGCTACCAATATTAAAACAAAATTTACACCAAATATTTATAACTAAAACTTTAATCAGGAAAAACTTACTTCAAGTGCACTAAAAAAATGTACTTATTACGAAATACTCAAAAATTGCCAGATATCAACTAAATTTAAATGAGACCACATCATAAGCACTAGCTTTTGTATAAAAAAAAACAACAGAAATGATTCGCCAATTAAAAAGTTATACAAACAAATAAAAAGCCGAATTAAGTACCTCCTTTTTTAAGCCAACTAGAAAGTGCCAAATATTCAGCTTTAATCTTAAAAATTATAAAGATTTTGCTAACATAACATTTCTTTTTTCAGCAGAAGAATGTTCCTGGTGTAATAAGAACATAACAAGTGAAAGTGGAGCGCTGCAACAGGGAGGTGCTGTGTTTTGCTCAGAGTTGTGCTTCAGTCAATCCCGTAGAGCTAATTTTAAACGCGCTAAGACTTGCGACTGGTGCCGGCATGTACGGCATACTGTCGCCTATGTAGATTTTCAGGTAAATTTGTTTTTATTTGCTTAAAATAGTTGAATCCATCGTGACGCAGTGACACAGCGTCTGTCTGTACACGTGATTGCTTATGGGTTCGATTTCTACTCGGCGTAATAATAGTGTTCAAATTATTTTCATTTCTGCGCTCTGGTAAAGTGCGTGAGTTGCTACTGTCTCAAGCTTAGGCGGAAAGTGGATTGTCATTATGCTCTCTCCGATTATCTATGCTACTATGAATGAAAAAATAGTTATATTGACATACTTTTCAAGTAAAAATTTTAAATGACATTATTGTGACGTAATTAATAAGTGTCGAAGTACAATGGTTGTTGATTGAATCCAGACCCCAGAATCCCATACCAAATTCCCTCACTATATTGAATATCTTTAAGTGGGTGGATGGTGGATAACAAAGTGACATGTCACTACGTCTCAGCTCTCCAAATACATGACAATTATACGTGAACGTAATAATGTAAATATAAAAGATTTCATGTTAATTTCGTAAAAATCTTACATAGATCAACGCAAAAATTTATAATTTACAAACATTTAAATTTAAAAAATGTATTTAGCCATATTATTATAATTTTGTTTTTTCTCATTTCAGGATGGTGCCACTCAGCTGCAGTTCTGCTCCGACAAATGTCTTAATCAATACAAAATGCATATTTTCTGCCGAGAGACACAAGCACATCTTGATCTCAACCCACACTTAGTAAACGCTTCCTCCTCATCTAACCTAATCACACCAGATCTTTGGCTAAAGAACTGCAAAAGCAGATCAGTTTCACCGTTATCTGAACGCTCAGGTTCTCCTAGTACTGAAAAGAATCAAAGTAGCGACAAGATAGAACCACCTACTAACCAAAGAAAGTCACCACTGCCACTAATAACTATAGCTCCGCCAGCAAAACTAATGAATCCGAAACCACCAGAGGAAAGGCCGATACAGAAATCACCAGAAACTAAGAAAGACATGAGAAACACAAAAATGAATTTACGAAAGCGTAGAGCATCTAAATGTTCAGCCACCGTCACCTCGCAAACAGTACGACACAATTCCACACCAAAAGCACAGGATATAAAAATGCGCAGTCCATCTATAGATGCATCATCGCCTGCTTCATCTATCACAGTGGGTAACAATGTATTACATTCTCCACCAAATACAATGAATCATCCAATCCCACCGACATTCCCTAATCAAATGTTCGGAATGCCGCCGTCAGTGTTTCTAGAGAACAATCACATAAACGATCATAGGCATCCTATGTTCGCGCCAAGGCCGTTTCTACCCCCGGGGATGATGCCACAAGAAAGACCTAGGTTGCTTCCCCCCATGAACTATCCACCGATAGGACAAACTCCTCCTGTCACCGTCTTAGTACCGTATCCCGTAATCCTTCCCATACCTATTCCAATTCCTATACCGATACCACTAACGTCTTTCATGCAAGCTCATCGAGCCAGCAAAGTTAAAACCGAAGCAAATAACGACGACACTGAAGGTCCTTTAGATTTCACTATGAATGGAGATAAGAAAAAAAATGAAGAAACTATTAGTAATGTAAATAATGAATCTTTGGTTGTAGAAACGAATGATCAAAATAATGAATTCAACGAGAGAATAGATGAACTGTCAAATGAGTCCATTGAAACAAACCCAGAGCAAACGTTGCCAAAATTTAAAATAACGCGGCTCGGTAACAAAATGGCGAAAATTGTAGCGAAACCTCGTGAACCCTCAGAATCGTCACGACCTCTTAGAAAAAGGCGGAGACTAGTCGAAGCAACTGAAGATGACTCTCTTATTCCTAAGTCAAGAAAAATTGTACAAGTGTAAATATTACATTTTTTAATATTAATAAAATTTCTATGTATGAAATACAAGTAATATAATATTATGCATTAATATTTTATCAAAAATATTTCAATTTATTCTTTAGTCATGTACGCACATAATAGAATTAACGTACAAAAGTTATAAACAGTACTTAAATCAGTTTAAATCATAAATAAAAGTAGCCATTAATATGGACAGATAAAAAATATCATAGATTAAAAATACTAATATATAAATAAAACAAATATTTTCCGTCTGTATAAAATAAGGTGCAATAGGAAACTAAAATTGTATCAGATTAATAATAAATATTTCCGCTAATATTTTAATATAAGCAATTTCTTTAAAAATATTCATTCATACATATCACAAAGCATTATAATTCTTGTAAACATTGTTTCGAAGCTGCTAGTCTTAGATGTAAGGTAATATAATATCTCATTAAATTAATTAGAGAGCACTGTAAATGTGATATTAGTAATTCAATTATAATAAACTTCTAAACTATTGACGTTTGTTTCTTTTTTTAGACTTGCATTAATTTTTCTTTTAAATTGTTTGTCAGGTGAAAATAAGTTATAACGTTTAAGGTGGATTGCATAGTAAATTCAAAACTTGGTTTAATACAAATATACATATGTCTCATACACAAGCCATAAAAATACTGGAAGTTTCATATTTTTCGTAGTTACCAACCAATTAAAAAAAAACTAAAAAAAACATGTAAGTCAGAATTAATTTTTCTTCAATTTTTTAAGAATATATTAATATCCCCTTATTAAATGAAATACGCAAAGAGCATCTAGTATAAGATATGTTTTGTGTTTCGCTCAAAGTAATCTTAAAACCACTTAGAATGTAATCACCAAAACGAAAATTATTTTAGCAGCTCGACTATATTTCCGTACACCTAAGGCAGAGATATCATCAAGAAGCCATGTATCCTGATTTCTACATTATATGGAAAAATGCGGGAAACTCCTTTATTTTTATACAAAAATTAAATTAGAACACTTCAAATAGGTTGAATAACAAAATAATTTATTATTCATATTTTGCCTCACTCAAGGTTTCGTTTCAAAAACGCACCTGAGAAAACAATATATATGGGTTCGTAAACATATTGATATGAATCATTGTGACAGTGACTCAAGATATTATAGAGAACAGTTTTTCCTATTTAATACTTGTAGTGGCAATATATATGAATTTAAACTCTCATAGTCACATACATAAGAATAACTTTGTTCGACGGGATATTTACCATGTATTGTTATTTACCATGTACCAGTTTACCCGTGATCATGGTGCTTGCAACAGCATCGAAATATCGGGAGTCCAAAATAAAAACAATACATGGTAAATATCCCGTCGAACAAACTTATTCTTTTGTTGTGGCAACTATTAAAAACATTACAAACGGACGAAAGTGAAGAAAATGGATAACTTTCTTTCCTTATTAAATTAAAAAGGCTGAATTATTATGACATTTTCTTGAAATTGTAGTTGAAGCCATTAATTTATCAGAACACCAAACACAAAATAAGTTTCTTTTACATCTGTATATATTTATCAAAAAATTATAGGTAAAATAAAAAATTAAACAAAACATAAATTTCGTAGGATTTAATGTCTTCAAAAACATTGTTATAAATCATTTATGGAATATAGTAATCGCTATATTGAATAACAAGTTCACATAGCATCTAACAGCTCGGCCACCCAACGTTGCTTCAGTGGCGATTCTTACATGAAAAAAGTATTCAAAAAAAGATATTTCTAAAAAGTTTTTACTAATTGACAATTAAACTGATGGCACAGATGAAAAATAATTTTTAAATAATACTTATTCCCTTGCAATTAGTAAAAAACTTAACTATTGTACCGCCACTGAATCTTTGAAAACCAGCTCTCATGCACCTTTGTGATCACAAATCAATTAAAGCAGATTATTAATTAATTCAAAGGCAATATTGGCATTGTTAAAATATGTAGCATTATAGTTTCATACTTATGTCTCAATAATTTCAATGATAAACAAATAGAAATTAAAAAAAATCAAGTAAATAAATGCTTTAAATAAACAAATCGAGAATATTTCATTTTATGTATCATTGAATTGTATGACTAACGTTTATGTAAACATGTTTTTGATACTATCATTGTTAACTGTAAATGGAAGGCATTCTTTTAATCAATGGTGGCCTAATAAATGCATTGTTATTTGGATTTTTAGGTTAGGGAATTACTTTTTAGTGTTATACAAATCCCACAAAGTGATAGCTCCATCGAGGCCACCCGCTGCCATTATGTTTGCATTCCAAAATGAAACTTTCTGGGTAGAATAGACCACATCTTGGACAGCTTGCCTATGCTCTGTAAGTACTACTAAAGGTCTTAAAGAAAACCAGGAGAAAATACGAATATGGCCGTCCCATCCACCCGAGGCAAAAACCCTCCCATCATTCCTTGTACAAACTCTGTTAATTCCAGGATTTTTTATATTTATGTCAAGCTTATGGGCCAGGCTTAAGTCTTTTTTGCTTATACTAAATATTTGTATCACATCTGAGGCATTGCCCACCATGCCCCTTTGTTGTTCCACATGAAAATCCACTGACATTGGGCATTCTTTAGTTTGCAATTTGCTGATGCATTGACTAGTGTTGAGATCCCACAAAAGAAGCCATCCCGCCTCATAGCCGACTAGAAGGCAAGGCTGGTCGTCAGACAGTTCAATATGCTTTATGCACATTGGGTCCCCAAGTTTAGGGTTTTCTGGCTTCAAGCAATCCAATTTTTCCCCAGAGAAATTATAAATGTATATTTTGGATTCAGTGTCAGGTACATAAAGTGTTTCGAGTTTTGTGTTGGCATCAAAACGGCAAAATCCTGGATAATCAATGTCTATGGTGTGTTCTTCTTTATAGCCACTGTTGGTTAAGTTAAAAATTTTGAACTTACCACCCTTTTCTTGGGTTATCATTTGGCTGTTTGTATGAATGAGATGAAGAATGGGAGCTTGACCAACTTTGATTTTTTGCTGGACCCGGTTTGTCTGAAGTAATAGAAAACATTTAATTAAATATTTAAAAAATACATTTTCTAACATCACGAAACATATTTTAGGCATAAATTTATTGCTACAAAAAATAACCCGTTGAATCTAAATCTGTTTTGCGTAGTAACAAAAATACAATTTGTTTCTAGGTCACAAAATGAGGGTAGTAAACAAAGAAAGTCGCAGTATGTCGAAGCCGTATACGTGATGCAAAACATCGACGCAGTAGATATATTAAAATGGAATTATTATACTTGGAATAACTGATCTCACCTGAAGGTTGTATGCATAAACATATCCATTTTTCGAGCCGGCTAGTAATCTTTCGAGTCCTCCCGGTAGAAAGCTAAACGCCAAAGAATACACAGGCGAATTGTCGACGTTTCGAATCGTAAAAACCGGGTCAGGTGGTAGCAAAGCCATTTCTGGTCAAGCTCGAACCAAAATATGTAATAGGAATTGAAAAATAAAATGTTAATCAAATTAATCAAGCCATCAGAAACTGAACCACAACTACGCACAACACAAAACTGACACAAAAACAAGAAAGTTTACATATCTACGTCATAAATATTAAGTTGCGTTCGCATTTTGTAGCGTTGCGTTCTTGTGTACTTCTTTATACAATAAATTGTATTATTTAAAAGAAAAATATTATATAATTGTAATAACAATCTTAAGTAATATTTATTCTAAAAATATTTATAACATATGAAGCTGATAGTTTTCAAAGATAAATAATCTGTTTTCGGTTAAATATTTATATCTGCTAACATTATTCACTGCTGTCAGCGCGCCGTCATCCACAGCGACAGTCGTCATTCGACAGTTCTCAAAATTATTGTGAAGCTAAAGCTTTGTATAGTGTTTTACTAATTCATGAAGTTTTGAATGAGAAATTACCGAAGTACCTAATAATGGGTGCCATATGTAAATTAAGAATGCTAATTTAACCGTCAAAATCACAAATGGCTGCGGAGACCTTCCTAAAAACGAATAAGTATTCGAAGTATACACCGTATAGAAAAATTCTGTATCATAGGTTCTTCGTCGGCCTCCTATTGTTTATTGTCGTATCTTTAGTGTTGATAGTGATATGTAATATTTTTGCGGGAAGTGCACCTCGAGTGGATTTTCACGAAACTGTGAATTTAGATGCCTTGAAATTTCCGATTCGGACGCTTATAAGTGAATCTCCTTCATCAAATCAGCGCGCCACAAACTGCACATATTGGCAGTGTTTTAACGTCTACAAATGTGGGAGAGGAGGTCACGATAAGATAACGATATATATCTATCCACTAAAAGATTACAGAACAGAAGATGGAAAACCTATATCCCAATTTTCTAAAGAATTTTACGAAATTTTAAATACAATAAAAAATAGTAAATATTATACTCCTAATCCAGATGATGCTTGCTTGTTAGTACCTAGTATAGATACATTGAATCAGAACAGCTTTTCTAGTAAACATGTTTCACAAGCTCTACAGGCACTTGAACAGTAAGTATATTTTATTTGAAAAAAAAACCCAATTGTTTTATAATAATTACAAAATTATTAAAATTGAGATTGTTGTAATTTAAATTAATTAATATGTAAATAATTAATAGTATAATAATATAAATAAATATTCATTAATTTATAAGAAATAACATTCCATGTTTTTTATATGTTGTAACTTGGTATTAGACTCATATAATTGAAATCACCTTCTAAAAATAGTTTTGTTTTTTTATATAAAAGTACTAAAACTTATTTTTATTTTCAGTTGGAACAATGGAGAAAACCACCTTATATTTAACATGTTGGCAGGAACACTACCAAACTACAACTCAGTTATTGATCTCAACACAAGCAAAGCAATTATAGCAGGAGCTGGCTTCAACACTTGGACATTTAGATATGGTTTTGACATTTCCATACCACTATACAGTCCGATAGCACAAAAAATAGATGAAACACAACCGAAACAAAAAAACTATATGATAATATCCACTCAGTTGAATATTCCAGAAGATTATCTCACCGAATTACAAAGCATAGCATCGTCATCAAATGATTTATTACTATTAGATAAATGTAAGTCAGAAAATAATGATTTTACAAAAAGATGTGAATATACAACTGGAAAAGAGTTTAATTACCCAGATATTTTAAAAGAAGGTATGTTTTGTTTGATTGTGAGAAGTGCTAGATTAGCGCAGCCAGTGCTCATGGATATTATTGCATCTCAGTGTATACCTGTAATAATAGCCGATACTATTGTTATGCCGTTCAATTCACATGTGGACTGGAATAGGCTAGCTTTGTTTGTACCTGAGGAGAATATTAAAGGTATATTGAAAATCGTTCATTCGGTAAGCAAAGAGAGGCGGGGGGAGTTGTATTGGCAACTCAGATGGGTGTATGAAAGGTATTTCTCTAGTATAGAGAAAATTACTTTGACGACGTTAGAAATATTGAATGAGAAGGTGTTTCCATTGGCAGCTAGGATGTATGAGGACTGGAATATGCCTGAACATTTGGTAAGTATGTTACATATATTATTAAATAATTTAAATTTAAAGTGTTAACTGTTTTATTAGAATTCAGTTCAAAAATTACTTAATTTTTCATTGATTGAATGTGAGTGAACTGACTGTTGTGGTTTCGATCTCCACTCCGAAAAATATTGTATTTCTAATTATTTTTATTTATCCGCTCTGAAAAGACAAAACGCTGCATTTCATTAGTCAAAACAAGATATCTCTAAATTACTACTAGAACAAAACGTACTGTATGTATATATGAAGTAAGACTTTTTCGTGTACTTTCAACATCATAAATTGAACTTAGCTTTATGCTATTTTGCATTCGTTATAAAAATAACAATATAACAAATCTCGTTACATAAAACACTCCACTTTATATTAAATGATCCGAATTAATATTAGAATCCGGAAATACAGTGTACTACTGTGAAGTATTCAAAACATATTTCCACATATTTCCAAAATTGTATTTCGAAATGCTAAAACGAAGTTTCATATATATGTATAAAAATTGCGAAATCAAAGATTTCTTTCACTAACAGCAATTGCACTTTTTATAGCTCGGAAAATATTAAAATTTTCTATATATTGAAAGAAAAATATATATAATTTAAAGTTACCGTTATATTATAGCTAAATTACACAAAATCTTTATAAATAATACTCTATGTGTTATTTTGATATATAAGCTACTATTACTGCGAAGTTTCAAACAAGTTTTTGCGTGAAAGAAAAATGAACATATATCTCTTCCGTATACAAAATCTTTCGTATTTATCATATTAGTAGGATTTTGTCACATTCCTAACATAGTTGAATCGGTGAGTGCAGAAACAACGTAAGTCTGGATTTTCAATCAAATTTTGCAAGAGGGAGAAAAAAGTGTACAAGTTAGCTTTCTTAGCTAGTTTAAATCGATTACGATTTTTTTCATTTTTTGTGACTTACGTTGTTCTTGCACTCACCTATTCAATTGTTTTTATTTACCTAAATGCTATTTTTTTTAATTCTTAACATGTCAATGACTGTATGGTTTTAATTAAGGAATACATTGTATTTCTTGAGATGTTATGATTCATTAAATGTTGTTGTACTGTAGGTACGAGTACATTACGAAAATACTTTTAATCTTTTCCTCATAGGTCACTTTCAGCTGATGCAATGTGTCACTCAGCTTTTTCTGATACACATGACTAAAAACTATTTATATTAATAGTCATTTATATCTAAACTAACTACTTGCCATAAAATTTTCATTTCTATTTTTTAATTTGATGTTAAGTCCAATTTTTCATGTTCCCGATGGGATTTCTGGAAATCCTTCCCCTCGACTTCCCAATGAACCTAAGCCTGAAGTAGTTTCGCGTGTATCCCACGATCTCGTTCGCTTGGACTATTAATTCTAAAATCCCGTTTTCGTTGAAATTTTGAGAAATTCTGTCTTGGTGCTCCCTATCCCTTTAAGAAGCGTGCATGCCAAAATTTCAACCTTCCGTATTCAGTAGTTTCGCCTGTACATTGTCTGTCAGTCCAGTGTCGAAGTGTCTATATAACGTGGTTCCCACCACCTTTTGTAAATGACAATAAATTTTCTGGAAAAAATTGGGAGCGATTTAGTAAAAAAACAAGTATGACACCTAAAAAAGGTCGCCAGATAATTCTTTTTCCATTTAAAAATACAAATCATCAGCAAAATTCGATAGTGAAATTCTAAATAGTTACATCCTACACCGGCTTCCCCAAATATACCGGCTTTTCTAATAATATACCGACTTCCCTAAAAATATACCGACTTCTCTAAATATATACCGGCTTACCTTTTTAAAATTTTCACTCCTCGCCATTGTGTCAGTCACTAAGTAACGCAAACGTTTTAGATATACATATATAGGTATATTAAAGAAGATTTCCTGTAATTCTCACAGAAAACCCCGATTTTTTGTTTTACCGTAGAAACTAATAAAAAATTGAGACATATAGTATGGGCAAGGGTTATAAAAGTCCACACAAAAGTCATTGGGTCATTAGTAACATTCGTGTAGGTCCAAATGTGTCAAGTGGCAACATTAATTCTAGTTTCAATTATCGAAATAAGGACATTACGATGTATCTTGGCGACTCACTCCACAATGTTACATATAAAATCTGGCACGGAACCCTTTAAGCGATTCACTTGATAACGTGAAATGCCTAATCTTAATTGAGCGAAGTTATTTCAGTCGTTTCGAGTGCTTTAATTGTAATTTGCTTCTAAAAAGATAATGTTGAACCTTTGAATTGGCGGAAAAAGGTTGAGTTATTTTTTATTTTGTGTCTAATTTTGTATATATTTCAGTAGGTAAAATAACAAAAACTATTTTTAAGTAATAGGGTAGTTATTAAATGAATATAAATATTATTTATTTTTTTCCAAAGAAATATTATGATTTTTTATCATACATACATACATAGCTTAACGCTGTATCCCGCATATAGCAGGGTAAACAGAGGGAACCTAGTGTTAAGACACTCCGTTCCCCACTTTCCGCAGAATTGAGGCATTGCTTGGGTGCTGAGTGGCGGAACTCACCGCCGCGCTTTGCCTTGTTACCAAACCCAGGAAATTTTAAAATTCCTGGAGTGGGAATCGAACCCACAACCTGTCGCGTTTACATTCGCACGCTTGTGCCTCTGCGCCACGACAGGCGTTAACTTTTCATCAATTTAATCTTATTTTAAATGAATTAGAGCTTCGGGCTTTACTACACAAAGCAAAGGAGAGAACCTAGTGTCGTGACATTCCGTAGTCCGCTTTGTTTCTTAAATTGAGACGTTTTGTTAAGTGGCGGAACTAAACGCCGCACTTATACCTAATGCCTGTATGACTGTACATGCGAAAGCTATAAGTTCGACATCTATTTGAATGATTGATCATATTTCACTCAACTTTAATTTTCGTAGACTTCCGCCAAATTTGGGCAGAGAACGGAGTGTCTCGGTGAGTGTCTACAATAAAAAACGCGATGCTTCTATTAAATATTTATGTTGTGAGTTTTCTAAACATGTACGAAACATTGTAAGCCACCCTAATAGGTCTATCCAAAACAAGACGGCTTAGTAGGTCTTATAAAATAACGAGTCCTTACTCAAGTAGCTATCGAAGACTTTTGCGATTAGTTGCAGGATCACTGCAAACAACGGTTATATATTATAAAATCGAAATAGAAATGCTACCTTAAAGCTAAATGAGGCAAAAGATGAGAACGGAGTGTGTCGACACTACTTATTTATCATCCCCATTCTACAAGTAATGTCTTAATTTGGGTGAAATACCGAGAAAAGAGTGTCTTAACACTAGATTCTTTCTGACTATTCTGCTATACAGGAAAAATGATGAAACTTTAGAAAAGACTTGTCATTCTAAGTTAGTAAACAAATACCCACTGAAACGACACTTAAATGCCAAGAGCGATGTTAAAGCATGCAAAATGCTACAAATCTGACATCGAATCTCGGCCTTATAAGATAAGCCCATTAAGGGGGAAAGGCATTGTGCTTAGATAAACGTGCCAGCCGTTGGCTTCGTAAAACTAAAAATAACTGTATTCTCACGAGGACTACTCTAGCCTTTACGCTATAAGGAGAAACATTAAAAATTAAAGTGCGCTGTCGACAAGGAGCTTTGTTTTATGTGTTATGTGTATATGAGTCATTATGTTAGATATAAAGAATATAAAACGCGCGGAGTTAAGTTACGCTACACAACACAATACTTCGAATTGGGACGGAAATGAGACAACGGAGTGCCTTAACACTAGGTCCTCTTTGTCTTTGACCATGCGGAAGCAAGCGTAAAGCTTAAAAAGGAGTAATTATGTGACATACATACATATAATAAATTATTTACACATCGATATGCCTGTAATTAAAACTCGCGGTCCATACGAATCACGCAAAATTGGATCGACTACTTGCTGAACAGAAATTGTTAATTGAGCATTATTTTTCATCAACTTTTCTCGTTAAAGTTTTAACAATGTTGGGCCGATGTTTTTTTTTACAACACAACATAATAGTAAGGTCGCCGATCGAATATTTTTTCAATTGAATTATTCCGACTCCATAATTCCAAAAAATGCCAGTCTCTCTTGACCTATTTGTGAAATTGCGACTATATTTATTGTTACGTTTAAAGCTATTGTAGTCGACCTACAATAAATAGGAGCTGTAATGGTTGATTCGTCACAAGTGAACTTGTGGTACATATTTCTTGCAATCATCACGTCTTTAACTGAGATATGAATGCTATGTATATTTTTAAGCTGAAAATTACTATTGTGAATGTAAAATTATTTAAATGAATATATGTATGTATATTTGTAAAATATAATTAAAAATGAAGTTGTAATTACTTTATTAATTTTAGAAACGTTTTTCTCTTATAGAAGTATAGTCAAAGAGAGCCTAGTGTCAAAAAATTTCGTTCACCATTTTCTACCTAGAATCGAGACGTGTTGAGTGGTGGAATTAAACGCCGGTTTTTGGGAAACCACAGTGGGAAAATGGAAATATAATTGTTCCCTGGATGGATACAGTCAAACACTGTCCCAATACATTCCATTCCTCGTTGGTCTCTGTTTCGTAAATAATTAATTATTAACATATAAATCTTTATCTATATCTTTAAATTAAAATAAGTAGCGTCGAAATGCAACATACACTTTTTTTTAATTAAAATCATTTAAAGCATCTAAATTTGAAACTGTAAACGAAATTTCAAAATACGCCTGAAATAATCTCGTTTGATCGATGCAAAGCGAATTCAATTGAATTAACCTTCGAAACTCGTAACCGCCAATGTACATTAGCAGTATTAGCAGCTTAATTATTAGGTAACGTTAAAAATGCAACGTCTTTAAAATTGGATGGTAATCATGGGCCACTTAGTTCTCTTCGCTTTTAGTAAGCGAAAATCCAGGAAGAAATGACTAGAAAAATATTAAACGTAGTAGAGTAAACTAACTTCTGCGACTTCGTTTGCAAAAATTCAGTTTTTACCCGTTCAAATCCCGACCAAAGAGACCTACTACCTACATGCCAAATTTATCACCTATGGTCAGTTTTTCTAGTTTCGTCTATACGTTGTCTGTCAGTCATTTAGTAACTCAAGCGTTTTATATATATGTAAATAAAAATACGCTATTATGGCACTGGGAATTTGGGACCTTTTTGAGACTTTTGGGACTTTGTGGGACTCTAGTCGAGAAAATCTTTATGATTTGATGTCCAGTTATTGCGTATAGCAGGATAGTAAGAGAGACCCTACTGACATTTGGCGCCAAGAGCCCTGATTTGAAAAATTACGTGTTAGGTGATAAAACTCAACTCCGCGTTTTGCCTTATCATATGGAAGGAGGAAAAATATTTTAAATATAATCATTTCCTCAAGTGGGAATTGAACCTACAACGAATCGCAGCACCACTATGGCCTTTAAGAAAATAAAACATAAAAAAAGATTGAGCGACGTAGTGGAACAAAGTCTTACTGAACACAACCATGCGTCTGGATTCGATCTTTAGTAGGAGGCAGGATTTGAGTATTTCCGGGTGGTCTAATTACGTCATCAAACGAATTGTTAAAATGTGTATAATTATCATTTTTGATATTCAAATAGAAAATTAATTGTACTAAAAATTCATTTTAATATTTCTATTCCATGTAATTACTCTAATTATGATAATAACCGATATTTATTCTATTATTTTTTAATTGAACGTTATCGTGGTGTAGTGGAACAGTTTCACTGTATACATAAGGATTATAGGTTCTATCCCCAGTTGAAGGAATTACGAGATTAGATTTTAGTTTCTTCATTTTTTTATTTTGGAAAGATAAAGCGCAATACTGCGTTTAGTCACTCATTACGCAATATAAGTGAAGAGAAGTAGAGATCGGAGACTTTTAACACTTAACGCCTGTCGTGGCGCAGAGGCACAAGCGTGCGACTTTAGAGGAGACAGGTTGTGGGTTCGATTCCCACTTCAAGAAATGGTATTTTTCATTCCCTGGGTTTGGTAACAAGGCAAAGCGCGGCGTTGAGTTCCGTCACTCAGCACGCAATGCCTCAATTCGGCGGAAAGTGGGGAACGGAGTGTCTTAACACTAGGTTCCCTCTGTCTACCCTGCTATATGCGGGATACAGCGTGAAGCATATATGAATGTATGTTCTCTCATGAGATGCATAAACAGATAGAATTGCTTTCTCGGTCTTATCTGGGCGTTTGTCATAAGCTTACTATAACTTAGGATGTAGTATCAACTCCCACATACACATTGAGTGCATATTTCATGTTTGGGCTATAAATCTTGACTTAGCGTACAAGTTTAGATATGATATGTAGTATTTCATACTAGCGGAATTTCGGGGAGTTGGTAGCGTAAGCTTTAAACGAGAAAAATTGTGAATATAAATATTTTTCTGGTTGTGTATACTAAGGGGGGTGGACCGTGGAAGGCCATGCTCTTTGGAAGGCCAATTGTTAAAAAATCATAGTTATTGTCAATTACAATTGCATGTTCCACCTATTTACATTTTTTTTAACATTCAAAAATTAGTTTCACGTTGTATCCCGCGATAGCAGGGTAGGCAGAGGGAACCTGAGGACTTAGTGTTAAGACACTTCGTTTCCTTTCAACAATTCCGTTACAAACCTTCCGCCGGATTGAGTCATTGCGTGCTGAGTGGCGAAACTCAACGCCGCGCTTTGCGCTGTAACTAGATTTCATTTTCTGGAGTGGGAATCGAACCCGCAACCTGTCGCGTTTATAGTCGCACGCTTGTGCGTCTGCGCCACGACAGGCGACATTCAAAAATATTAGCTATTTCGAATATAATACATTTATCATAAATAAATAATTTATTTTAGAATCAAAATTATAAATAATTTCTCTTTATTATGAAATATGTAATATTATAAATTTAGAATAACACTTGTTGTTATCTTAGTGTCAAGTAATACAATAGATTGACCACAAACCGCGCCCAAGTTCTTAATTGCCACATACATATATGGATGATTGCGTGTAATGTACTCTTAAAAAACCACTGTCACACCTGGACAAGTGTGGTTATAATGTTAAACATTATTTATACGTCTTTATGAAATATTTGTAGGCAGAGAGAACCTAGTGTAAATACACTCTGGTCTCCGTTTTCCACCTGACTTTGAAACATTGCATGGCGGAATTCAACGCCGCGTTTTGTCTTATAAGAAATACAAAATAAAATTAAAAATAATCATTCCACGAGTGGGAATCGAACCTATAGCCATCGCGCTTACAGTTAGACGCTGTTCCACTGCGCCACGCTGTAGCAAAGCAAAAGTAATTTTGGATGGGTCTCATTGAAAGCAATGTGTATGGGTCTATATATTACTTAAATAAAAGTTTATACAAAGGCCAACGTAAGGCAATGATAACTCGTTAGACTATTGACGCGATTGGATGTGGATTCGAATCTCGGAATACCTATATTTACATTATATTCATTTCTCTCTGGAGACAAAGTGCAGTGTTGAGTTCCCTATTTAACATGCAAAGACTCAAAATAGGGCGGAAATATGCGAACGGTGTCTTCGCACTCGGAGGCTTGACTTAGGCGGTTTTTACAAAAAATATTTATGTTTGGAGACGAAACACCTGGTAAGGTGTTTCTCCTATGTCGAGTCTGTCATGTTGCAGAGAATGGAGCTGTGCCTGAGAATTGTGACGCAAGTGAACGTTTATCCAAACGTCTCTCTGTATCTTACCAATAAACATAAACCTTTTCCGTTATTCTTTGAGTTATTGGCAGTCAATGCAATCCAAACGAATTAGCAGTTAAAGTTTGAACTACTAGAACCACTTATAGATATAGATGTACCTACATATGTATCAGATATACTGGTCTAATAAAACGCGTGGTTGAGCTCTGTCATATAATATATGACATTTATTATACGCTATATTATAATTATAGTGCCTAAATTTAAACCTAAGCCTAAAAAAACGGGATTTTAGACATTGAAAGCGAAGTCGGCGGGATACAACTAGTAGTAAATATATACAAATCTTTTCACCATATCTAATGCGTAAAATCCTATTTCTTCAAACATTGCCTACAGTAAAATACTTTTTTTTTAACTTTACGCTGTATACCGCATATAGCAGGGTAGGCAGAGGGAACGTGAGAACCTAGTGCTAAGACACTCCGTTCTCTTACAACAATTACGTTCCACACTTTCCGCCGAATAGAGGCATTGCGTGCTGAGTTGCGAAACTCAACGCCGCGCTTTGCCTTCTTACCAAACCCAGGAAATGAAAATACTATCATTTCCTGGAGTGGGAATCGAACCCACAACCTGTCGCGCTTACAGTCGCACGCTTGTACATCTGCGCCACTACAGGCTTTATATAGATATACAGTAAAAGCTGAAAATTATGCTAAAAGAGTTTCGTGATAGCCCAAGCATTCATTGCTAACCAAAATACCTTCCTCGTGTAAACACGTGAATTATTCATTCACTTTGACGCGGTCCTCACTTTCAGTATTGTTTAGAAAGTATAGTGCGTTTTGTTATCTTTACGCATCTTACGCGTTTGGCGTGACGTAAGATGATCACTTCTCTACTTAACTTTTAGCTCGAAGACATTGTGGGTTGAACTTGAGTGGCGGAAATTAATATCGCACTTCATTATTTCACCGAAAAACGCCTACTTATGTTATAAATGTAAAAGTTTGTGATTGATAGATGGATGTTTGTTAGTTTTTGTAGCAAAATCTACTGAACAGATACAGATGAAATTGGACTTATCTAGCTTACTGACTAAAATTTATAAATATTTTGTGTAAATTGGCAATAATATAACGATAAGTATCTATTATTTTAAATGTGCTAGTGGGCTTGTAATGTATAATACGCGTTGCCTTAGCAACCTAAAGTACACATATACCTTTATATAAAGGTGTGTTTTAAACATAATGTGTCTAATATTTATTAACATAATGTAAAATTTAGTATTTTCATTTCTTGGGTTTGGTAACAAGGCAAAGCGCGGCGTTGAGTTCCGCCACTCAACACGCAATGTGTCAATTCGTTGGAAAGTGGGGAACGGAATTGTTGGAAGAGAATGAAGTGTCTTAACACTAGGTTCTCTGTTTCCCTCTGCCTATCCTGCTATATGCAGGATACAGCGTGAAGTTAAAAAAAAAAACAATATATTAGTATTTCATTCCCATAAAAAAAAATCTATGCCATACGTCATACTTCTCTGTTGGCATAAGTTTTGCAAAAAGGGTCAAAAGGTTTTCCTTCACGTATTACTATGTAAATGAACACGACAGGATTTTTTTAATAATATATAATATTCTCTCGATGTTTTCTTGATCCTATCATGGGTCAACCGTAGAGGTTCTAGTGATAAATCATCCATTTTAGGATACTGTAGGAACCTAACGTTACGTAACCAAATTAGGAATACCATAATAATATTTAAACACGTCCCGTATGGGTTATATATCAACTGTGCTATAACGGCGTACATGTCCCCTGCATAAAAAGAAGCTCCACGCTTTTTCCCGCATAGCATGGTAGTCAGAGAGTCTATACTCTCCGTATTCCACTTTCCGCCCTAATTCGAGACATATCGTTTTACTAGAACGGGGAAATGTAAGTAACTTAGGTAAATATTCCTTTGAGTGGGAATCGAAGCCAAAACCTTTTGCCTTATTCAGGCGAGACATTGCGGGTTTAAGTGGCAGAACTCTATATCGCGCTTTGTCTCACTAGAGCAAATATAAAAATAATTATATGAAAATAACCTAAATATAGTAGTCATCATTCAAATGAAAATCGAACCCACAATCAATCGCGCGTACAATCAGATGCTGTCCCACTGTGTCATAATGGCCTCTCCTACTCTTTATGTGGATTATGCAGAAATAATATATTAATAAATTACTCTTAAACATTCCTATTTCCATCAAAAACTCCAACAATTTCTCATAAGACTAGAAAAAATCTTATTACGCAGCTTATCTGCTGTTAAACACGATAGTCAACAAGAACTAAATGACGAGACACTTTGTTCTCCACTTTCCGTTCAAAATAGCCATGACGTATTGAGAGGCAGAACTCAACGTACTTTGTCTTATCACAACGAAGAAATGAAAAAAAAAAAATATAATAATTCCTCCCAGTGAGTATATCTAACCTTTAATTCTTGCCTTATAACTTATCGGCATATTATGAATATAAATATTGCCTCAACCGATAATCGAACCTACAAACCAGACACTTCTTGCACCACTAAGTCATCATTACATTATAAAGTTATTTAATTTACCTAGGAGTATTCCATTCGCAAGTATTACCCCAGACGTCAGACAGCGGTCGTCAGCACGTGTAATCGCATCGGCTCTTTGTTCATAGTTTGTATGCAGACGTCTATCTCGCTGCTTATTATGAATTTACTGCAGCACACTTATTATGATGTTAATAATAAATGTGTAAATAAAGCTTTTATCTTTAGTTATTCGTTTTCTTGTGAAATTTGGAATTTTGTTGATTAATTTTAATATTGAAACCATCGTGGTGTAGTAGGAAAATGTCCGACTAATCGTGATTGACTGTGGGTTCGATTCTCACTTGAAGAAATTATTTTATTTAAATTATTTTCATATCATTTTTTAAAAATAACCGCAGCGTTTCGCTAGTCCAAGTGAAATGTCTCGATTTTAGACCGGAAGTGGATCACATAGTGTTTTGAAACTACGTTCTCTCTGGCTACCTTACTAAACAGAAATATGCTAGAAACTGATTTTTTTTTAGTAAATTAAATAAATTGACTGACTGTTAAAATGAACGCACATTCACATTCGACTATAATAGGCTAGGTATTGTTTCATAAAACCTGTTATTAGTTTCACCTAAATCTGTCTACCTATAAAAGTAACAAAATCTTGTAGCGCTATTTTCAGGACTCCTTTCAATTTCCTTGTATTTGCACATGGTTACATTGAAAGACCACAATATTTTTATACAATTGCTCTTACCTGTTTAACATATCTTTGATAGAACTACCAAAATACGCACATAGTATAATTAAAATAAAAAAACAAATAACAAAATCGACTTCAAATGGAATGCTGTTAAATGTAAAATTATTACGAATAACTCCTAAACTACTCGTCAGATCTTAGCCAAATTTAAATGGAACATTAGAAGCACTAAATGTCATTTTAAATATATATATATATATATATATATATATATATATATATATATATATATATATATATATATATTAAATACATATCGTTATATCAAATATTACTATTTGTACAAATATGCCTAATGTGGACAGAGTTACTGTGAATCATAGCACAAAACAAATACGTATGTAACGTCTGCTACTGGATGTCAAATACTGAGTTAATGATGTAAGCATCGTTTGAAACTAGCTTTATTAAGGTTATATTATTTGAATAGAGCAATATAATCCTCTTTATATATAAAAATGAATGCGCCTGTCGTGGCGCAGAGGCACAGGCGTGCGACTGTAAACGCGACAGGTTGTGGGTTCGATTCCCACTCCAGGAAATGTAAAGCTTAGTATTTTCATTTTCTGGGTTTGGTAACAACGCAAAGTGCGGCGTTCACGTTCACGCAATGCCTCAAATTCGGCGGAAAGTGGGAAACGGAATAGTTGAAAGAGAACGGAGTGTCTGAACACTAGGTTCTTAGGTTCCCTCTGCCTACCCTGTTATATGCGGGATACAGCGTGAAGCTATGTATGTATGTATGTATGTATGTCATCGGTGAACTCAAAAAGTACTGTACCAATTATTATGAAAATTGGTATATGTATGTATTTTTCTACGGAGACGGTTTGTATAATATGCTCATTGATGTCACTCGCCATCAGGTGGAGCTGCAGAGTAGCAACAACCTCCCCCTTTCAACCGATTGGCATAAAAATCAATGACCATGTATTTTTACACAGAGGAATATATTAAAATGAATGTTTGTCTGTCATCGATGAACTCAAAAAAAATCTTATATTTATATTAGTTGTGGACTTAGCAATTCGCGCCGGTTACAGCTAGTTGTAAATTAAAATGAGATGAGGTCATCTGGCATAGTAGAACAGCGACTGACACTATTCGCAATTGTCGTGAGTTCGATTCTCACTCGAGGAATAATTATATTAAAATTATTTTCATTCTCCTCGCTCTGGTACCAAAGACGGTTGAGTTTCGGCTCTCAGAAGAGTCGCGAGTTCGCGAGAAGTAGAGACGGAGTGTCATGACACTAGTGTCAGAGGGAACGTAGGTTCTCTCTACTTATTCTGGTAGGAAAAATAGTGACGTTCTTTTTGAACTTAAGGGGTATTCTCCTTTAGTAGGATACGAATCTGGACCGAATCCGAACCGTTCGGGATTTTTTAAGAATACAAATAAATAATTAAGTCTATTGAACTTATCAGATTATTTTATTACATTTTTAAGCTTTACAAAAAACATTTTAGGTTAAAAAAATCACATACTATCGATTTTTTAGCACATTCGTGCAACTGAAACAAAAAAATTAATACCATTGTAATGGTAATATATTTTTCTTCTGTGAACCAAGAAAAAATGAAAAACATAAAATTTATATTTTTTTTCGCCTTTGAAAAGGAAAAGGTGTTTTGACTTGCTAAAAAAAATATAAAATAACTATTAACTCGAACTTTTTATTTTGTTATACTATGAAAGATAATCTGGAGATAAAGTGGGGAATGGAATTGTTGTAAGAAAACGGAGTGTCTTAACACTAGGTTCTCAGGTTCCCTCTGCCTACCCTGCTATATGTGGGATACAGCGTGAAGTTAAAAAAAAAAGAAATAGATAATCTTGTCTCGTTCAACTACGTCAATTAAAAAAACAGATAATCAACAGTAAAGTATTTATATATAATATTAAACGCTATTATAAGGATGTTATTATTAATATTTCGTTATATTAATTTCTCATAAAGCATATTGACTTAGCTATAACAAGTAACGGACTAATACAAATTAATAAACAGATATTGGCATAATTGTTCGTAGATTAACGACCAGAGCCATATATAAAGAACATTTCTAACAAATATTAGGTATTAAAACATTTTATGGGTAATTAAAAGAAGAAAAAGAGGTATGCATTATTAAATTATGCAGGATACAGCGTGAAGCTATATATGTATGTAAAAGGAAGAGGTTAATGTTTTAACACTAGGTTCTCCCGTTCCCTCTACCTGCTATGTGCGGGATTTGTCTCCCACATTACGCTTTAGATGCTAAAAAAACAAGAAAAATCAATCGTAATACACTGGGACAGCATCTGCACAGTAAACGTGATTGATTGGGAGTTCGATTCCCACTCGGGGAAATGAATATGTTAAGGCTGAAGAGTAAATTTTATTATCTTGAAGTTTATATATAGAAGCTATATATTTATTATTTATATTTTTAAGTATAATGCATTATAAACATTTATATAAAGCTAAATGTTATATAGAAGTGTATATATACACGTTGCCAAGGCAACGCTCATCTTAGGCGCAAGTGAGGATAAAAAAAAATAAGGATACGAGTGATTAAAAAAATAAAACTAAAATAAAAAAAAGGAAACATTAGGTAAACAAGATAACTCGCAATGTCTCGATTTCGAGTGGAAAGCGACAAACGCAGTGACTTAACACTAATTTCACTGTGACTATCTTGCTATGCGGGATAAAATGTGAATCTACTTATTGTCTATTTGCACGAAAACTATCTTATACAAAATAAACTAAGCGAAAACTTGTAAAAGGCAAACAAGTTAAAAATACAAATTCATAAAATCAAACTTCTCTTCTATAATTTTCACTCTTGATAAAGTAAATATATTTTTTTTTTTTTTATGGATAACGGATGGCAAACGAGCAGAAGGACCACCTGATGGTAAGTGGATACCTTCGCCCATAGACATCTACAACACTAGAGGTGTTATAAATGCGTTGAATACCTAGACGATACAGATGGAAGGGGAGGATAATGCAGTAGTTCGCTATCGGAACAACCACATTCTGGGGAAAGGATGGGGTGGGATAGGGGAAAACCTGGCTTACATGCCATCGAACCGGAACACATCATAAGATATTTGGCGGTTCGTCTTTGACATGATAGTGGTCGCGAGCCAGACGGAGGACGAACCTCCTACCACCAAACATAAAATAAAATATAAACATAAAATATTGTGAGTGATTCTCAGTAGAAATATTTTTTTGATGATTACTTAAAAGCTAGACGATTCTAAATGAAGAGATTTGATTCTAATACAGTTCTGGGAACTCGAGACTGGAAAAATACTAAAATATGTCTAAGATATTTAGTTTAGGAGTAATGAATATATAAATATTTTTTTAGGAATTTCGTAATAAATATTAGATTTCACAAAGATAGACGAATTTATTTATCCAATATATTATCCAAAATAAACATATTAAATAATGCTTAGTATTTTTATTTCTTCTCTCTGGCAAAGCGCGGCGTTTAGTTCCGCCACTCATAACCACGTAACCGCGATGATTGTGGATTCGATTTCGTTCGATCACTCGGGGGATTGACATATATACATACATACATAGCTTCACGCTGTATCCTGCATATAGCAGGGTAGGCAGAGGGAACCTAGTGTTAAGACACTCCGTTCCCCACTTTTCACCGAATTGAGGCACTGCGTGCTGAGTGGCGGAACTCAACGCCGCACTTTGCCTTGCTACCAAACCCAGGACATGAAAAATACCATTTCCTGGAGTGGAAATCGAACCCACAAAACTTATACCTATATATAATATATAAAACAATCGAAATCGAACAATTCGCGTATACAGTCGCACGCTTGTGCCTCTGCGCCACGACAGGCAATGAAGATACTTATATTCATTTCTTTCCTTTGGTTAGACGAAACACGCAATGACTCGAATTCGGGGACAAAGTGGGGAACGAAGTGTTTTAACAGGTTAGGTTTAGGTTCTCTGTATCAACCCTGCTATGCGGAAAAAAGCGTGAAACTAAAAAAATAACCATAGATAATTTTCTATTTATTTCGTGATATAAATTTATACAACTTAAAAATATTACATTTTCATAAATTAGATCAATTAGGCGAATTCTTTCACTAAAAAAGTTTTGCTTATTTGTTGTTTTGAATTGTCTTTCCTTGGAGTTCAAGCAATAGTTCGTATATTTTAAAGTAATTGATACATTGCAAAATAATAAATTGAATCGATGTACATAAACAATTTGTAATTCTACTTCAAATATGATACAGAATCGATTTTAAATCGAAGTAACGACTGAAAACTCACTAAAAATGTTCCTTCAAAAATTTTCTAGTCTTCTCGAAAAGCAGAATAGAAATTTCGGGAATTTACTTTGTTGTTAAAAGAAACTACAGCATGGAATTCAATCGAAAAAACCTTGGTGAAACAAAGGCAGCTATCGTATAAAAAATATGTAACCCTTATAGTCTAGATATATTTTTAACCGACATCGAAAAAGGGGGAGGGTATCAATTAGACTGCAGTTTTTATATCTGTTGCCGCATAACTTTAAACTGAGTGAACTATATATATATATATATATATATATATAGATATATAGAGACGAATGGTTTTGAGTTACATACATACATAGCTTCACGTTGTATCCCGAATATAATAGGGTAGGCAGAGGGAACCTAGTGTTAAGACACTCCGCTACTTGAGTTATTTGTAATAATTATATTGTTTTTTTGAAATCGATTTTCTTTTTCTGAAAATCCTAATTATTGTCTAGGGTTATATTAATTCGATACGATTTCAATTCGATTAATCGAATTTAACAATATAAATTACAACCTTTATAGTATTAAGTATATTGTTAGGATCCCAGGATGACGAGTGTTTACTAATTACTGCCGGATAAATTTCTATTGTCAATTTGTGGCACACACAATATGCTAATTACCTACTGTAAGTGTATTGTATACATTTGTATAATAAAGCGTGAGTTGAAAAATAAAAGGGTATACTTTGTATCAGTAAAATAAAATTTTAATGACCAATAAATAAAGAAACGTATTTTCCGGTTTTTCCATGTCTCCTGTTTTCAAGTGTTTCCAAGATATTTCGGAGTAGGCAGAGAGATTCTATCGTATATTATACACTCCGTTCTCTGAATCATATAACAGAGGCTATTTATGCACAGTGGATAAGCGTCTGCGATTACAAACGATTGGTTGTGGACACAACTCCTACTAGATAGAATGATTATTTTTTAATTCCTTAAAATAAATAATATATCCACTTTGATAAATGAAATGCGATGTGGAATTTCGTCACTTAATTTACAATATGTCGAATTCAGATCTAAAGCTGAGAACGGAGTGTCTTGACACTATGTTCCCTGTCTCTTCTTTGCTATGCGGGAAAAAAGTTGATGTTTTTTAGAATTGTTTACCGGAACTCGGGACTACCATTATCAAACCAGACACGTATCAATAACGTCACAACGGCGTCTGGTGTTTTTTATAATTGAATATGAGATAATAATAATGTAATTGTACTTAATTAATATGAAAATGAACTACATTTATCTTAACTGTATTTAATTATATTTGCCTTCACCTGTAGGCTGAAACAGTACCTTTCTCATGGCATAATTGGGATTAATTTTGTTCCTTTTTGATTATATATAGGTATAAGTTACCGCGCTCAGGTGAATTACGTTTTTTAATACACATTTATCAACTTAATAACGTAAGAATATTGACAATTTGGCAATGCTATTTTGACTACCTTCTTCGTCTAATTTCCTTGAAATGTGCACACGTGTCCGGATCACATAAATTTTGATATCTTCAAACATCTCTATCTCCTAAATTTTGTAGAATAGGTAGAGAGAATGTTAAAATATATCGTTTTCCATTTTAGAGACGTATAGCAGCCATTTTGGCGCAGTGCGATAGTGTCTTAGTCTAAAGACGAGTAGTTGTGGGTTCGATCTCGACTCGGGAGAATAATAATAGTTAAAATATTTCAGTTTTCGGCTCTGGTAAGATAAAAAATAGCATTGAGTTCCGTTACTTAACACGTAATGTTTCGATTTCAGAAAATGAAGAACGGAGAGTCGTAACACTAGGTTATTTCTAACTAATTACTATGGAAAGAGCGTGAGCGTTTGCTTTTTATAGAGAGTTAAATGAAAAAGGATTCATTAAAAATTTTCTAAAATTAAAACCTCGAAAATTTTGCAAATATACGTAAGTTGTCTAGTAATATATTAAATATTACATTTTATGCCAACTTTTTCATAAAATATTAATTCTACCACACGAAATGAAGTCACAGTTGGTACTATGTAATATTAAAAAAACTTGCGTGAATAAAGAATAAGCAAAGAAAGTTTCAAGCTGTCTAAGAAAAAAGAGGTTTGAGGAAAGCAGACTAATTGTTTTAGATTTCTACCGACTTCAAAATAGAGGAGGTTCTCTCAATTCGATTTTTTTTATGTGTGATAACGCATAACTTTTTACTTGGTGAATCAATTTTGATGATTTTTTTTATATATGATAGCTACTATTTCATATGGGCTCTCATTTAAATTTAGTAGACCTGGCCAATAGTTTTTGAGGTATTCGTAATAATTTTACTTGTAAGTGCAATTTCGGTGAAGTCGGATAGTAATAAAATATTAACTTATGTATATCTTTTCATATCTTTCGAAGCACACTGATAGAAAACTTAGGGATGTATATAGTATCGTCTTTTATCTATTTTGTTTGGTGGTAGGAGGTTCGTCCTCCGTTTGGCTCGCGACCACTATCATGTCAAAGACGAACCGCCAAATATCTTGTGATGTGTTCCGGTTCGATGGCATGTAAGCCAGGTTTTCCCCTTTCCCACCCATTCTTTCCCAAAAATGTGGTGGTTCCGATAGCGGACTACTACATTATCCTCCCCTTCCGTCTCTATCCTCTAGGTTGGCAACGCATCTACAACATCTATGGTGGTGTAGATGTTCATGGGCGAAGGTACCACTTACCATCAGGTGGTCCTTCTGCTCGTTTGCCATCCGTTATCCATAAAAAAAAAATCTATCCCTTAAAATATAAAACTTTGTGTTGAGAGATGGGAAACAAATCCCATGCCATATCTTGTTTACGACTAAAGGAATGTTTGCTTATACAAAACAACTTTTGCCTTTTGTACACAAAACCATAAAGCTTATTATATGCGTTTAAAGTATCTCTTTAGAAAACAAAGGAGTATCCCAAAATTTCATACGAGGCGTGTATATTTTGATAAGTCGACTTGCATGCACAATTTTTAAAATATTAATAAGTCTTTTAGAAGGCTGTGGTGGAACGTGGTGTTGAATAATATTTAGTATTTTCATTTCCTCGTTATGCAAGGCAAAGCGCGGCGTTTAGTTCCGCTATGCGTCAATTCGGCGGAAAGTGAGTTCTAAGGTTTTGACTCTACATCGTGACGCTAAAAAAAATAATAGGTGTTAGGTTTCATTTTATTTATTTATTTTTTCAACCTTACTCTTATTCGCGTAGTATAATTGTCAAAAATGAAACAAAAGGCACGGGCAAGTGTGAGCCCGTGGATGTAATTTCATTCATAAAAAAAAGTATAATTGTCAAAAAAGTGATAGTGCCAAGACAATCCATTCTCAACTTTCCGACGGAATTCGAGACACTGCGGGTTAGGTGGCAGAACTTAACGCCGCGCTTTGTCTTACTAGAGTGGACAAATGAAAATAACCTTTATCATAATGTTCCCAAGCGTGAGTATTGGAGTTTTAGACGCTATTCCCCTGCGCCACGATGGATTATATTGTTTAATTTTCATTAAAATTTTCATTTAAGAAATATATAAGTAAATAACATTTACAACAGAATTTACAAATTCTTTCATTCATTCTAATTCATTCATTTTCATTCTAATTCATATTTTATAACATTTTCTAACACTAAACGGTGGCCAGACGATTTTAATGTGGAAAAGAAGACTCATACTTTAGTTCTTTAATTGCTAAAGTTTAAACGTCATATCTAGAATTGTTTGGTTTCTTCGACATCTTTCATTTATATAATTCTTTATATAATATAATTCTTTCTTTACATATCTCCCGTCTTTTGCTTTTGATAAGACATCATTTTCCGGTTTCCGCTTATTTATAAGTGACATTGCGTGCTTTGTGGTGAAACCTAAAGCCGCATTTTATTTAAATAAAGTCCAAAAATTATCATTTTTGACATAAGTAAATATTCATTCAAGTGGATTACGAACCTACTATGATTGTAATTAGATGGGTACGTGTCAACTGCGTCATTGTGTACTTTTTTAACAGACTCTCGCATGAGAGGATAGTTAAAAGGAATTTAGTGTTAAAGCACCTCATTCATTTTCCGCCCGACATCGCAACATTGCGCGCTGGGTAGTGGAACTCAACGGCATGTTTTATCTTCCTAGAGCGGAAAAATAAAAATAATTAATTTGCTGAACCCGATTGGAATTGAACCCACGACCAATCGTGTTAGCAATCAGACGCTGTCCCACCGCGTATTGAGTCCTTTTTTTATTAAATTTAATATTAAATGTAACACATGCTCTACATTGTTGTATATAAATAACCAAGACAATGAAGCTAAAAAGTTTGTGCAAATCTTTAAAGATATCGCTCTGCCAAATAAGTATACTAAAAACGTTACTTTGTTACTTTGAAAGAAAATGTACTTAATGATATAGCTGAAGTATAAACTACAAGCTGTATCCTGCGACTTGGTTTGCGTTGACTACAAAACTTAAAAGCCCGTTTTTTCCTGTTTTCGTAGAAATTTCGAAATATCTTACCTTAGTTATTTCATACACTCCTCAAGGAGCGTATATGTTAGATTTCAGATCAATATCACTAATAGATTCGCCTGCACTTATGTTGTCTGTCAGTCACTTAGCAACCAAAAGTAAGGACCATGTGTCGTGCGTAAATGATATAAAAACCTATAATAACTGCAATTTTTTCTTTAAAATAAACTGACAATAAAAATATGATATTATAATGTTCCATAAATTAAGATTTTTGAATTAGGTTTCTTACATTTTGTGGTTACGATATATATTTCAAGTGTGTTAGGTAACGAGTACTAGTATTGTACTAGTATTTTTTTTAAATATGTTTTAGCACACAATTTCGGACGGAAAGTTATGAACGGAGTGTCTTACCACTACGTTATTACTAAAGTAAAGTGTTCTAAAACGAACCACCATAATTAATAATTATCATATTCTGGATACATTTGACGTGCACTACGAAGTACACTACGGTAGCTAAAGTCTACATAGCGTAAGATTCGAAGATCCTATAAATATATCTTTCGGTTTAGTTTCCGAATGTTTCAAAGATATTGCAAGATGTATAGCAGTGCATAGCACTTTGTCTTTCCACAGCCATATAGGACTTTATGACCCTTACCATATCTTCTAGTTCCGAACTGTAAAGCATAAAATTATGTTTTTCCTGTATGAAATGCAAATCTTCTCCTACTCCCCTAGCTTTCACTAGAAACGTATATGGCAAAATAATGTCACTCAGTGAGTACCGGGCAAGTTTTATATAAATTATTTAAACGCATGTCGTGGCGCAGAGGCACAAGGGTGCGACTGTAAACGCGACAGGTTGTGGGTTCGATTCCCACTCCAGGAAATGTTAGTATTTTCTTTTCCTGGGTTTGGTAACAAGGCAAAGCGGGGTGTTGAGTTCCGTCACTCAGCATGCAATGGCTCCATTCGGCGGAAAGTGGAGAACGGAATTGTTGTAAGAGAACGGAGTGTCTTAACAGTAGGTTCTCAGGTTCCCCCTGCCTACCCCGCTATATGCGGGATACAGCGTGAAGATAAAAAAAAAAGGAAATTTAAACTCATTCATCAGAGGCACCTTACGATGATTTTTAATTCCTTTTTAGCTTCACGCTTTTAAATGAAAATAATTTAAATATAATTATTCCCCGAGTAGTAATCGAACTCACCACCAATTACGGTAGTACAGCCAGACGCTGACGACGTCTACTGCTCTACCATAGTCACTAATTTAATAATATTGAATTTCTCGTTCTATATAATCATATTTGTCCACAGTACGGTCCAGTAAACCCGCTATTCTTGCCGGTCACAGCGCCGAAATCGCCAGGCTTTACAGCGGTCATACTGACGTACGACCGAGTGGATAGCTTGTTCACGCTTGTAAGGAAGCTGGTAAGAACGCCGAGCCTCGCCAAGATACTCGTAGTGTGGAACAACCAGAAGAAACAACCACCGCCTTGTGAGTATATATTAATATGTAATGAAGAATATTAATTAACTGGGTCATTCTTTAAGGATTTCTCCTTTTCTGATTCATATGGTTCAAAATTTTTTACACTTTTGGCATAATAGAATGTGTCCCTATGAAAGTAGGTGTATCACAAAACACATATTTGAGATCCCTTTCTCACTTACTTTCATAGTGGTACTCCTACTTTCATAGGAACACGTTTTATTATGCTAAAAGTGTTGAAAATTTTGGGCCATATGAATCAGAAAAGGAGAAATCCTTAAAGAATGATATTCTTGAGAATTCTATACAAAATATTAAGTTAAACTTTAAAAGTGATTCCTGAAAATGACTGAATCTTTAATGCAGAATGATGTTTACTTAGGAAGATAGATGATCTTTTTCTTTTAAGTTCTTCATGTCAGTTGGGGCGCGTTTTCTTAAAGTTACATACGGCGGTTAAAAGGAAAGGTTAGATAATATCTGCATCAGTTTGAAACTATGGTAGTTTAGATATGGAAATGAGGTCAAACATATATGTATTTATATTAAATATCTTCCTTTTTAAAGGCCACTCGTGGTGCAGTGGCACTAGCGTGCAACTGTAAACGTGACAGGTTGTAGGTTCGATTCGCACTCCAGGAAATGAAAGTATTAAATAATTAGTATTTTCATTTCCTCGTTCTGGTGACAAGGGAAAGCGCGGCGTTGAGTTCCGCTACTTAGCACGCAATGCCTCAAATCGGCGGAAAGTGGGGAACGAAAATCTTAAAAGAGAATTGAGAGTCTTAACACTAGGTTCTCTGGTTCTCTCTGCCTTCAAAGCTATGTGCCGGATACAGCGTGAAAGTGAACAAATTTTTTTTTTTCTTTTTTTAAGTGAAACTTATTTAGGATGGTTGTGATTTGAAATGTAATGTAACAAAAATGCGTCACGATAAAAAATCTAATGATAAATTTATAGGATTAAGTTGGGGAGAACAAGATAGAAAATATATTACACAATATTCGTTTGTTCAAAATGAAAATATGGAAACTGAATAATAAGAAATATCTTAAATATACATATTACATATTATGTAATGTAATATTCGCCTCATTCTCTCGTAGGCTACTTTTCTGAAGTTTCCCTTATGCTGAGTTTCAATTACATATATGCTTTTTTTATCTTTTCCAGTAAAAATTCTTACATTTTGATAGTTAGGTAAAGTTTTGTTTGGTGGTAGGAGGTTCGTCCTCCGTCTGGCTCGCGACCACTATCATGTCAAAGACGAACCGCCAAATATCTAATGATGTGTTCCGGTTCGATGGCATGTAAGCCAGGTTTTCCCATTCCCACCCATCCTTTCCCCAAAATGTGGTGGTTCCGAGAGCGGAATACTACATTGTCCTCCTCTTCCATCTATATCCTCTAGGTTGGCAACGCATCTACAACATCTCTGGTGTTGTAGATGTTCATGGGCGAAGGTATCCACTTACCATCAGGTGGTCCTTCTGCTCGTCTGCCATCCGTTATCCATAAAAAAAAAAAAAAAAAAGAACCTAGTGATAAATTTATAGAGAATAAACTTATATACTTTCTGTCTCTTAGAGGATTCAAGTTTCTATGTTGAAAGGCGTAATCAATTATATAAAATTATGGAGTAAATAGTATCTTTTCTGGACAAAAATAATTTCCTATATAACCTTTATAACCGACATCTAAAAAAGAGGTTCTCAATTTGACTATTTTTCATGTTTGTCACCCCATAACTTTTTACTGCGTCAACCAATTTTAATTCTGATTTATAGCCCCATTAAATTTAGTTAATATATGATGAGTACTTTATGAGTTATTCATAATAATGTTAATTTTCCACCACTCAACCTGCAATGCCTTAAATCCGTCGGAAAGTGGGAAACGGAAAGAGAACGGAGTGTCTTAACACTAGGTTCTACAGCGTGAAGGTAAAAAAAAAAAAAATATGGCGGTTTTGTAATTCTTTAAAAATCCTCATATAATAGTGCTTACGACAATAATTGTACCATCACCATACACCATAGGTATAGAATTGTCGCCGTGGCTTAATGCGAACGTACCCCATAGCTTAATTGGGTGGAACACTCAGACGGTATTCAAAACGCGCGGACTCACATCCTGTTATATGCGAAATCTTATATAATGAAATAAAATATATTTATATTATTTTATGAATAATAACATTTTTGAAGACATATAAAAAATTAATATTGCAGAAGTAATTAAAAACGAAAATAATAAGCCTATAAGAATTTGAATGTAGATGCATAAGATGTGCTTAATGGTTTGAACATATTGGTGGTTTGTGGGAGGCGCGGATTCGAATCTCGCGAAGGTTTTTTTTAACTTCACCCTGTATCCCGCACATAGCATGGTAGGCCGAGGAAACCTGAGAATCTAGAGTTAAGATAACTATTATAATAGTTAACATTTCCGTATGAATTAAATTTTAGTATTTTCATTTCCTCGCTCTGGTAACAAGGCAAAGCGTGGCGTTGAGTTCCGCCACTCAGCACGCAATGCCTCAATTCGGCGGAAAGTGGGGAACGGAAATGTAATTTTGAATTTTTAAAAAAATGTTTCACTTATTCTAAGTGTGTGAATAACATTTAAAAAAATAGTATTAATATTAAGCAATAACCATATAAACTAATTTGCTGAATTTCAGTCACCTACAAATGTATAAAATACACATACGTATATAATATGGCTCTGGCTTATCTGTAGCGTAGTATCAACTCATACTATAAATTTGTCAGGTCACCCCAGGGACGTCGCGTAGGTTAATGTCAGTTATTTGATAATAACTGTAGCGGCAACACCACGATATGTTCTTTGAACTGTAAGCTTTATGAACTAAACGTAAATTTAGTAATGCGTAAAAATTATACTAGAAAATAAATATAAAATACATGACGCCTGTCGTGGAGCAGAGGCACAAGCGTGCGATTGTAAACGCGACAGGTTGTGCGTTTGATTCCCGCTTCAAGAAATGTAAAAGTTTAGTATTTTCATTTCTTGGGTTTGGTAACGAGACAAAGCGCGGCGTTGAGTTCCACCACTTAGCGCGCAATGCCTCAATTCGGCGGAAAGTGGGGAACGGAATGTCTTAACAGGTTCTCAATATTACATATGAGGCTATCGTGGTGCTCATTATAATGACAATGACTGTGAGTTCGATCTCCACTTGGGAGAATGATATATAAAGTATTTTTTGTTTCCATGTTCTGTTAGGATAAAGCGCGATGAGTTCCACCAGTCAACACGTAATGTTTCGAGATCTTAACAGTAAATTCTCTCTGTCTACCCTACTATTAAAAAAGAGGGTGAAGCTAAAAAAAATTACGTATAATGCTTAAGATCCTTCAAAAGTAGATTTTTTAATAAAATAAATAGATTTTCTAAGAAATGGCGCACTTAGAGATATGATCACTTTCAGACTATTACGAGCGATTCAATTATAGCCCTTTTGACCCACAAAATCGGCCCGTCGACTTATTTTCTCTTATCCTTAGGCCTAATGACCCTCTTATTTTCAATAGTTTTTCAGTATCGATTGTACTAAACACTTGATTACAACTAGTAAAAAAATATTAATATTTTTTAAATTTTCAAATTTATAAATATTTAAATGAAAATTTTCAATACAGTGGAACTTGATCATAAAATGATATTTTCAATAATTATTGATTTCCCAATAAAATTAGTAAATAATGGAAACTTAAACTATAAGTACATATCTATCGTGGATAAAACTTAAAACCCCTTTTTCCAGTTTTTATAATAATTTCAGGAAATTCTTTCTCAGTGTTCCCATACACTCCGCAAGGATCATGTAGGCTACATGTGAAACTTCGGCTTTCTACGGCCAATAGTTTGACATGGACGTTGACTGTCAGTCAAGCAAGCGTTTTATGTAAAAAAAACTTATATTTTTATACTTAACCGACATCAAAAAAAGAGAACGGTATCAGTTCTGCTGTATTTTTTATGTCTTACCGCGTAACTTTTTACTGGTTGAAGCAATTTTGATAATCTTTTTTTTATATAATAGTTTCTGATGAATGGTCCCATTTAGGTAAGATTTGATGAGCAGTTTTTGAGTTATTCGTAATAATATTACTTTTTATGTATTTTATTTGAAGTCGGTTTTTATTTGTTAAAATTATAATTATTTCATACAGTATGAATAACAATTAGTGAAACTACTAATTAGGGCCATTCCTATTTGAAATGTAGCTTATGAATCACAGTAACAAATGTCATTAAAATCTACTTAGTTATCGTCTAAGTACTTTTGCCTTTACCACAGTAGGCCGGGTAATGTATTTTTATGTGGTTCGAGTTTCGACATTGTTCCAACCTTACCATTATGTAAATCGTATACTATTGATCAGCGCCGCTACTACGCTGACTCGATAGTCACAACAAGTAGGGTTATACATACGTTATATGTATTTTAATGTGATTTTGCATTTTTTTAAAGTTGACTACCAACTTTTATAAAATAAGCAAGCTTCGCACTTTTTCCAGATAATCAGGGAGAATCTAGTATATAGATGCTCCTCTTTTCGCCAAATATCGAGATATTGCGGGCTCAGTGGCGGAATTAAACACTGCGTTTTGTCGTACGAGAAAGGGTAAAGGAAAATAATTTAAATACCAATAATTTTATTGAGCTCTTTGATTTTCGCGATTATTACACATATCATATGAAACTATTTTAACCGGATTAATCGCGTATATTTTAGTATTCGGAAATATATTTTTGGAAACCCGACGTTTCGAACACTTTACAGTAGTCCGTGGTCACAGGTAGATAATCATTTTACCAAAGGGAATGGTACATAATAGTAATTGTATTCAAATTCCACAATTACCAGAAAAAAAACCGAAATATCCCGGGATATACCGAAAATACCGGTCAATATCGAAAGTAGCGGTTTTGCCTAAATGTTTCGGTAGTTGGTATGATATTTGTGATGCCTGGACATAATGCAGTTATAACATTTTACGTAGTATGTCAATTTATTATTTCCAGATATGATCCGTACATTGAAAAATATAAAGGAGAGGCCATAGTGGTGCTGTGGGACTGTAAATGCGAACGGTTGTGGGTTCGATTGTCACACATAGGCTACAATTGTATTATTTTCGTTTTTCCTTTGTGGTAATTCAAAAAGCGGTGCTAAACTCCGCTCCTTGAACGATTCAACGTGTTGAATTCGAGCGAAAAGCACCGAACGGAGTGTCTTGACATTAGGTTCTCTTTGACTACGCTAAGCGATATGAAGCGTGAAGTTGTTTTCTTTATAAGTATAAAATAGTAGAGCTGCGTTTAATTTGCAACTTTGTAAAGAGTTTTTTTCTCATTGAACAACTTTTATGCTATGAACATGATCATCTGCTAAGTGACTCAACTTGTTATCGAGCAAGTTGCTTTTTAAAAGGGTTTTTAGATAGAGTTGTAATTACTTTTGGATATTACATTTTTTTTATATTTTCCTGGAATATGTTAGTGTTAAGTTCTCTCTCACTACCCTTCTATTCGGGAAGCTGAAAAATCCATATATCTTTGAATAATTCCAACGGGTTCTCTTTAGTTCAGATGAACTAAAGTAAAGTGCATATTAACACTATTCGAACCGCTATAGATTATAGATTTTTTTGAGCTTCACGCTGTATCCCGCATATAGCTGGGTAGGCAGAGGGAACCTGAGAACCTAGTGTTAATACACTCCGTTCTCCACTTTCCGCCGAATCGCGGAATGGAACTCATCGCCGCGCTTTGCCTTGTTACCAAACTCAGGAAATGAAAATACAATAATAAAAAATACAATAATAATGAAAATACAATAATAAATACTTTTACATTTCCTACAGTGGGAAACGAACCTGTTTACCGGAATCACCATTTACCGAGTTGTGAGAACGGAGTGTTTTAACACTAGACTCTGACTACCCTCCTATAGAGAACAAAGCGTGAAGCTGAAACATCCATATATCTGTTGAACGAATGCTACTCGTGTATCTGTTTAGTTCATCTATAGCGGGTCATATTAACAATGTTTATCGAGTTGCGACCCGACACTAAATAGTAATGACATCGTTAACTAAATTAATATTTGTTTTCTATGAACTTATTTGTAACTTTCAACGGTTCAATTTAATTGAAAGTGCTAATTAATGCTTATTGACTGTTAGGTATAATTTCAATAAATAATATGTTCAATAATAATTAGTTTTGGTGTTCCAGACTGCTAAATATTTGTCTGCTGAACGCAAAGGTTTGGATCCTAAAGTGGAAATTTCTTTTATGCGACACTGGTTTTTCCACGTTTCACCCACTATAGATATTGTATGTCAGGCGGAACCTAACGCCACATAATCTAAGCTAGGTTGGACAGAGGGAAATAATTAAAGTACATATTCCCGTGTAATTTAGTGAGGACTCCATAACAATTATTGTCATATACATTAAAAAAATATTTAAAAAATGAAAATGGAAATTGAAGTGTCTTTACCAAAGAAGGCAAAGCGCGGCGTTGAGTTCCGCCACTCAGCACGCAATGTCTAAATTCGGCGGAAAGTGGGGAACGGAATGTCTTAACACTAGGTTTTCAGGTTCCCTCTGCTTACCCTGCTATATGCGGGATACAGCGTGAAGTTAAAAAAAATAAAAAAGGGTGTCTTTACACTGTTCTATTCCTACTATATTATACCAAACTTTATGCGACACGTGAAACTGATTTAATTGTACTTCTTATACATACATACATACATAGCTTCACGCTGTATCCTGCATATAGCGGGGTAGGCAGAGGGAACCAGAGAACCTAGTGTTAAGACACTCCATTCTCTTTCAAGATTTGTGTTCCCCACTTTCCGCCAAATTGAGGCATATACTTCTTAAATATAACAAGAATTCACTGTTCGATTCTTGCCCTAAGCAATTCAATACAAACTCCTGCCTTCTAACTTTTTTACACAGAACACGACAAGGGAACGAAATGATGAGTACAATTTGGCTTTGTTTCCATTCCATTGTAATAGATCAGACTTTACCCTTTACTACTAAATGAAGCAAAGAGCATTAATTATCAACATGGCCGCACCTACCAAACACGAGACACGATTCACAGAAAACAATGGCGGAAAGCTTTTGCCAAGTATGAAATGAAAAAAGGAATGTGAAAAGAATATTGTCAGTTTATATTGTTTGTGTACTAGCGAATATATAACAATGTATGTTTGTTCGGATATATTTGTAGTGGTTTTCAATTTTTTTTTGAAGGTATATTCTTTTAATAAAAATAGATGATGTTCAACAGATAAAGCAAAGTAAGATGATTGTTTTTAACTTCTTTAAAGTTGCGGATTATCATTAGGGGACAATTTTATAGTGGGAGATAGATGTTGTTTCAAGCTCAACGCTATAATATTTATTGTAGTTAATCTTTAGGTAGGTATCTACTCTCTTAAAGGGCTTAGTATGAAAGATTATTAGTTTCCATTAAACATTTTTAATAGTTTGCGGTGTTGAGTTCTGCCACTCAGCACGCAATGCCTCAATTCGGCGGAATATGAGAACGGAGTGTCTTAACACGAGGTTCTCTGGTTTATTCTGCCTACCCTTCTATGTGTAGGAGACAGCGTGAAAAAAAACTAGTGGAAATATATTTGTATATTTTATATGCCGGTAAAAATTTACAAAATATGATATTTTCAAATAATATTATATTAATAATTCATATTAAAATACTACAATAAAGCTAAATATTCATAAGTAGAGCCAAAATGTATCGCTTTTATTTTTCCAAACGTCTTAAAGTTCCTTAAAACATATATTGTAAAAGCGCTTCCCGAAAATAAAAAGAAAATGGAACGACTGCACAAATTAGTGCCACACGAAGTGTTGATACGAAGCGTAAGCGAAAAGTGTGAAACAAGATTCTGCCGGTGGCTTCGTATGTTTATTACAAAACATTCTACTCAAATGTGCACTTGGTCACTGTGTGTGTCACTCGACTCGTGTGTATATGTTATTTTTTTTATTTTGGATATAAAAACGCCTGTCGTGGCGCAGAGGCATAAGCGTGCGACTGTAAATGCGACAGGTTGTGGGTTCCATCCCCACTCCAGGAAATGTAAAATTTAGTATTTTCATTTCTTGGGTTTAGTAACAAGGCAAGACGCGGCGTTGAGGTCTGCCACTCAACACGCAATGCCTCAATTCGGCGGAAAGTGGGGAACGGAATTGTTGAAAGAGAATGGAGTGTCTTAACACTAGGTTCTCTAGTTCCCTCTGCCTACCCTGCTATACGCGGGTTACAGCGTGAAGTTAAAAAAAAATCTTTAGCGGAGTTATGATGGGTAAAAAATGTTAAAATTACGCGTCAGGACGAAAACCTGATCAAAAATTCGTAAGACAGAGGGAGAGCACGTAAACTTTGTCAAATAAATGATCTAATGAATGATCGATATCTTTAATCTATTAGAAAAAAAATTCAAGAAGTGTTTTGATGATTTTTTAAGGATTTTCATGTAATCGTTCAATTCACTTGATAAATAGAAAAATAAATATTCTGGATGAGTCGTTGATCTCTTTTGATTTTTTGTTGTGTTTAAATCTTCCACCTGTTCGTTTCCTACTATGATAAATGCCATGATAAAATTTTTACTTCTGCCGTCTCTGCCGGAATCAACCCGTCGCTTATTTACTTATATTATTGTAGAGAGGAGATCTCGGATTCAAGTCTCAGGTAGTGAGGTGAGCTGCTCTCTGTATACTATGGGCCCGACACCCGAACAGTGAATCCATGTAATATTAAAGAGTTTCTTCTTCGTTAAATATTATTATCGAAGTAAAATATTATGTTATTATAACACAATAAAAGTGAATGACTTGTGGCTTTCTATCTAAGTAGCGCTATTAAGGATTTGAGTATTACTAATATTTTAACCCTCTTCTTGGAAGTATAAGGCCAGGAGGTGAGCTCCAATATTGAAAATTCTGTTAGATGAGTCAGAGGTCAGTCAACTTTGGCAACTACTGCTATAGATAATTAATTAATGTTTAGGATCAACAGACCTTACAGTTGTCCGAACTTTTAAGTTTTGCTATTATTTATACGGAATTTCAGTAGTTTCTAGAATGGATTGTATGAATTGGGTGTGAATCAGAATAAAAATATTATTTTCTTTTTTGCGCACTTTTATTATTTTACTTTTATCTATGTAATAATTAGTCAATGTAAGAAAACCATTTTGAGTTCTAATATTTTGATTTTTACTTGATTTCTGATTTGCTTGAAATTTTGAAGAAGTATTCTTTTTTTTTTTTTTATGGATAACTGATGGCAAACGAGCAGAAGGACCACCTGATGGTAAGTGGATACCTTCGCCCATGAACATCTACAACACCAGAGATGTTGTAGATGCGTTGCCAACCTAGAGGATACAGATGGAAGAGGAGGACATTGTAGTATTCCGTTCTCGGAACCACCACATTTTGGGGAAAGGATGGGTGGGAATGGGAAAACCTGGCTTACATGCCATCGAACCGGAACACATCATAAGATATTTGGCGGTTCGTCTTTGACATGATAGTGGTCGCGAGCCAGTCGGAGGACGTACCTCCTACCACCATACATACGTATTCGGATGCGTATTACAAAAAGTATAATATTTAAAAAGTATGCTTTACTTTTTAATAGACATTTACATGACAGCTTTTGTGTGTGATCCCAATTAAATTCAGTTAAGACCTGATGAGTATTTGTTTAGTTATTCGTAATAATGCTTAAATCGGTTTTCTTTTGGTGTTAAAATCTTTATTATTTAAAATCTACCTGTGACCACGGACTACTGTAAAGTGTTCGAAACGTCGGGTTTCCAAAAATGTATTTTCGAATACAAAAATATACGCGATTAATCCGGTTAAAATAGTTACATTTGATATTTAAAATGAATTTGTCATTGCCCCCGCTTCTTTCGCATCTAGAGAAACCTTGTATTTTTTGCTTCTGTTTTTGTTGGTTTTCAATAGGGTAATAATATATTCATATATAACATTTCGGACGTACTGGGATTTAAATCCTGCACCCTTTTGGATTACACATGCAAGCACTCTAGCGGACTAAGCTACACGTTCGCATTCCACATTTTGAAACGGTTGTCACAACTTTTGTTGGCGTCCTCAAAGCTCAGCCCATAGATTATGTTAGATAAAGCTCTTTTATCATATCACATATATTTTATGTAAAATCTTGTTACGTGGATAGCATTTTAATTAAGGCTTATAATATAGCTTATGTTAAGAGCGCTTGGACATATTATAAAAGGAGGCCCGACTCAAATAACATTGGTAATATTTCTTTTTTGCAAATTTACTTCATATTTCTAATAATAGAATAGTCTTTAAACGCGGCAGGTTGTGGATTCGATACCGAGGAAATGAAAATTTTAAAATTTAGTATTTTTATTTTCTTCCTCTGGTAACAAGTTAAAGCGCGGCGTTGAGTTTTGCCTCTCAAAACGCAATGCCTCAATTCCGCAGAAAGTCGAGAATGGAATTTTTTCTCTGGTTTCCTCTGCCTACCATGGTTTGTGTGGGATACAGCGTGAAGCTGAAAAAAATATGTCCCTATCCGCTCGAGATCAAGATATTGCATGTTGAATGGCGGAGCTCAACACCGCCCTTTGAATTAATCTAGAAAAGATAAATGGAAATTATTAAATTATTTCTTCGGGTGGAAATCGAACTCACAACAATCGTGGTTAAAATAATATTTTCGGCTTTATATTTTGTAATGTAAATGGTATTCGGTGGCTTATATAATGCTTTGGTTTACAAGAAAATTTTTAAATAATCAACAACAAACACGAGTGGTTCTCGAGTAATTGTTCAAATTTTCAATTTATAATTAAAATTAAGTACTTTGACTTTGTTTGGTTAAAGTAGGTTATATAATTTGTTTATTATATTAAATATTTAAAAATTATATAGTTTTTACTTTAGAATATTTTATCGTGGAATTTATAAGTTAAATTTATATAATGGACATTTAGAGTTGAAACTCAAGGACGAATCTCCTCTATGTATACCTTTTAAGTTTAGGAAAATCTGGTCATAATACACGTTTTATTAGAAAAACGCAACTAATTATAATAATAGCTAGCATTCATGATGCGTGGTGATGCATGTGTATTTTCATACTTTTTCTCAATATAAAAGTGAAAAAGACAGAAAAGAGGAAAAAAACAGGATAGAATCTATAACTATTGTGTTTACAGTCAGACGCAATGCCACTGCGCCACAATGACCTAAATTTTTTTTTTATCTTCACTGTTTATTCCGCACAGAATGGTAGAGAATAGAGAATAACTCGTAACATATAATTCGTTGTCCATTTTCCATCCGAATTTTAAACATTCAAGAAGAACTTAACGCCGTGATTTATCTCACTAGAGCAGAGAGATTTAACTGTGACCATTGCTCCAAGTGGGAATCGAACCAACTATCGTTTTTATAGTCAAATGTAATCACGATGCGTAACTATGAAATAAATATTAATACTCTGTATTAAAAAAAATCGAAAGTCGCCAGTCGCCATTTTCCAAATATCATTTGCGTAAACCTTAACATTTTGTGACTCAAATCAAACACAATATAGAAGCAATCCAATACACGGAACCCAGTTTGCCGTATGTGTTATTGCGATTGTTTTAACAATGGCCTCAATTTCGTCGGTAGACACACGGATGGTCAAATTCAGGGGTTTTTGTACTTTGCATAGTAATAACAACTTAGAGGTCATCGTGGTGCAATGGGACATCTGATTGTAAATGCGATTGGTTGTGGGTTTGATTCCCAGTGGGGGGAATGATTACGTTTAAATTATATTTATTATAAACGCCTGTTGTGGCGCAGAGGCACAAGCGTGCGACTGTAAACGCGATAGATTGTGGGTTCGATTCCCACTTCAGGAAATGTAAAAGCTTAGTATTTTCATTTCCTGGATTTGGTAATAAGGCAAAGCGCGGAGTTGAGTTCCGCCACTCAGCACACAATGCTTTAATTCGGCGGAGAGTGGGGAACAGAGTGTCTTAACACTAGGTTCCCTCTGTCTACCCTGCTATATGCGGGATACAGCGTGAAGTTATGTATGTATGTGTAATTTAAGTCTTTTTTTCACTTGAATTTCATATATTTTATATAGAGCAGAAATTCGTTTATATTCAAATGTGTATGATACATAAAGCTAAGGTTACATAAGTTCTACTAAAAGAGCTTTGGAGGTCAGATAATCAATTTTATGGAGATACCTATAGTCATTTTGGATGGACTGAGGTGATCCTAATAAAATATGATAAAATAGATAGAACAAAGATCGTAATATATGTATACTAGCTACATCCTGCTGATTTGTTTGCCGGACTATGAACCCTATAATACTGTTTTTTCCCGTTTTTGTTGGAATTTCGTGAAAAACGTTCTTAGTACTCCTCTACACTCCCTATAGTTCAAATATGCCAAATTTCAGCTTTCTTTTCGCAGTAGTTTCTTGTACGTTGTCTGTCAGTCGCTCAGTAACGTTTTATGTATGTATATCTCTACTATCCCTACGTTCGTTTGTTACGCTTTCACGCCAAAACTACTCAACCGATTATCATGAAACTTTGTATACATTTTTATCAAATATTAAAAAGAACATAGGTTACGGCTTATTTAAAAATATTTTTTGCAGATATATATGTATATATAAAAAAATGAAAATCTAGCAACTTCAAAGTCTTCAAATTAACGCATATACGCAATACACACTATAGTATGTAGTATGAACTGCCGTTGACCGAGGGCGAAGTCGCGGGTAGCACCCAGTAATATATACATACATACATACATAGCTTCACGCTGTATCCCGTATATAGCAGGGTAGGCAGAGGGAACCTAGTGTTAAGACACTCCGTTCCCCACTTTCCGCTGAATTGGGGCATTGCGTGCTAAGTGGCAGAACTCAACGCCGCACTTTGCCTTATTACCAAACTCGGGAAATAAAAAAATACATTTTCTGGAGTGGGAATCAAACCCACAACCTGTCGCGTTTACAGTCACACGCTTGTGCCTCTGCGCCACGACAGACGTTAATAATAAGTAATATATACTCGTAAGTTCAAATATATTTAAGCAAAACTTCTTCAATACGTACTTTGGAAATCTCTTCGTTCATATTTTCATATAAAACCCGTCTATAAAAAACAAAAAACAACAAAATACAGAATTCTTGAAAGTTTTCTCTTTCCCTACAAACATTACAATTTCGGTTAGTCGGTGTTAGAACTTTACGGGCGATATGTTTATTTTGTGTTTGAAATATATATTTGTATTACTCTATATTACTCTCTATGACGTTTATAAGTAGGTCTTCTTATTCAGGTACTATAAAAATATTTTTAGCTTTATTTTCTAGAAAAGAGGGCATAATGGTACAGTGAGTTCCGCCACTCCACACGCAATGCTCCAAATACGAGCGGAAAGCGGAGAGCGGAATGTTATGACACTAGATAGATAGATAGATACAAAAAACTTTATTGCACACTTGAAATGATACATAAAGAAAATTTTAAATTATATAACAAATGCACAAAGGCGGCCGTATCACTAAAAGTGATCTCTTCCAGGCAACCTCTAGGTGTGGTATCAATACTTTCCTTTAGTTATAGTGTAGAGAGATTTCGTACACCAATGTGTCGAGACTTAGGATCTAAGCTATCACGCTATATGACAAAAATCGTGAAGCCAAAGATGGTGCTGTTAATGGCTAAATGGCCGCCATAACAAAATTACGGGTTTTATAAAAACATGTTTTATGTAACTCCCATAACCCCCAGTTATTTTATTTTAAAGGTAAAATGGACATAAAATAAAAAGGCTTAACTTTTAGAATACAATACCATAAAAAAGCAGGTTTGTAAGTACGGTTTCCATCTACTAAGCTTATACGTTTTAATGATAATGTGACATAAAAAAATATAACAGGTATAGGTACTTATCATTATTTTTAAATTCGTTACATGTTACATTTAGGAATCCAGCATATAGCGGGGAAGGCAGAGGGAACCTGAGAACCTAGTGTTAAGACACTCCGTTCTCTTACAACAATTCCGTTCCCCACTTCTGAATGGAGGCATATATTTAAAATATATCTAAATTATAATATCATATATATCTAAATTACACAGTTACTAAATTGAAATAAATGATTTCAATTATTTTGGTCTATATTTTTATAACTGTAATATGTATAGCTCTCTTTTATTAATATTTGGTAATCAAAGGATGTGTGTCATTTCCATATGCTCTATATAAACGTTCTAAGTATAATTTATCTTTAGACAGAGAACTTGGTGTCCAGACATTCCATTCTCCTCTTTCCTACCTCATCAAAAGACAATAGGAATCAAACCCACAAACAGTCGCGTTTACATTCAGACATGCCAATAAACCTAAGTATAAACACCGTACAAAAATATTTACTATAAGATTTGAAAGAACATTTCGAGTATTAGGTACTCGAAATATTACTATCCGGCGGAAAGTGGGGAACGGAATTATTCAAAGAGAACGGAGTGTTTTAACACTAGGTTCTCAGGTTTCCTCTGCCTACCCTACTGTATACGGGATACAGAGGGAAACTAAAAAAAAGGAAGGAAATATTACTATAGTATTTTTAAGGATGTCAATTTTTTCAAAGTTTGTTGAAAGAGCCTAGTGATAAGACACTCTGTGTTCCACTTTCCGTCATTTTAGCTATATTATGCACTATTTGCTTGCAAAATTACTCCTTTAATATCAAAATAATGAATAGATTTACACAAATCAATCGTCATATGACGTCGGCGCCACATTATTATCTATAGTAGATTATAGTCTTAAGTGTAATTAGAAACATACCTTCCAGTTTATATCGCGATTTCGTTTTTGATTGTGTCTTAGTTAATCGATATTATTATATTTTAATATTTATAACGGTTACACAAACAAATATGAATCTTAATAAACACATAATTGAAGTTTTACCATAAAAAGTAATGCATTAAAAATAAAAATTATTACGAATAACTTTTTTAGTTATACTTTTTTTTTTAACTTGACACTGTATCCCGCATATAGCAGGGTAGGCAGATGGAACCTGAGAACCTAGTGTTAAGACACTCCGTTCTCTTTTAACAAATCCGTTCCCCACTTTCCGTCAGATTGAGGCATTCCGTGTTGAGTGGCGGAACTCAACGCCGCGTTTTGCCTTGTTACCAAACCCAGAAAATGAAAATACTTCATTTCCTAGAGTGGGAATCGAACCCACAACCTGTCGCTTTACAGTCGCACACTACCACGCGCCACGACAGGCGTTAACTACTTATACGATCTTAAATATTTATATAGGACTACATCAGAAGCACTATCATATAAAAAAAGAATCATCTAAATTGGATCACCCAGTAATAATATTTTTTCTTTTTTAACTTCACGCTGTATCCCGCATATCGCAGGGTAGGCAGAGGGAATCTGAGAACCTAGTCTTAAGACACTCCGTTCTCTTTTAACAAATCCGTTTCCCACTTCACGTTCTTAAACAATAAATTATGCGCATGAAAAAAACAGCCGAGTTGAGAACCCCCTCTTTTGTAGGAAATCAATTAAAAAATGACTTGTAATTTGCCCTCGTTATTTTAATCATCTTGGCAAGAATATCAGATTTATATTGAAAAATATTGTATTGTCATCGAATTCGGACACTTGTGCAAATTTTTAAGGCAATACAACGGAATGAAATGGGTTAACTTTTTTTTTACATCGATGAGATAGATTACAAGCAAAAAAATTCTAAACGCTTATAAAGCTCATGCCAAATAACTATTCGTTGTATGTCATAAATGAAAAATATTAATACACAAATTGTGACGATTGTCACGAATACAGGACTAATACGACTGCAAAAATACAAAACATGTAATTTAAATACCATTTGAATACGAGGAAATAAACGATTTAATCCTGTATCATATGGAAATATATGACAAATTTTGAAACAAAAAATATATTCGTGAAATTAAAGTATACACACATGGGATAAGAAAATCATTGTTAGAAAACGTACAAAATTAGACCGTAACGGGTCTTGAATCTGCGTCTTGTGGAAGCTGCCCAGGTGTTCTTACCACTAAGCCATACGTTCAAACATAAGTTCGAGTCCTGCTACAATCATTTTTTTATATGTTTTCTAAAAAAAAAATAACCTTTGATTCCTTATGGCTAAACATATTTTTTATCTTACGCACTATCTTTGGTAAGGGTGAGCTCTTTACGTTTCGTCTGCAGTCATTAACCACTTTATGAATTCTTCATTCAGGGGAGTCTGCATCCTTTGTTCATGACCTTTCCCTGTCGACCCTGTTTTATACTTTTGCATAATATATATTTTTAACATTTTTTCTTTTATTGTCCTTTCGAAGCAATCGAACTATTTGGATATGAATATTTCTTTAGACCAGTCCCATTGACGCGTAAAATATTCGTTGCCTTAGCAACCTATCAACATGACACTTTATACTAAAGTGTACGTCAAATATGATATGTACATACAAAATATTTCATTTTCTTTTGCTAAAACTATTTTAATAAAAGGTTTCTAAGTTTTTCCTTTATTTTTTGATATAAAGATGTCATAAATTGGCTCACAATATGATTTTTTTTTAGAAAGCTGTTAACTTCTACATATGCTCTACGATTTAAAAAGTACACAAATATAGATGCAACGCAATAACATTTAAAAGAACAAGCCGTTCTCGATTCTAAAGGTTATAACATTTCTAACTTTCCTCATGCTAGTCTAAAACTTTTGTAATAAAATGAACTAATAAACATAAGACGCAGTGGGACGTTTTACGTAAACAAGATGGCTGTGGATTCGATTCCCACTCGGGGGAATGATTATATTTAAATTATTTTCATTTTTCCGCTCTGATGAGACAAAACGCGGTTTTAAGCTCCGCGATTTAATACGCAATGTCTTGATTTCGTGCTAAAAGTGAAAAACAGAGTGTCTTGACAATAGATTCTCTCTGACTTTCCTAGAAAAAGCGTGAAGCTGAAAAAAAAGAAAAGAAAATATTAAATTCAGATTCGAACCAAATACTCTAAAATTTTTAGTCGTAATTTAACCAACGAACTAACGCGACACGTTTTTTTATGATAAGTTAAATAACACTCTTACAATTTCAGTGAACAAACACAATTAATCCATTCGTTTATACATGCAATTGTTAATATCGTTCCGAGAGTGAAATTATCAAAACAGTCTCCAGTTAAAATGAATTTTATTTCGTTGTATTAAGGTTCATTTTCCAATGTATTTAATATGCTAAGTTTTTTGCGACAAACGAATGCACACATTCCACTCATATTCATATGTGACTTAAACGTCATGAACAGTTTAGTTTCCATAACATGAAAAATTTAAATTACATTTTTAAAGGCAATAATATTAGCAAGTAATTGAGCTGAGCGTGGCGATCCACTTTAATGGCCACATTAGTCACTTAGAAATACTACTCCTTAATCGAAGGAGGTTTGATATTTGAAAACAGTTTCATGGACATTTGGACGACATGGTTATCCTGAAGTATTTCTTTTCTTTTTAGTTCGAAAGAACCTAGTGTATTAACACTCCGTTATTCACTTTCTAGTTAAACTCGAACTTTAACCGGCAGAAATGAGATCTGTGTATTATCTTGTAGGGCGGGTGAAATTAAAATAATTTAAATATGATCATTCCCCCCCGTAAGGAACATATCCACTACACATTTAGTAAGACGCTGTCCCACTATGCCAAGGCGACTTTAACTCTTTTTTTTTATACATACATACATACATAGCTTTACGCTGTATCCCGCATACAGCAGGATAGGCAGAGGGAACCTAGTGTTAAGACACTCCGTTCCCCACTTTCCGCCGAATTGAGGCATTGCGTGCTGAGTGGCGGAACTCAACGCCTCGCTTAGCCTTATACCAAACCCAGGAAATGAAAAATTCCATCAATGAAAAATTGATGTTGGGAAATTTTTTTATGACAATTGCAATTATAAATTTCTAACAAACATCTAAGAAATGTGGTCCCTATATATGTATGTAATATACACTCATAAGACGCACTCAATATGACTAACTTCCAGTGATCCGTGCGTCGCTCAGCTCAACGCACTTGGGCGACCCTAGTTAATTAAATGTAATGAAGGGTAGTTTTTTTTTTTTTTGTAACAGCAAGATACGAGGTTCGGTTTCATGTTGAAAGAATGTATCAATATCCTATTAGTTACAAAAACAACGTTGTTGTGCTATTAGTATATTTTTTTTTTGTTATATTAAGAAAACATTACATGATAGGTCAATAAACTATAGATTGAAAAATCTAAACACTCGCGTCTATCTATATTGTGCTAATAAACATCCCAGGATTTTGGCTTCCATCATCAAACCAACATGATGGTACTGTATGACAAGAATCTTTAGCATTCCTAGGATTTACCGTGTGTGTGCCTATCGTGATGCAGGAGACAAGCTCTGAGATGTACATGAAGTTCTGAGTGAAGGCTTAAGGAGCCCTAAAATTCATTAACGCTCGCCTCAACTGTTTGCTTGTCATTTGAATAGATCCTATTAATGCTGTCTTGATATGTGCTAAAACTGGTATTTCTAGACAGGCGGAGGTTAGCAGATTATATAGAGAGATATAATATGTAAATAATAATCCAGTTAAACCTATTAAAAGTGCGGACGTGTATTCGTGATCATATGAAACAAAAAAAAGAGATATTTGGCAGTCAAATCATGTAAAAACATAACAACGGTTTGGGATGAAAAATGGCATAGATATACTTTTTTGTGTTCGTGAATATCCCGCATTAGGCGGGTTAGATAGAGAGTGCCCAGTTATGACTGCATTATGTTAATATAATATATAAGTAAATTTCACTGAAAAGGATTTCAGAGGCCAGAGTTGTGGGTTCGATCACAACTTGGAGGAGTTATTTAATTTATTATGAAAATATTATATTATTATCGGATCCGGACACATGTGCAAATTTTCAAGTAAAAAATAGTTGCTGACTTCAAAAGAGAGGGCCATAATTTTTGCTGGGTGAACAAAGTCAAAGTCAAAGTCAAATAATTTTATTCAAAATAAGAAGTTACAAGCTTCATTTTTTGAACGTCAAATAATTTACCACCGGTTCACTAAATTTAATGCCTCAGACCTGAGAAGAACCGGCGCAAGAAACTCAGCGGGACT
>JAKGSA010000381.1:0-55488 GCA_033558755.1 Philaethria dido
CTTTCCCACCCATTCTTTCCCAAAAATGTGGTGGGAAAGGGGAAAACCTGGCTTACATGCCATCGAACCGGAACACATCACAAGATATTTGGCGGTTCGTCTTTGACATGATAGTGGTCGCGAGCCAGACGGAGGACGAACCTCCTACCACCAATGATAAACGAAATGAAATGATAAACGAAATGAAAAATGATAAAAAACCAAAACTAACTATTAAATTATAATAATTACAAATATTTAATAAATAGCATTCTCTCTTGCTAAACGATTGTTTCTTAAAACAGTCTTTGGGGAGCAGAAACTTGTAAAAATCTCTCTACAGAGATGCTAACAACATATATAAGTCGAAATAAGCGTATAAGATTTTCGAGCAGTTTCCGGATATAGAACGCATGTCTTAGCGGTCAGAACGCTTGGACGGTTTCCAAGAGGCGCGGGTTCGAGTCCCGTTGCGTTCAAAATTTTTATACGTTTCCTAAAAATGTTTAACCTTCTTTATATAAATATATATATATATATACATATATATATATACTGTATTTTAACAAAATGCACTCAAAATCACTTCACCAGTATATAAAATGATGTCGCTTGAAAATCTCATTTGATATTTACTTAAATTGACTTAAAAGATATTAAGGTCACCTCATGTCACTGGCAGCGTGCATGCTGAAATTTAATAGGTACATACTATTATTTAATTAAAGAACTGGTTATTTTCTCCTATTTTAAATAAAAAAGGTTCTATTTTTTTTTTCGCTTTATCCCGCATATAGCGGGGTAGGCAGAGGGAACCAGAGAACCTAGTGTTAAGACACTCCATTCTCTTTCAACATTTCCGTTTCCCACTTTCCGTCAAATTAAGGCATTGCGCGCTGAGTGGCGGAACTAAACGCCGCGCTTTGCCTTCTTACCAAACCTAAGAAATAAAAATACTAAATTTTACATTTCCTGGGGTGTTACTCGAACCCACAACCTGCCCCCCAAATAGGTTCTCAATTAGATTATTTTTTTATGTGGGTTACCGCATAACATTTTACTGGGTGCACCAATTTTGGCGATTCTTTTTTATATGATAGCTAGTGCATCTAACGTTGTCTTTTAGAAATCCGACGATCAGTTTTTGGGCTATTTGTAATAATGTTATTTTTTAGTGCATTTTAGTTTAGGTTGGTTTTCTTTTTTGTTAAAATTTTAGATATTTATGCTTCATCTCGTAAGCTGGGTATTCACAAAGAATGTAGTGTCAAGACACTTCGTTCGCCGCTCTCTGTTCGAATTCAAGACATTGCATGTAAAGTAGTGGAACTCACTTAGTACTCAGAAGCAAGATTTTTTTTAGCTTCACGCTGTATCCCGCGTATAACAGGATAGGCAGAGGGAACCTGAGAACCTAGTGTTAAGACACTCCGTTCCCCAATTTTCGTCGAATTGAGGCATTGCGTGCTGAGTGGCGGAACCCAACGCCGGGCTTTGATTTGTTACCAAGCCCAGGAAATGGAAAAACTAAACTTTAACATTTCTTGGTTTTAGAATCGAAAGAAAGAAATATAATGAAAATAACATAAATAAGTTTTTTCTCTTTAATATATTAATGACATAGATTGCACACTAAGATAGTGAGTTTGATATATTTTTTTTAATTTTAACTCAGTTTTAATAAACAAACAAGCCACGGAGTTGAGTTCTGCCACTCAACATAAACCATTTTGATTTCACGTGGAAATTTGAGAACGGAGTGTCGTGATTCTAGGCTTATTCTAATTACCCTACTTTGCAGGAAGCTGCAAAAAAAGAATGCGGAGTTGAGTTCCGCAATTTTCTCAGTATATTCTAGAAAATACGAGGAAACAAGCGAAAATATTAAGGAAAACCTTACCTTTTTGTCACTTTTAATGTAAAATAAATTGATCTTTTAAATTATATATATTTTTTTCGTTATTTATCGTTTGGTTCTGTATATATAATAAAATTGTAACTATTTGATGTCTGTACGTAGTATTCCGTATTTTTTTAGTTTCACGCTGCTTCCCGCATGTAGCACGGAACCTGATAACCTAGTGTTAAGACACTACTCTCTTTAGCTTTCCATTTCCCACTTTCTGCCGAATCGAGGTCCTCAAAATTGAGTGCAAGTGTAAGTCATCGCCATAATTTGCCTTGCAGTTATTTAGTAAAAAATAATATTTTCATTACTATTTTATAAATTTTTAGGGATATATTTTGAAGTTTTAAAATGTTAATCATACACTTAGGAATCGAAACACATATTTTTAGTTAGGTGGTAGGAGGTTCGTCCTCCGGACTGGCTCAAGTGACCACATCATACAATAAAGACGAACCGCCAAATATCTAATGATGTGTTCCTGGTTCGGGATGGCATGTAAGCTGTGATTTCCTTCCCACCCATCCTTTCTTCAAAAATGGTGTTCTGATAGTGGACTACTACATTGTCCCCCCTTCCATCAGTATCCCTCTAGGTTATAACGCATCTACAACATCTCTGGTGTTGTAGATGTCTATGGGCGAAGGTAACCACTTACCATCAGGTGGTCCTTCTGCTCAAGCCTGTCGTCCGTTATCAATAAAAAAAAAAAAAAAAAATTTAGAAAACGTATAAAAATTTGAACGCGGGATTTTATTTGAGTTTTTTTTAGCTTCTCAATGTTGTATCCCACATATAGCAGGGTAGGCAGAGGGAACCTGAGAACCAAGTGTTAAACACACTGCTTCCCCCACTTTCCGCCAAATTAAGGCATTGCATACGGCGGAACGCCGCTTTGCCTTTTGTTACCAAACCGGGGAAATACTAATTTACATTTCCTGGTGTGTGGAATAGAACTGTCATTGTCGTGTGTCGTGCTACAGATGCACACTTTGTGCCTCTGCGCCACGACAGAGACAGATTTTTTAGAGTATCGAAATGGGAATCTTTTGTTAAAGTCTTAAATATAAAAAAAAAATATTAATTAAAACAAGGCTTTGTTATGCTTCTGTTCGATATATTAAATTTGTCACCATATATAGGTTAGATGTTCAATGTTATATCATGGCCTCGTGCTTGTCGACTACTCGCTTGTTTGGAGATGAATTTTAGAAAAGCTCTGAAGCTTGACGCTGGAAATTTATTAAATTCTTTGCAGGTTATTGATTTATTTTAATATTCAGGCTCAATATATTTAATTGAAAAATGGAAGCATAGTTATAAGGCAATTGAACTGAAGTGCTAATACAACGGGTGTCACAAAAAAATGCAAAAATTAATCGATTTAAACTAGCTAAGAAAGGCAAGATGCGTGTTGTTTTTCTCCCTCCTGCATAATCTGAAAATCCGGACTTCATTTCTGCACTCACCGATTCAATTATCCTGCGTTATATACCTTCATTATTCTACCAGGCCATTGTGGAGCAGTGGAATGCTTGACTGTTATTATAGTGATTGGTTGTGTTTGATTTCCACTCGGGGTCATGATTATGTTTACATACAGGCATATATACATAGCTTCACGCTATATCCCGCATATAAGCAGGGTAGGCAGAGGAACCTAGTGTTACGACACTCCGTTTCCCACTTTCCGCCGAATTGAAGCATTACGTGCTGAGTGGCGGAATCCTCAACGCCGCGCTTGCCTGTTGCCAAAACTCAGGAAATGAAAATTCATTTCCCGGAGTGGGAATCGAACCCACAACCTTGTCAGTGCGCTTAAGGTCGCGCACGCTTATACCCTCCCACCTACGCCTCTGCGCCACGACAGGCGTTAGTGATTATTTTAAATTATTTTTATTTCCACGCTCTGGTAATATAAATGGCGCCGCTTCGAGTTTCACTACTTAATGTCCTCGATTTCGCAGGAAGTGGAGAACTGAGTGTCTTGACACTGGATAGTATTCTGACTACAGTGACGTTACTATTTTTTACTTATATTTCGTTTTTTTTCTCTGTAATATTGGTGGTACAGTGAAGCATATTATTATTATTATGTATCTCATTATAGGAGTTTCCGGGTTCAAAGCAAACTGCTCCTTGAAAGCTTATGTGGGTACACAGGTCCAACACGTAAAGGCCCTCTTTGACAACAATATTTAATTCGACCCATTGATCGGGATCCATCTCTGAGTAACCACAGGTAATTGCTCAGATATGGTCAACAGTTAATGGGCTAAAATAGGGTTATGGAATTATTATTATTAAGTGGGATACAGCGTGAAGTTGCTTTTTAACCATTCAGGCAGGTTATGTAATGATTCTAAAATATAGATAATGATTCTAAAAAGCGTGGAGTAGAACCTAATTTTCTTATCAAAAAGTACATATAAGAAAATATATCTATATATTAATATGTGAAGCAAAAAATTTTGTACCCTTTTAATAATGAAAATAATGCGGACGGCGTAGCATCAATCTTGGCACACTTATATTTATATAGCGAAGGGGTGTGATAATGATAATATATTTTAAATGAATGCATCAAAAAAATATAAAATTAATAAAATAAATCTTACACTAACACTAAATACCATGGTTTTTTTTTTATTGGGTGTAGCAATTTTGATGATTCTTTTTATAGGATAGCTAGTGCTTGTGATGTGGTCCCATTCAAATTCTTAGATAGGTAGGTAGGTGGTAGGAGGTCTGTCCTCCGTCTGGCTCCATGAATTACTATCATGTCAAAGACGAACCGCCAACATCTAATGATGTGTACCGGTTCGATGGTGGCACAAGCCAGATTTTCCCTTTCCCACCCATCCTTTCCCCAAAAATGTGGTGGTTCTGATAGTGACTATTGCACGTCCCCCTTCCATCGCACATTCCCTTCAGGTTATAACGCATCGCCAACATCTCTGGTGTGTTGTAGATGTCTATGGGCGAAGGTAACCACTTACCATCAGGTGGTCCTTCTGCTCGTTTGCCGTCCGTTATCAATAAAAAAAAAAAAATAGTTAAGATCTAACGAGTTTTAGAGTTATCCGTAATAGTTTTAATTTTTAGTGCATTTTATATTAAATCGTTGTCTTATTTTATTTAAATCTTAATAATTATTTTTTGTGACACATTGTCTGTAGCTTTTTTAAATAATTGATTAATTTTCTTAGGAGTATAATAAGCACTTGTTACGGGGTACGCTTTTTCCTGTATAGTAAGGTAGTCAAAGAAAACCTAGTCATGGTGGTTCCCCGTTTTTGCCCTGATTTGAGACGTTATTTTGAGTGTTAGAATTTAACGCCGCGTTTTGTCTTTCTAAAGCAAATTGAAAAAAAAAAATTGAAAAATATATATATAGTCATGTCCCTGAGTGTTGATTCAAAACATTTTTAGAAAACGTATAAAAAACTGAACGCAGTGAGACTTGAACCCGTGCCTCTTGGAAACCGTCCAAGCACTCTGACCGCTACGCCATAAGTACTTATCCAGCTACGTCGAAAGTCTTCCGCTCATAAGAGCATAAGAACATCAAAAAAAAAAAATAATTTGTAATAATACAACTTATTTTTATTATCAGCATCTCCAAAAGGGCCAAAAAAAATTGATCGAACCCTTAACCTATAGTTTACCGTCAGACGCTGTTACACTGCACTACGACAACTGGCACTAGAATTTCGAAAAGTTTTTTCCGCGGCTGCTTATTGGTGTAAAGGCGGCATTATAACTAAATGACCTCTAACAGGCAACTTTTGCTCATTAAAATTATACTAAAAGACCTTAATTGGCAGTAAAATGGTGCATAAAGCTATTTTGAAATTAATAATGTAATACATAGAGCAGTACTGTAAACGTATTTTTGTTACGCCGTACCCCGCATATAGCAGGGTAGGCAAGGGGAATTCCCTGAGAACCTAGTGTTTTAGCAGACATACCGTACTTACTTTCCGCCGAATTGAGGCATTGCGTGCTGGAAAATGAAAAATTCAAAATAAAAAGTATTCTATATTTTTAATACCTCTGAAGTATATGTACAAAAGTTTCATGATAATGTCGGTTGAGTAGTTTTGGTGTGGTAGCGCAACAAAGAAACTTACATTCTCATTTATATTATTGAGATTAATGAAATCTCCCTAGGGGAATTCAGACCCACAGCCACGTTTAGTCATATACTGTCCCACTACACCACTATGGCCCTAATTTTAGAAAAAAATTAACGCAACAGGTGAGATTCGATTCCTACTCCAGGAAATGGACTTTTCGTTTCGTAGGTTTTGGCCAACAAGGCAAAGCATGGCATTGAGTTCCACGCCACTCAGCACGCAATGCCTCAATTCGGCGGCGAAAATGGGGGAGCAAGTGTCTTAACTTTTTAGATTCCCTCTGCCTATCTACTATGTGTGCGAGATACAGCGTGAAGCTATATATGTATGTGTATGTATGTGTGCACATAATTTCCAAGTTCCACAAATGTATGTAAAATGAAAGCAAAGAGAACAATTGGTAGATGATTAAAAATCTGCACCAAAGAAACATATCTCAATCTCAATCTCAATAACGCGTTCCGACCCACGTACATAAAGGAATCCTTTATTACGAATTAAATGAAACCATTGTTCATTTGACTTTTGTGGAAGATGGATCTTATATTTAAATGTTTTTTAATGAAAATTTTGCCCTAATGGCATAATTGGAATTATACTAATAAAACAATTAGTGAGGTTTTTAATATATTTTTTTTTAGCTTCACGCTGTATCCCGCATATAGCAAGGTAGGCAGATAGAACCTGAAAACACAGTGTTAAGACACTCCGTTATTTTTCAATATTTCCGCTGCCCACTTTCCGCCGGAATGAGGCATAGCTTGCAGAGTTACGGAACTCAACGCCACACTTTGCCTTGTTACCAGACCTAGCAAATGAAAATACTAAACTTTTACATTTCCTGTAGTGGAAATCGAACCCACAACCCGCTTCTACCCCTCACCACGACAGGCATTATTATTATTATAAAATCTTAACTCAAAGTCAAATAAATATGAAAACAGAGGGAAACTATTAAAAACCCAATCTCGCGATTTCTTACGTTACAAAGCCGATAGCTGGCAAGCGGCCAACTTAGCCTTATAATTAATTATGGCTCGCACCAAAGCATCTGGCTAATGTAATTGCACTGTATTGGACTAATAAAATGATACCACTATGATATAAAACTTAAAAACGCATTACGTTAGAAACGCCTGTCGTGGCGCAGAGGCACAAGCGCGACAGATTGTGGGTTCGATTCCCACTCCAGGAAATGTTAATCTTTTCATTTCCTGGGTTTAGTAACAAGGCAAAGTAAGCGTTGAGTTCCGCCACTCAGCACGCAATGCCTCAATTCGGTGGAAAGTGAGGAACAGAATTGTTGCAAGAGAACGGAGTGTCTTAACACTAGGTTCTCAGGTTCCCTCTGCCTACCCTACTATATGCGGGATAATGCGTGAAGTTAAAAAAAAATAAAATTAAATTAAAACTTAAATCTAGCTTTTTTTAACTTCACGCCGAATCCCGCACATAGCAGAACACAGTGAGAGAACCTGAAAACCTAGTGTTGAGACCCTCCGTTCCATTTTAACATTTCCGTTCCCCACTTTCTGCCGAATTCAGGCATAGCGTGCTGAGTGGCGGAACTCAACTCTCTAAATTTACCGGCTTGTCTAACTAAAATTTTTACCTCTCACCACATGTAATGTCTAGAATTCAGACAATGCGTTGAGAACCCAATGTCTTGACGCTATGATCTCTCCAACTATCCTGCTATGCAAGGAAAAGCGTGAAACTCCACAAAATACAAAATATATAGAGTCATATGGAGAACGTAATATATTCAGTGAGCACATACATGTAGTATAATACAGTGCAAAAGTAAGCAACGAGGCTCCGTGCTGTGAATGGGGCGAAGCAATTTTGGCCTTAATTATGAATTTCTGCGGTCGCATACTACGTTATATAAGTAACTTCAAACTTACATCTCGAGCGTATTATTTTATATCTTGTAAGATTTATCTATTATTTTTTATATATTATATTTATTATTTTGTATGGTTTTATTAAAAATATGCATGTTTTTATATAAAGTGATGTTTAGGTCAAAATAATTATGGCACTCGTTAAAATAACTTAACTTTAAAAATCCCCTCTTGTGTATTTCTTTTAGCTTCACGCTGAATTCCAAGCATAGCGAAAAGTAGAGAAAAGTAGAGAATGTAGTGTTTTAGATTTTAGAGTTGTTATTTTCCCTGTGACCTTGCTATATAGCGATGGTTGATACGTTGATACGAACTATATGGACATATGTCCACAATAATCTCATTTATAATATTAAATGAAATAATTAAATTTATAATAAAAAAAGACTTTCAGATTTCTTTTGTATGTTACATCACTGTATACTATGAAAAAGGAGTTGAATTAAATAACTTCATGCTTTATCCCAAACATAGCAGGGTAGACAGAGGGAACATGAAAACCTAGTGTTAAGACACAACGTTCTCTTTTAACATGTTCGTTCCCCACTGTCCGCCGTATTGAGCCATATTGGATTTGATATCGTGTGAAATCTATATACATACATAGAAAACGTTTCCTTTAGAGTGACTACCACCTACAGGCAAAACTACTGCCCGTAGAAAGCTAAAATTATAATGATAGATATTCATTTTGAAATATTTGTAAAAACCTCCCTACAGAGACGATAATAACAAAAGAATACAACAAGCGTCTATGAATTTCGATGCAGCTCGGCAAGAGCTTATAATTTAATTGGCTAGAACACTGACTGTTCCAAAAATGTTAAATGCTATCTTAAATTTTTCCTTTCTAAACTATTTTATGTATAGTATGTATTATATATATATATATATATATATATATATATATATATATATATATATATATATATATATATATATATATATATATATATATTTGTTGCCTGTAAGAAATTACAATTAGTATCCGCCGTTGTGCCTACTCTATTTTACTTATATTTGTCCTTATGTAAACTTACCTACTTTTATGTGTGTGTATGCAAAAAGTATTATTTATTATTTATATTATCCTTAAGAAAAAATAGCTTTTGCCTAACATATATGGTGAAAATAACACAAAACCAGTGTTTGAGATTGACCCACGAAATGAATGCCATGTGCCATCGATGCGAATATCACTGCACCGATTGTCATTGCAGCTAACAGCTTAATAGCGAAAAGACTCTACGATGCACTGAGAGGTTATCGTCTAACTGTTATATCAAGAACTGGATACAGGAAGCAGTGTTACTTCAAATGGCGCAACGTGCGGTTACTTATTTAGGCCCTTGTTCCTTTATTAGGATTTTTTTATGTTCTTCATTTTAATTTAAAATGCAATTTATTTTTAACATGAAAAGAATAATAATTGCAGTTATACTGTAATAAAAAATCAAAACACGGTAAGTGTAGAGCCATCGTATATTTATATAGCCACAAACAATAAAAGGATTACTCAAAAAATTAATATGTAAATGTAACATATAGAAAATTATTAAAGAAAAAAATAATTATGGACATAACTGAGTAACTTCACGCTGTTTTTTTTTTTTAGGTTCACGCTGTATAGCAGGGTAGGGAGAGGGAACCTGTGAACTTAGTGTTAAGACACTTCGTTCCCCACTTTCGAATTTTAAATATCCTCCAGTTTAGTCAGGATATGATTTTTTTGTTATTTTAAAAGATTTTCATAATCGTGTAAGACGAAATGTGGCAATAACCTAAAATAATATATTTTATAAATAAGCGAAACGTTTCATTTTATACTGTTAAGCTTTTCGCTCATTTATATAGGAAAGCGAAACATTATCGCTTTTCTTTAAGGAGTGATTAGTCACTACTTTTTCTAGGTGTTATGTTAAGCGATTAAAAGGATTATTACAACTATATTTCAATAGCAACAACTATATAGAGGCACTATTATCCAATATCCAAATGCGCCCACATTCCACTTTCATTTAGTTTCCATATAATATTTCACCTACGTTCGTACTGTCGTTCATTATAATATGCATTCAGGGTGAAAATAATTTATAAAAATCTGGATTCAATAGATTACGGTATTCCAATTCCAATTCCAATATGAAATATTAAATTGGAATTACGTAAGATTTAAATATGTCTGCTTTTTATTTACTTTTTTTTAAATAGATATATTTTTAACGCGCCTGTCGTGGTGCTGAGGCACAAGCATGCAGTGTTGTAAACACGACAGGTTGTGGATTCCGATTCCACTCCAGGAAAAAGAGGTGCTGTTTTCAGTCAGTTTGAAACTAACAAGGCAAAACGTGGCGTTGTAATCCGCCATAGCACGTAATACTAAATTCAAGCGAAAGTGGGGATCAGGTGTCTTAACACTAGGTTCTCATACTATTTCCCTCTGCCTACCTTGCTATATGCAGGATACAATAAAGCCTAATTTGGAGATACTATCCAGTTAAGAAGCGGAGCACAACGCCGCGTTATATCACATTGTAGCAAAAAATACACAGAATTTATTCATTCATTTAAAATAAAATCTCAAAATGTAGCCACATACTTAAATTATGAATTTAACAAGCAAAAGGAAAACCATCTTCAAACAGAATGCTAAAAGCCAACATTGTTACGAATAACTAAAAAACTACTCATCAGAATTTAACTAAATTTATATATATACCATATAGAAAAATAACCATCAAAATCAGTCTTATTCTTACGTGCTTCACCCAGTAAAATGTAATGTGGTAATACCCATATAAAAACCAGTTGAATTGAAAATCTCATCCTTTAAGTTGAAGGGTCGGCAACGCATGGCGGTACCCCTGATGTTTCAAGCATCCGCAAACCCTGGCAACCACTTACCATCAGGTGGGCCATTATTGCCTTATTGCCACCAAATCGTAGTATTTAAAATCGGATAAAAAAAATATTTAAAGCTTCGAAAACTCCATGTAAAAGTTCCTTTTGCTGAACTTTGGCACAATCACATACAATACAACGAGAATGGCATTCAGACGGCATGTTACTATTGGCCTGCATAACTGCATATCTGTCATTGTAACTTATCAAGCATTCTACTTCAACTATACGCCACTATGTAGATATGTTTTAACCGACTTGAATAAATGAAGGGGGTATTTATCAGTTCGACTGTTTTTTTTTTTTTTATTGCAGCATGACTTTTTCTGGGTGAACCAATATTGATTATTTTAACTTACATAGTTAGCTAGTGTTTTGTGATGTAATTTGCTATTTAAATTTAGTTAAGATCTAATAAATCGTTTTTGAGTTATTCGTTATAAGTAATTTTCAGGAACAAGAATTCAATTGAAGTTGTTTTTTTTTTATTAAAATCACTTAGATAATATATTAGAGTGTTATCCCATAAGTTTTTTCCTTTTTTTTGATGCAAAATGAATACATGATATTTGTTGTTAAGGTGCTTTATAAATTTATGCAGGGACGGTTTGTTTCTATAACTCTTTCTCACTCTCTCAAGGCTTTATTATGCCGTCTTTCAAAATTACTTAAGTTTTCTTTTAAAATATTCATCTAGGTGCCGGTTTTTATTTCGCTTATAGATTTGAAAGATTTACTGACTAGATATTTTTAAGCGAGAAACAAGTAATATCGGAGGGCTTAGGAATCTGAATATGAGTTGGAGTAGTAGGACCCTACCAAATTGTCATTTTACCTTATATGCGGTCTTGCGCTGTCGTGATAGGATACGACACCTCGTCAGTTCGCCCATTCCGTTTTTCTGCTATAGCGGCTTTTAACAGATCCAGTTGTTTGCAATATTTGGCGCATTGATTGTATTACCTGGCGGAAGAATTCAGAGTCAAGGTGCAGTCTTGATAATGTCCGTATCCGTTGTTGTAGGATGGCCGCTGCGGTCTTCATCTTATTAGTCAAGATTGCCATTTTTAAGATTGCTTAATCATTGCTGACGGTCTTAATAGTCGCAGTATCACTCCGTAAACGATGTAAAATCGTGAGCAGTGTGGCACACATACTATTGCCTTTTTAAAATAATGAAACATAACATGCTGTAAATGTGTTTTGGCTCTCCATGTTTAAACTGCGTAGAAAAAAATTAAGAAGAGACTATTTCACCAAAAAAATGTATTTTGACAGAGTTCTGGGATGACCAAACCGATGCGATAAACAGCTAAATAATAATTAAAACACAGTTTGAACACAGCTAGTTAATCATTCATAGTGGGCGCGGAAGAAACTTATGGGACAACTTAATATAATAGTACTTACTCTCAATAAGTGTATAATTATCAACGTGGTTGGTTCCCAAGGGTTTCGATTCCACTGTGGAACATTATTACATTTAAATTATTATTATTTCCTGTTGTGATAAGACATAGTGCAGCGGGGAGTTAAGTAGATCTACAACCTTACTATGCGGGGAACTGTAAAGAATCAGGAGTATATTAAATTATCTGATACTTTGAAGAGACAGTTTGGGGCTGTGTCTCATAATAAGCTTACTGAATTAACCATAACTAAAATTTAATAAAAAAATGAAATCGACTTCGAAAATGCACTAAAAGTATAATTACAGAATAACCTAAAAACTAAGCCAAATCTTAACTAAATTAAATAGGAGTCATCAAAAGCACTAGCTATCATATAAAAAAAAAAAAAACCATCAAGAACAGTGCACCCGGTAAAAAGTATAACCGATAAAAAAAACTACAATCGAATAGATAACCTCATCTTTTTTTGAAGTCGGCTAAACATGGTACAATTTAAAGTGGAATATATTGAGACCACCTTCACAGCGAAGCTCCATCATAATAATCAAGAATACAAGGGATTTCTATTGTTCATACAAATCGTATTCACAGGTAGAGTAAGATTGATATTTCCTGTTTTCAAAGTCAACGCAACACATTGTATCATTTATAGTTCTACCTTATATTGTAAAATTATCTTAGAAAATTATACTTTATAGATATTATTAAACGCCTGTCGTGGCGCAGAGGCACAAGCGTGCGACTGTAAACGCGACAGGTTGTGGTTTCGATTCCCACTCCAGGATATGGAATTTTTCATTTCCTGAGCTTGGTAACAATAAGGCAAAGCGCGGCGTTGAGTTGCGCCACTCAGCACGCAATGCCTCAATTCGGCGGAAAGTGGGGAACGGAGCGCCTTAACAAAAGGTTCCCTCTGCCTACCCTGCTATATGCGGGATACAGCGTGAAGCTATGTATGTATGTTTGTATGTATGTAAAATAATATTACATACAGTAAGTAGAGAGAAGCTAGTGTTAAGACCCTCTGCTCTCCGCTTTTCGAATGCATATTAACAAACTCGTGGCGCAAAGAGACAGCCTCTGTCTTAACGCATAATGCTTATGGGTTCGACTCTACATGGAGAAGCGATTACATTCAAATTATTTTCATTTAACTATTAGATAAAGTACGGCGTTAAGTTCTGCCACTTAACATGTAATGTTAAAATGTTTGAAACTAGTCCGGACACAGAGGAAGTCTTATTTTAATTGGTACTCTTTTCTAAGTTTAGCCTTGTATATTTATTTTTAAAACCTAATAAATATCTCAAATTTGGTCGGAAAGCGGGCGAACGGAGTATCTTGACACTAGGTTGTCTCTAGCGGCATGAAGCGTTAAGCTACTAATATAAAATTATTATTATTTCTTTTAGCTTTACGCTGTATCTTGCATATAGCAGGGTAGGCAGAGGGAACCCGAGAACCTAATGTTAAGATTCTCCGTTCCCCACTTTCCACTGAATTGAGGCATTGCATGCTGAGTGGCGGAACTCAACGCCGCGCTATGCCTTGTACCCAAACCCAGGAAATGAAAATACTAAGCTTTTACATTTCCTGGAGTGGGAATCGAACCTATAACTTATCGCGTTTACAATCGCTTTAGCCTCTGCGCCACGACAAGCGTTATACATTGGTTTATTTTTTTAAAATCCTTTTTAATTAAAAAAACAAAAGAAAAATCTACTAAAATTAATTTTAAAATTACATAAAGATAATGTATTTGAAATGAAAAATGAAACTTTGTTAACTAATATATAGTTCACAATTAGGTTACACTGACAGAGTGAACCAGTGTAAACAATACATAATTTGCTATACAAAAATGAACCTTATTCCATTACGTTAAAGTTTAAAATGATAGTTGAAAAATGTGGGGATTTTTTCCTTTGAAAGCATTGTTTGTTCTTTCAGTACTATGATGAAATATTAAAAACAATTGGCTTCGACGTAAAATGTTGTAAAAATCTATGAATTACAAATATGTAGTCGTTGTTGATTTAAAAATGGTGCGCAATTTTCATGGTTTTAACTAAAAAATATTTTTTTTGAAAAGAGAATAATTAAAAATTATTAACTAATTAATTATTAAAGCCTGTCGTGGCGCAGAGGCATAAGCATGCGACTAAACGCGACAGGTTGTGGGTTCGATTCCCTCTCCAGGAAATGTAAAATTTAGTATTTTCATTTCTTGGGTTTGGTAACATGGCAAAGCGCGGTGATGAGTTCCGCCACTCAACACGCAATGCCTCAATTTGGCGGAAAGTGGGGAACGGAATTGTTGTAAGAGAACGGAGTGTCTTAACACTAGGTTCTCAGGTTCCTTCTGCCTACCCTGCTATACGCGGGATACAGCGTGAAGTTAAAAATAATAACAATAATAATTTTGTATTCTGCTCTTTGTATTTGCTGTGTGTACAATAAAGTATTTCTATCTATCTATCTAAATATTTTTTATTTTAAAGTAAACACGTCATTTATGAATATGCAGAAGCTATATTAGTGGAATTAGGTCGGTATGTCACGTTACGATGTCAAAGATCGATTGAGAGCATTAGCCCGGATAAAAATATAGTTAAATATTATAATAACGTATTTTATATATAGACATCATCGTTGATGCCTGTCATGGCGCAGAGGCAGAAACGTGCGACTGTAAACGCAACAGGTTGTGGGTTCGATTCCCACTCCAGGAAATGTAAAAAGTTTAGTATATTCATTTCCTGGGTTTGGTAACAAGGTAAAGCCTGGCGTTGAGTTCCGCCACTCAGCCCGCAATGCCTCAATTCGGCGGAAAGTGGGGTACGGAATTATTGTTAGAGAACGAAGTGTCTTTACACTAGGTTCTCAGGTTCCCTCTGTCTACCCTGCTATAAGCGTGTTACAGCGTGAAGTTAAAAAAATATATATATTATAATTACGTATTTTATATATAGATATCATCCTTGATGCCTGTCGTGGCGCAGAGGCAGAAACGTGCGACTGTAAACGCAACAGGTTGTGGGTTCGATTCCCACTGCAGGAAATGTAAAAAGTTTAGTATTTTCATTTCCTGGGTTTGGTAACAAGGTAAAGCCTGGCGTTGAGTTCCGCCACTCAGCACGCAACGCCTCAGTTCAGTGGAAAGTGAGGAACGGAATGTCTTAACACTAGGTTCCCTCTACCTACCCTGCTATATGCGGGATACATCGTGAAGCTATGTATTTATGTGTAACATACACATATTTATATAAATATTTTTAACTTTGCATCTGTTAATAGGAATTTTAAATAAAAATATTATATAAATAGCAAATATGAATGGAATATTTTCCGGCGGAAATTGGGTCGGTGTGTCGTGTTATACTGTCAAGATCGATCAAGCTAATATTATACAACCTTATCTGAAAGGTTTTTTCTCAAAACATGCCATACTTAAATATAGTTACTGATAAATTTATTTAATTGACTCTATCGTGGCATAGTGGAACTGTAGATACAGTGGTTGAGGATTTGTATCTCGCTCGAGGAAATTATTTATTTTTTTTTTTTCAACTTCACGCTGTATCCCGCATGTAGCTGGGTAGGCAGAGAGAACCAGAAAACCTAGTGTTAAGACACTCCATTCTCTTTCAACAATTCCGTTCCCCACTTTCCGCCAAATTGAGGCATTGCGTGTTGAGTGGCGAAACTCAACACCGCGTTTTGCCTTGTTACCAAACCCAAGAAATGAAAATACTAAATTTTACATTTCCTGGAGCGGAAATCGAACCCACAACCTGTCGCGTTTACAGTCGCACGCTTGTACCTCTGCGCCACGACAGGCGTTTCAGGAAATTATAAGATTAAAATTATGAAGAAAAATAAAGCGTGGCGTTGAAATCCGCCAGTCAATGCTAAATGTATCGAATTTGGGTGGAAACCAAAGAATGGAGATCCTTGGCAGTCCTTTTTTGTCTACGTTGTTATGCGGGAAACAATGTGAAGCTACTTTTTAATTAACGTTAATGCCATTATGATATGAAGAAACAGTGTCTGACTCGTAATGGTTGCTAGTTCGATTCTTGCTTGAAGAAATTCGTTATATAATTACGGATAGTGTAGAACAAATTGTATTTTACTTTGTTCTTTCTATCGACTTTTATTGCATAAGATATATAAAAATAATTCTTAAAGTATATATCATCAATTCGTATCCCAAAAAAGTACACTTGAATCGAATAGTATAAATATTAAAAAAAATATATTGAAGTTATCAAGACAGTAGACACCAAACCTTCTTTCCATCTATCAAAGCTTCTCAATTAAAAACAATTTTACGTCAAAAATGAGAAAAAATGAAGAAAATATCAACTTTACAATATCACGTAAACGTGTTAGTGACCTGAATCGTATTACAAGTGTAGGCGGCGTAGACGCGCTACGTGCTACGAAATTCGTAGACCTCGTAGTGATTATTTATAAATATGCTAGTTTATTTAACTTCACGCTGTATCCCGCATATAGCAGGGTTGGCAGAGGGAACCTGAGAACCTAGTGTTAAGACTCTCCGTTCCCCACTTTCCGCCGAATTGAGGCATTGCATGCTGAGTGGCCAAACTCAGGAAATGAAATAACTATATTTTTACATTTTCTGGAGTGGGAATCGAACCCACAACCTATCGCGGTTACAGTCGCACGCATGTGCCTCTGCGCCACGCAGACGTTAAGCTTGTTAAGAACTATATTTGAAATATTATATATGCATGTGATTGCTTAACATTGAAATGTCTTCTTTTGGCTTCACGCTGTACCTCGTACATAGCGGGGCAGGCAGAGGGAACCTGAGAACCTTATGTTAAGACACTCCGTTCTCTTTCAACAATTCCGTTCCCCACTTTCCGCCGAAACTGAGATATTGCGTGCTGAGTGGCGGAACTCAACACGGCGCTTTGCCCTTTTCCCAGAGCAAGGAAATGAAAATACGCTTTAAGCTGCTAATAAAAAAAATAATACAATACAAATTTCGGATATTTTCATGCAAGTTACATTATTGAATGAAATTTATTTCTATTTAAATAAATCGTGTCGGCAACGACAACTCCATACTTTACAAGTTGGCGGTTCCTTCAAAGGAATAATGTATACGAACATAAAAGACATTACTCGGAACGGTCAAAGAGTTTCTTGGAATAAAACGGTTGAAAGAAATAAGAAAATGAACTATGGTTAGTTTCTATATTTGATTTTGTTTATTATATTAAAAGTATGTATAAATGTATTTATTTGCTTTAACTTTGATCGCCAACGCGACAGGTAGTGGGTTCGATTCCCACTCCAGGAAATGTAAAAGTTTTGTGTTTTTATTTCCTGGGTTTGGTGACAAGGCAAATCGCGGCGTTGAGTTTTACCACTCAGCACGCAGTACCTCAATTCGACGGAAAGTGGGGAATGGAGTGTCTTAGCACTAGGATCTCACTTTCCCTCTGCCTACCCTGCTATAAGAAACAGCGTAGGATACAGCGTGAAGTTAAAAAAAATCATAATGAAATATAGCCGAAAAATTTTCAGTCTTACGTAATCGACCACAATTTTTTAACTTAACATAAATGACTCTTGTATATCTTTCTTCAGAAGTATTTTTGTTCGAGGAATTCGTAGAGTTTGTCAATTAAAGATAAACGATCCGATTAAGAGAGGTCGTTAATCCCACGGCGCGTGTAATCACTGGATTCAATAAACGAATTTGACAGAAAGGATTATAACGGTTCACAAATTATATTATGAAGAAGAAAATTCGGAGGAAAGGGAACGGAATTGTTGTAAGAACGGAGTGTCTTAACACTAGGTTCTCAGGTTCCCTCTGTATACCCTGCTATATGCGGGATACAGCGTGAAGCTATAAAAAAAAGAATATTATTCTCGTATCTGCTGTTTTACTTGTTTATGATATAATATTAAAAAAGTAATAAAGGCCATCGAAGCGCAGTGGGACAACGTCTGACTTTAAACGCGATAGGTTGTGGATACGATTTCCAATCGAGAGAATGATTATATTTAAACTGCGGCGTTGAGTTTCGCCACTTAGCATGCAATGTCTCGAATTCGGGTGGAAAGCTTAAAACGGAATGTCGTGACACTAGGTTCAATCTGTTTACCTACAATTTAGTTTAGCTACAATATAAAAATCTCATCAAAATTAGTTCCGCCAGTAAAAAGTTATGCGGTAACATATATAAAAAAATACATTCGAATTGATAACTTCTTTTCAAGTCGGTTAAAAATCAAAATAAAGTTTTACTCTCATATTAACGTATACAAAAATCAATTATTAAGCAATTTTATATGCAGCTTCATTTTCCGGTATAGAAGAGTCAGAGAAAACATAGTGTCCATACACTCCGTTTTCCACTTAACGCCTTACCTAATTATAATAACTAGTGTCCCCGTTGACGCGTTAACAACGCGTTGTCATTAGCAATGTATGTCACTTTATATAAACATGGATGTCAAACTATGGTAGTGTGTGTAACATTTATTTTGTTAATTTAATATACTTTTATGCATTATTTTAAAAAAATGTTAGCATTCTGCACTCCTTCTCTGTATAAACTATCTTTTCTTATTCTCTCTTCTTATTCGTATCACTCTTGACAGAGTGGTCGTGGTCAACATGTTGTTCGGGGGGCCGTTGTAACTCGCCGTACGATGTCGCGATAAACTATAAGTGTGCCAAATTTCATGTTCCTCGGTCTGCGTAATTTTCGTAAAAAGGGGCTCAAAGTTTTTTTAAATTCTTTTTTATAAATTAAATTACATCCACTTGCCCTTGCCTTTTATTAGTTTTTTTATTAATTAAGTTTACAGCATAACGCCTGTCGTGGCGCACCGGCACAAGCGGGCGACTGTAAACACGACAGGTTGTGGGTTCGATTCCCACTCCAGGAAATGTTGGTAACAAGGCAAAGCGCGGCGTTGAGTTCCGCTACTCAACACGCAATGCCTTAACTTGGCGGAAAGTGGGAAACGGAATTGTTGAAAGAATGGTGTGTCTAAACACTAGGTTCTCTGGTTTCCTCTGCCTACCCTGCTATATGCGGGTAACAGCGTGAAGTTAAAAAAAAAGAAAAAATGCAGCATACTTATACAGAACTACTTAATTGTATCTTAAAACCATGGTGAGATCTTCACCGACCGACCGTTTTTTTTTATTTATTTATTTTTGTTATACAGGTTGCTTATGTTTTGGTTAGTCAATTGTGGTACAAAGTTTTTATTTCACGTATTTATACATAGATAATTATAATTTATTCACGATAAGATAACATGCAAAAAACTACGTAGAAAAGCTTGGGAAAAATGATAAATGTCTCGAATCGCGTCGTGACCTCGACCACCGTGACCTAATTTCGTAGCGGGCATTCCCTAGGCGGTGCGGCGCGGTACACACGTGATTTGACTGGCGGCGCGGCGTTTTGTCAGCTTACATCTTTTTAGATATAAGTAATCGACTGTGGAATGCCAATTTGTTAATTTTGATGGTTTTTTTGAATGTAAAGTTTTGGTTTTTTTTAGTTACATACATACATACATACATACATACATACATACATACATACATATCTTCACGCTGTATCCCGCATATAGCAGGTTAGGCAGAGGGAACCTAGTGTTAAAACACTCCGTTCCCCATTTTCTGCCGAATTGAGGCTTTATTTTTTTAGTTATATTTAGAAATATGGAGGAAGTCGTTGGCTAAATGATAATTTTTATAGTAACGTATATGAGCTAAAATATATTTTTAATAGACTTAAAAAACAGATAAATTCAACTGTATGTTTTTATGTATGATATTATTTTACTGGGTGAAAGAAATTTTACGATTATTTTTTTTATAAGATAGCCAATATTTCAATTGTGGTCCAATTTAAATTTAGTTAAAATCTGACCAATACATTTTTGTTAAAATATTTGTAGTTCTTAATATAAGTCCTAAAATAAATTTAATTATTAAAACGTATCCGCGACGGGTTGTGGGTTCGATTTCCACTCGAGGAAATGTAAAAGTTTGGTATTTTCATTTCCTGGTTTTGGTAACAAGGCAAAGCGCGGCGTTGAGTTCCGCCAGTCAGCACGCAATGCCCCAATTCGGCGGAAAGTGGGGAACGGTAACAACTTCGCAAACCTTAACAATGCATAACAACCAAAAAATATTCTTTGCATATTTTTTTTTTTTTGCATATATTCACAAAACATTAAAAACCTCTTTTTAATACCAATATTTTTTTAAAAAAAATCAAAGCAATATATTTCGGTTTTGGATTTGGCATCGGGAAATACTTTCACAGGCATTTGACCGAATCGTCGACCATTGTGACCTAATTTCCGAGCGGGCATTCCCCAGCGAGGCACACGTAGTGACTCACAACGACAGTTTGTAGGTAGCGATCACATAAGGGGTTTAATGAAATCATATTACATTAATATTTCATATTGATTTAACATCTTGTATAGAGTGTGTGTAGGTTTATTAACTTTTAATATTTAATTAAAATTTATAAGTAACTACGTGCTTGATCCTGCAGGGTAATGTATGTGCTAGGTTAGATTCGTCGTCCGTCTGGCTCGCGACCACTATCATGTCAAAGACGAATCGCCAAATATCTTATGATGTGTTCCGGTTCGATGGCATGTAAGCCAGGTTTTCCCCTTTCCCACTCATCCTTTCCCCAAAATGTGGTGGTTCCGATAGCGGACTACATACATTGTCCTCCCTTCCATCTATATCCTCTACAACATCTACATCTCTGGTGCTGTAGATATTCATGGGCGAAGGTAACCATAATTGGTTACCTTCAGTCAGGTCAGGTGGTCCTTCTGCTCGTTTGCCATCCGTTACTCATAAAAAAAAAGAAAAAACGGTATTTGACGTTTGTTTTAAAGTGAAGGAAGTCAAGGCCGCCCTTTGTCTTATCAGATCGTAGAAATATATTTTTTTAATATAATCGCTCTCCTGAATGGAATCATTAAAGTTTCATGGACCGTTTAATATTTCCATTTTTTTCATAAATATTCTTGACATCTACCTACCTAACTTCACGCTTTATCCCTAGTGGGGTAGTCAGAGAGAACGTAGTGCCAAACGCTACGGTCCCTGCATACCTCTTTCGCCTCGTCCACAGACATTAGCCTCTTCATGCCTGCCCTCCGGGGGGACTTACTTGTTCTGGTGGGGGATACTGTGTTCTCGAAGGTGAACTTTCGCTCACCATTGCTTCATAAATCTTATTCTTGACATTTGTAAATTTATTGTATACATGTTATAACACGTTACGCATTAATTTTTCTAATAGATTCTTAAGACCTAGCAACCAATTTGGCGCGTGAGATACGTAATATGGAAATTTATATATAAATGTACATGCAACATATAGTAGCGTGTGTAATATTGAACTAGTCTTGTCTATCTAATTCATATAAAACGTTTTTTTTACTCCTATATAAACTTTAAGTATGCCTTTTTTATACTCAACTTTCCGCAAAATTTTGGTAAAATTGTTTTTTCTTATAATAACATAGCATTTTTGTTCAGCAAATTGTTTTAAGAATTAATTTTATATCTCCCTAATTCTTATACTTTAAATAATAATATAAATACATAACTAAAACAGCAATTCATGCTTAATCACGCATAACAGGGTATTTAGAGTGTTCAGGGCAGATTGAGGCAGTTCCCGTGGGTCTCGGCTAGTGGCGGTAGAGGAGGAGCACCGTGAGGTTTTAGTGGATATACGGACGGCCTCTTTACAGCCGGTCCGCAGTCCCACATAGCCCGTCCAAGTCCCCGCGGGTGGATATCCGTAACGAATTTTCTCACGTTAAAAAAACTAAAAGGATAGCCAGAGTGAACTTAGTGTTAAGACACTCCATTCGCAGCTCTTCGTCCGAATTAGAGACATTAAGTGTTAAAAAGCGGAACTCAACGCCGCGCGTGCCTATATAATTTTAAGTATGTTACAAAAAACATACTATGCTAGTTACGTACTTGCACTTTAACAAAAAAATTAAAGACAAGAAGACAAATAAAATGTTCTAAAAACGAAATTATTACGAATAACTCAAAAACTACTCATCAGATGTTAACTAACTTCAAATTTCATCTAGAACACTAGATATAATTTAAAAAAAATAATCATCGAAATCGGTTTATCCAGTAAAATTACACCTTAACACACAAAAACTGCAATTGAAGCGGAAATCTCTTTTTTTAAGTCGGTCAAAAATATAACTTATATAAAGACTTATTTACAAACATAAAAATATTTTTTCATAAAACCTTTTGTCGCTGCGAATAAAACGTGAGTGAGCACTAGACCTTAGTTACTTATTAAAGACCTCGACAGCGTTCTCTGCGTTAAACAAAGTGCTCTCGTCTTAGAGTTACGTTAAGACGTTTTCTTTTAGATGTTTCTTATTTTTTTTTTTATATTATTATTGAAAATGTTGTTTTTGAATTGTGGTTGATTACCGTTATGAAATTTTACTTAAATTAATGTTCAAGCAGTGATTTACTTGACAATATATTGCTAATATATATTTTTTTTACATACATACCTTCACACTGTATCCCGCATATAGCAGGGTAGGAACAGGAACCTAGTGTTAAGACACTCCGTTCCCCACTCCCACCAGGTGAGACATTGCGTGCACAGGCAATGCGTGGCGTTGAGTTCCGCCACTCAGCACGCAATGCCTGCAGCGGAAAGTGAGGGGAACGAGTGCTACACTTTAGGTTCTCAACCCTTCTGCCTAACCTGCCTTAATGCGGGATACAGCGTAAAACTAAAACAAAGTGAAAACCGCCTTTCGAGGTAGTGAACAAATATGAGGAGATTGGGTTTCGCTTCAATTCCATACAAAACCTTTTGTGTTAGTATTGTAAGCAATATCAATCACACTTTATTACTGTTGTTTTACTTTGCTGCTATTGAAAGTATAAATCAAGGTGGGGAAAAATTGTAGCTTAACATGTTTTCATTTTTTTTTTTATTTACTGAAGCTTCAACAAAGAGTTTTTTAATTCAATTGTATTTTTATGTATGTTATATTGGTTTCAGGGAGTAAGAAATTATATATCGTGAGAACAGAAATGTTAAAGAGAGTCGAGTGTCTTAACTTGCTAGGTTCTTAGCTTCCCTTTACCTTGCTATATGCGGGTTTAGCGTGAAGAGGTATATATCTATATATTGTAGAGGCCATCGTAGCTCGATGGTACAGGTTCTGATTGTAGCTTGCGATTGGTACGAAGTTGGAGATTCTCAGTCGAGGAAGGATTTTATTTAAATATTTTTTCATTATTCCACGTTTGATAAGACCAAAGCGCAATTAATACGCAACGTGGAATTCCGGTGGAAAGTGGCGAACGGAATATTTTGACACTAGGTTCTCTTTGACTACCCTGTTATACAGATAAAGCGTGAAACTACCTAAATTAAATACATTAAAATGCAAAAAAACTGCTTCACGTTGGGTAATTAAAAAACTAAGATATGTGGCGGAACCTAACACCGCGCTTCGTCTTAACCGAGCAGAGAAATGAAAAAAATTGAACCAATATTGATGATTCTTTTTGTATATGATAGCTCACTAGCTCAGAAGCACTCTTCTGATGTGGTCTTATACAAATTTAAATATAATGAAAAGTTATTCGTATTACTTATCTTTTTTGCAAAAAAATGATTATTTTATATTGATTGTTATATTTCTTTAGCAAATTTCATTCTAAAGCTTAATTTTTGCGATATTAAAATATTAAATTATTTGGTTAGTTAAAAAAATAAAGCTCTTCTTAGATTTGCATGTAGTATTTTTATCTGTATTATTATTTCTTTATTTTAGGAACCGAATCGAATGAAAAACTTAACTCTAGAGTAGATGTTTTCTTTAATTTACAAAAATAATTTAAAAATAAATATAATAACTAATAATTTGATAAAAAATAGGGCGGCGTTGAGTTCCACCACTCACCTCGCCAAATATCAAATTCTGAATAGAGAACGGAGTGTCTTAATGTCTTAACACTAGATTTTCCTTTCCTACCCAGGAGGGTAGGAAAGGAAAATCTAGTGTTAAGGCACTTCGGTTAATTAAAGTTCATAGGAATGAAAAAAGAGAGTGAAGCTTGAAAACAAAACCTGTATATACATATAGTATATAAATATGATATATTTGTTAAGCTTTTATTGTACGTATTACTTATATAGTTATATATTTATTTTATCTATTATCGTATCTACATCATGTATTGTACACCCCCAGCCCCTTTTTCTTCCTTTATTTCCTATTTCTTAAAGTTGTCCGGAAGAGATCAGATAAGGTCGCCTTTTATACAACCTAATTATTTTTGTTTCGTTACTCTTTTTTGTAATTATTATGGGTGTACAATAAAGAATATTATTATTATTCATATATAACATATATATACAATATTTTTAAAGTAAATAATTCAGCGGCACCTCTCTATACATATACGTATGTCGGTCTGACCTCTTGTATATCGTCAGCTATAATTGAAAATTTAATCTCGGCCAGTGGCTGCCCCCAGTGAATATTGCCTTTATGCGAGACATCTTGTCACAAGATGGAATTGTTACATGCTGCTACTGTCGCTTTATTAAATTACTTGTAAATTCTCTTTACTTTAAATTAAAAATTAATAAATACATACATAGCTTCACGCTGTATCCCGCAGATAGCAGGGTAGGCAGAGGGAACCTATCACACTTTCAGTCGAATTGAGGCATTGCGTGCAAACCCAGGAAATGGAATCGAGTTCGATTCTAGGTAATGAAAATATTATATATTTATAATAATGAACATTAAACATTTTCTTTTCCTCGCTATGATATCAAGACAAAGCGCGGCGATGAGTTCAGCTACTCAGCACGCAACGCCTCAATTCGGTGGAAAGCGGGGAACGCAATTTTTAAGATAGCGGAGTGTATTAACACTAGATTCTCAGGTTCTATAACATATAATATTTAATAAAAAATAAAATAAATAAATATAATTTACTAACTTCCAAATAAAGCAAGATATAAACCTTAAACGCGGTGTATTGCAAACTGCACACTATGAGCATATTTTGCATGTAAAAGACGCATCGACTATAGTAATATCCAATTTCATATGTAGACGTATTCGATATCGGGATCCTTTGAATAGATCGCATTTAGAATTTTACATATTACCGCTATAAAATTGAAATTTTCATACTAAAATTCTAGTTTTTTATTAAGAAATATTAAAAAGGTCATCGTGACGCAGTGGATTAGCATCTAACTGTAAACGCGAATGGGTGTGGATTCGATTTCCTCTCGGAAGAATACATATAATCTATGTAAATTATTTTTATTTCCCCGCTCTGAAAAGATATAACACGGCGTTGAGTTCCGCCAATTATTACAAATGTCTCAAATTCGGGCGAAAAGTGGAGAACGGACCGGCACTAGGTTTCTCTCACTATCGGAATGATAAGCAGTGATAAGCCCGTTTTTTTCATTTTATGGAAATAATGTTTCAGATTGCGGAACCCAAGATTCATCTTTTATATACAGTTTTTTGTACATTGACTGAAAGCGTAAGAAGATAATAATGTATGTAGTAAGATGATAAAGAAGATAAAGAAGATAAAGAAGATAAAGAAGATAAAGAAGATAAAGAAGATAAAGAAGATAAAGAAGATAAAGAAGATAAAGAAGATAAAGAAGATAAAGATAAAGAAGACAAAGAAGACAAAGAAGGATAAAGATAAAGAAGATAAAGAAGATAAAGAAGATAATACATTATTGTGTTTTTGCATATAATTTCAAAGAAAGATTAAATCAAAGTGCCAATAAAAGTATGTTATATTAAATAGAACTTTGATTAACTCGGTTTTTTACACATACAAAATAAAAATATTTTAACTGATTAATCGTCCAAAAAAAAACAACAATATATATTTCTGGATACTACACATACACGCGGTATATACGCGATAATCCAAGGTTATAATAGTTGCATTTAAAATGTGCATATTTTTTACCCCACTTTACGTAGAGATCTATATATTAATACGTAAATCAAAAACTTTGTACCCTTTTTTACGAAAATTACGCGGATGGAGGAGCATGAAACGGCACACTTATAGTTTATATAGCGAAGGAGTGCAAATTGTGTTGTGTAAAGTGTTGGAGTGGTTGATTGAATAATTTTTTAGTGGTAGGAGGTTCGTCCTCGACTGGCTCAAGTGACCACTATCATGTCAAAGACGAACCGCCAAATATCTAATGATGTGTTCCGGTTCGATGGCATGTAAGCCAGATTTTCCCCTTTCCCACCCATCCTTTCCCAAAATGTGGTGGTTCTGATCTGACTACTACATTGTCCCCCCTTCCGATCGTATCCTCTAGGGTTATGCAACGCATCTACAACATCTCTGGTGTTGTAGATATCTATGGGCGAAGGTAACTTTTCACTTACCATCAGGTGGTCCTTCTGCCTGCTCTTGTCGTCCGTTATCAATAAAAAAAGTCACTTTTACAGGCTCATTATGAATCTATATTACATGAACGCGACAGATATTACGTTTGTATCGCGTCGGTACAATCCTTTCTAATCTGGTTTCCGATTCCGTCGCACTAAACTGATTGGAAGGAACCATTGGTATTACTACGAGTATACAAGTATACACAGACAGACTAGAACTCGGCAAGTATGCTTTTAACCTACTTCAAAATAAGAGGTTCTCATTTCTATTGTATTTTTTATATATGTTACCATATAACTTTTTACCTGGTAAGCCGATTTTGATGATTCTTTTCTATATGATAGCTAGTGCTTCTGATGTGTGTGTGTCTTATTTAAATTTGGTTAAGATCGATGAGTAGTTTTTGAGTTATTCGATTTTTTTATAGCTTCACGCTTTACCCTGCACGTAGCAGGGAACGCAAAGGCAACCAGAGAACCTAGTGTCAAGACATTACGTTCTCTTTTAACATTTTCGTTCCCCACTTTCCGCCGAATTGAGGCATTGGGTGCTGAGAGGCGGAAATGAAAATACTAAATATTATTTAATATTTTCATTTCCTGGAGTAGGAATCGAACCCACAACCTGTTACGTTTACAGTCGCGCGCTTGTGCGCTACGACAGGTCTCATCTCATTCTCATCTACTATCTTTTCTTTCTTAAGCACTAATTGGGGAATCGAACCCAATTATTCTTTCATCTAACACCACTGTACATTGTACACTCTGTAAACAATTTTTAATTAAAAGAAGATATCTTTCCAATTATTTCCACGTTTTTTCCTGTTTTCCAGTAATGGAGTGACTCTCTCTGCCCAATTATAGAGTCTCTAATTATATTAATTGTGAACAGGCTTCGTCTCTAGAAATTCGATCCACAGCTTTGTCATCCTTTTTAAGTGTCAAAATCTAATAAGCGATTTTGTAAGCTGAGAGTGCTCTTTACTGATGGTACTACCTTATGTAAAGGTTTATAATTACTAGACGTGCATGTCTCGTATTTTATTGAATGACAAGGTTAGTGACATGACACTCTACTTTTTACTTATTCAGAATTAAGATATGTGGAATAGGTTTTGTTTTTTTGTTACTTCACGCTGTATCCCGTATATAGCAGGGTAAACAGAGGGAACCTAGTGTTAAGACACACCGTTCTCCACTTTCCACCGAATTGAGGCATTGCGTGCTAAGTGGCAGAATTCGACGCCGCGCTTTACCTTGTTACCAAACCCAGGAAATGAAAATTGTGACGCACGATTGTGCCTCTAAGCCACGACAAGCGTCAAATAGGTGGAATAAATTGTTACGCTTTTTAACTTACTTTGCTTAAAGTTTCTTTATATAGCAGGGTATTCATTCAAAGAGAACCTAGTGTTAAGATATTCCGATGTCCACTTTCCGCCCGAAATCGAGACATTACATATTGGCGGAAGTCAACGCTGAACTTTATCTCAACAGAGAGTGAAAATTACAACCTACAACCACACGTTTACAGTCAAACACTATCCCAGCGCATGATCATACACCACATATATATTTTTTAATTTCACGCTGTGTCCCGTATATAGCAGGGTAGGCAGAGGGAACCTGAGAACCTAGTGTTAAGACACTCCGTACACTTACAACATTTCCGTTCCCCAATTTCCGCCGAATTGAGGCACATAATTAATTTCAAACAGAATAGTATATCAGTGTAGGCATTACGCTTGTTTGCAGTTATTATATATTCAACTTCGATGACGCGGTACATTGTAATTATTTAATGTGTCGTGTTAATACGCTGAATATGACCTAACTTTGTAGTTTATTAGCATAATTATGACTATTTATCAGATGAAGCCTGTCATGGCGCAGGTACAAGCGTGCGTCTGTAAACGACAGGTTATGGATTCGATTTCCAATACAGGGAATGAAAATGTTAAATATTTATATAGTAATTTTATTTCCTCGCCCTGGTAATGGGGCAAAGCACGGTGTTGAGTTCCGCTACTCAGCACGCAATGCCTAATTCGGTATAATGTGAAGAATGTAATGTTAAGATCCTTTTTTAACAAAAGGCTTAAAAAAGCTTGAGCTTAAAAAGTAGAATGCTTTCTCTCTCATTCTTTCTGTATTTTCTTCAAAAAATAAATTAAATCAATTGTTCAATTTTTTTACTAACTATTAAAAATGAAGCACACAGCTTCGATAAAAAATGCAAATTTGAGAAGTACTAGCCTTATACCTAAATATCCCAGTTTTTGCACAAAAGTTGGTCTATTTTTTTTTACTTTTTTTGGACGTTTTTTAGGATTTTTTGTACACCCGTCGTATATCGCCGGTAGAAATAGAACACCTTTCTTAAAAGAAAACCTAGGAAAATGCCAAAATACTTGCTTCATGTAGAGTATCCATGTCTAAAGTAAGTTAAGTACTTTTTTCGAATTTAATTTTTAGTTATAATAACGTTATTACGTTATTATAACTAAAAATTAATATTATAAAATTCAGTGTATTTTTTAGCTTCACGCTGTATCCCGCATATAGCAGGGTAGGCAGAGGGAACCTGAGAACCTAGTGTTCACACTCCGTTCCCTACTTTCCGCTGAATTGACGCATTGCGTGCAGGAAATGAAAATACTAAAATTTTACATTTCCTGGAGAAGGAATCGAACTCACAACCTGTCGCGTTTACAGTCGCACGCTTGTGCCTCTGTGCTACGACAGGTATGTATGTATATATGAAGAACAGAGAGTTTTGACACTAGGTTGTGCAGCTGTACACCATATCATCATACAATAAAAAAATATTTTTTAAAGTCATATTGATTCAAGCAAAGAACCTAAAAGGCTAAAAATAATAATTTTTTTATTGACTTCGTTGTAATTCTAAAGTTAGAAACTATCTTGAATCCTATTCTGACCTATAAATCACTTTGCTATTCTACTATTTCAAGCTAAGGAAATCCTAATAGAAATTCTTCTACAAAAGATTCATTCGAATCGATGTAAATTATTTTTGTCTTTTTATTCTTTACGTAGCAAGTAGTCAGTAAGGAAAAAACATTCACTTAGGCGAAAAGAGTGACTCCTTTCTCCTTTCCGGCCTTTTACATAACTTTCGTGTTAGGTGGCAAATCCTATCACTTCACTTTACTTTTTACTTTTTACATACATACATAGCTTCACGCTGTATCCCGCATATAGCAGGGTAGGCAGAGGGAACCTAGTGTTAAGACACTCCGTTCCCCACTTTCCGCTGAATTGAGGCATTGCGTTCTGAATGGTGAAACTCAACCCCGCGTTTTACACGCCATCGAACCGGAACTCAACAATCATAAGATATTTGGTGGTTCGTTTACAGACTTCCACTGTACCACGATGGCCTCTATTATTTATGAAGAATATCTAGGACACACAAATACTAAAATAATCTATCGAATCAGCAAATATGTGACAAAAACAATATGAAAAGCCAAAGTATTGTAACTCGTATTTTTAGTATGGGAACAAAACCGTAGAGATCATATTGATCCAGCCCGCCAGGATATTTGTCGACTGAATTGAATTGATCTCTAACACTCTACTGACTTTGTTAGTTTGTTTGTTAGAAGCAAAATGGGAATTGATTTAGGGCTACTTATATATTATGTTATGTATTATTTTAGTAGTAACGGCTGTCGTGGCGCAAAGGCACTAACGTGCCGCTGTAAAGGCGACAGGTTGTGGGTTCCATTCCCACTCCAGGAAATGGAAATTTTATTTCTTGGGTATGGTAATAAGGCAAAGCGCGGCGTTGAATTCCGCCACTCAGCACGCAATGCCTCAATTAGGGGAACAGTATTGTTGCAAGAGAACTTGTCTTAACACTAGGTTCTCAGGTTCTCTCTGCCTACCCTGCTACATGCGGGATACAGCGTGAAGCTAAAAAATAGTCCATTGTGACACAATTAGGACAATGTCTGGCTGGAAATGCGACTGGTTGTGATTTCGATTCCCACTACAGCAGATAAATTTATAAAAATATATTTATAATAATTAATATTTGATTTTCATTTCCTCGCTCTGATAACAAGACAAAGCGCGTTGTTGATACCGCTACTCAGCAATTAACGCTAGGTTATCGGGTTCCCTCTGCCTATCCTACTATGTGCGGGATACAGCGTCAAGCCAAAAATAACATTTTAATATAACATCGTGGCGCAAAGCGATGATTTCAGATTGTAATCGCGATCGGTAGTAGGTTCAATTCTCAAAAATGCGAATTATATTTAATTTATTTTCATTACCCCGTTCAGATGAGACAAAACGCCAGTCGTGGCGCAGAGGCACAAGCGTGCGATTGTAAACACGACAGGTTGTGGGTTCGATTCCCACTCCAGGAAATGTTAGTATTTTCATTTCCTGGGTTTGGTAACAAGGCAAAGCACTGCGTTGAGTTCCGCCACTCAACACGCAATGCCTTAATTTGGCGGAAAGTGGGGAACGGAATTGTTGTAAGTGAACGGAGTGTCTTAACACTAGGTTCTCAGGTTCCCTCTGCCTACCCTGCTATATGTGGGATACAGCGTGAAGCAAAAAAAAAATAACTAAAGTAATGGTGAGAAAGTAGTGATAAATCACTCCGGTTTTGCTTCATATAAAATATGCACATTAGACGGTGAAACTTAACACCGCACTATATGTAACATGATAGGAAAATCTTATAAGACATTATGGATTATGTCTATGTATATATACAGTACTTTCCGGGAAGTCATCATTCTTGCCAAACTTGTTTGAGTAATACGCGTGTTTACTGAACTATATCATATGCATATTTATTTTCTTTTCACTTTATCGGGTTTCAGTAAATTTATATGATTGATTATTATTATTTTTTTCTTATTTTTGACAAAGGAAATGAGAGAAAAAGTAGAGTTCAAACAGAGAAGTGGAAGCAATGAAATAAATTTGAATTTGGAAAAGCAGCATAACGCTTTTTTTAGTGACTAAGACACTGCGAGACAGTGAGTGCCGAGTGACGGAACTCAATTCTGTGATTTATCTTACCAGGGCGAAGAAATTAAAATAACTTATCGAACTTCTTTCTTACAAGACAGGCACAAAAAACATATTCACACGTACACACACGCGTGCACACACACACACACACAGACATTCACAAATACACACATACACACACACACACAGACACTCACACATATCACAAATACATACAAATAGCAATTATATAGTAATTAAATTATATTGTATTATTTGTTGTGGAAGAGCGGGGCCAGAAGGCCCCAGAAGGAAGAAGAAGAAGAAGAGGAAATGCCTGTATTAGAAAATACAGGCATTTCTTGCTTAAAAGAGGGCCCCAATCACAATCTAACAGAACATCTTTGTGAAAGTAATAAATTATTTCGTATTTTTGTATTTAAGCCAGAACTGATTGTGTTTATAGCCGGACCAAATCCCCAATATTTCATGTTAATTTGAGTAACTCAAGGCCACGTTTTGTCTTACCATAGCCGCGCCACAACGGACATTTCGGGCGGATAGTGGAAAACGGAATATCTTGACACTATGTTTCCTCTGGCTACCTTGCCTAATGAGAAAATATATAAAAATATTATAATTTTAACAACAATTTACAAAAAAGTAAAATTCCCAATCATTTTACGTGAAAAATCCTTACTTTTTCTTTTATTTCAATATTTTCAGTATATACCTCCCGTCCTCTTAAATAACGCACTTGTAGCAAGTAAACAATTGTGTGGGAGCTTCTGAATACATCACGCTTCGGGAGCTCCTCTCGAATGTGATCGTAAAACCTCCACCGATTTAATTGTGCGATTTAGCAATGTACTCGTATGCCTATGAAACTGTAGCTCAGTTTCGTTTGTACTATTTTCATCAAAATTGGTTCATCCAGTAAAAATTACCAAATCGTCGAATTGACCTTCTTGAATTGATTTCATTAAACGAAATAGAGAAAGAGAGAACTTTATAGCTTTTTACTAATGCTAGTGTCCCCCGTAGTATGTTGACGCGTTAACAACGCGCTGCCTAGCAAGGTATATGTCATTTTATATAAACATGGACGTCAAACCGTGCTAGTGTGAGCAATAAAATATTTTACTAATTTAATATATTCTTATGCATTATTTTAGAAAGATATTATCATTCTGCCCTCCTTCGCTATATAAACTATGAGTGTGTTGAGTTTCATGCTTCTTCGTCTGCGTAATTTTCGTAAAAGATGTACAAACTTTTTACTTCAAGTATTAATATATAAATAACCAGGCGTGAATAAGTTAATAAATCGAAATTACATGTATTTTAATGACAGCTTTTTAAGTTTAATTTATATTTTTAAATTCTGTTTCTAATATATATCCAAATTGATTTATCAACCTACACACACTTGGTCCATACCGTGTCCGTATATGAAAAGAAACTCCTTAGTATTCAATGGTTTCATCGTACGGAGAAATGAAAATTATTTAAATACATATTTTATAATTATTTCCTCGAGTGGGAATCGAACCCACAACCAATCGCCTTTAATATCAGACGGTATCCCACTGCGCCATAATGGCTTTCCTACTAAATAGGATATATTCCACATTTGCAGAAAGCGAACAGCAGATAACTAACTTACTTATAGGAAAGCCCTGGAGATAGATTTTATACCGGATACCGGAAGCATTCTGAGTCCCGAGAGAAGCACTTGTTACTTACAGTGTTACATACATTTTACATTTAAAACGAAAGAATACATTAATTTTCTATTTAGGTTTTAGCTTCACGCTGTATCCCACATATAGCAGGGTAGGGAGAGGGAACCAGAGAGCCTAGTGTTAAGACACTCCGTCCCCCACTTTCCACCGGATTGAGGCATTGCGTGCTGAGTGGCGGAACTCAACGCCGCGCTTTGCCTTGGTACCTGATCCAGGAAATGAAAATACTAAATATTGTTTCATTGGAGTAGGAATCGAACCCATAACCCGTCGCGTTTATAGCCGTACCCTTATGCCTCAGCGTCACGACAGGCGAACGTTAATTTTAATTATTAAATCAGAGACTATCATGAAATGTAGGAAACGCAATTGGTTGTGGGTTCGATTCCCATTCGGGCTATATTTATATTTTTGATATTTTAAAGTGTTAATCACACACTTAGGAAACGAGAACTATATTTAACTAATATAATTTCCTTTGCTCTGGTCAGATAAAGCGCAGCGTTAAGTACCGCTGCTTGACACATCATGTCTCGAATTAGTACAGAAAGCGAGCGGATTACTTAAAGTATTAAATTTGGGACTATCGTGGCCCAGTCTTAACTGTAAGCACAAATGGTTGTGGATTCGATTCTCACTCAAGGGAATTATTATAAGTACTTAATTTGTTTTTATTCGTCTACTCTGGTAAGATAAAGCGCGGCGTTGAATTCCGTAGCTTAACACACAATTTCTCGATTTTTAGATTATTAAGTTAGATACTACTTGGCGCAGTAGGAAAGTACTTAACCGTAAAAATTGGTTGTGGGTTCGATTCTCACTCGAAGAAATGATTATATTTATTTTTTTCATTCCTCTGCAAGTAGGAAACGGAAATGTTAAAGAGAACGGAGTGTCTTAACACTAGGTTCTATCTAACTACCATACTATGTGGAAAAAAGCGTGAAGCTACTTGCTTGTTATATAGAACCTGCTACCCTCATAATACATAACTCCCACACATTTATCTGCTACGAACATGGGGAAAAAAACAAAAGTTTCAAGTGTTATACTTTTTTAATATGAATTTGAAAAAGCTTCATTTTTTCTAACAACTGACTATTATTCTTCATATACTAGCACAGTAACTAGGGCGCTCCGAGTACACTCTAAGCCAATATTGCAATATTGCACTCAGCTGGTCTCAATGTTGGTTATTAAATCGTAAATTTGTATGATTGAAAGTACTTATTTGTGTTACTTTATGTATATTCTATTTTGGTACGTATCCGGTGTGATGTTTGTGAATTCTAATACTACCGTGCGACTGTAAACGCGACAGGTTGTGGGTTCGATTCCCATTCCAGGAAATGTTAGTATTTTCATTTCCTGGGTTTTGTAACAATTCAAAGCGCGGCGTTGAGTTCCGCCACTCAACACGCAATGTCTCGATTTTGCGGAAAGTGGGTCATTACCCACTGGAGTGTCTTAACACTAGGTTCTCAGGTTCCCTCTGTCTACCCTGCTATATGCGGGATACAGCGTGAAGCTATAAAAAGAATAATTATATAGATATCAGTTTCATGTTTTTTCATAATATACTCGTAGAGATGAAGCACTTAATAAAAAATAAAATAATCATTCCCTAAGTCAGAATCGAACCCAGAACTGTCACGATGGCAGTAAGACACTCCCCTATTGTACCACTATGGTGTAGAGCTGATATAAAATGTAAAATTTTTAGACCTAAATCAATAGCTGCGACAATTTCCCTCAGGACTCTAAGATAGAATCTAGGAGAATTCTTATATTTCAATTATAATTACATGAATCGTAATATATTTAAAGTTTTTTTTTTTTTTTTTTATTGATAACGGGACGGCAAAACGAGCAGAGAAGGTCACCTTTCACCCATAGACATCTACTAAACACCCGGTAGATGCTTGCGGTGATGCGCTGCCAACCCAGAGATGGCCTACTGATGGAAGGGGGACAATGTAGTAGTTCACTATCAGAACCACCACATTTTTGGGGGAAAGGATGGGTGGGAAAAGGGAAAATCTGGCTTACACATGCCATCGAACCGGAAACACATCATTAGATATTTGGCGGTTCGTCTTTGACATGATAGTGGTCGCGAGCCAGTCGGAGGACGAACCTCCTACCACCTAACATAAGTATTAATACTATTTGAATCTGTTACTAAACTTGTTAGAGTTACTAACTAATTTGTAAGATCTTACGTTCCTCAGAGAACAGAGTGTGAAATTAATTTAAATTCTTTCGTTTTGTTCTTTCAAAATAAAATAAAAAAAAATCTTTTGATATTTAAATTACTCATGAATAAGTTAATAAAAATATAAGTTAATAATGGTTAACGACATATTTTTTTGTGATATAAATATATGGTACATAATCAAAACCAAAATATTCTTTATTAAAATAGACTGTTACAAGCACTTTCGAATCGTCAATTTACAAAAGCTGTCAGTCGTGTCAGTCCTGACGGAAACTACCACCGGAACCGCACCGCTCGGAAGGCAATACTGCTGAGAAGAGCCGGCTAGAAGCTCGACAGTTCTTTTTCAAACTAAATTTTACAATAAATATACAACTATGATGAGCCTCCCGGGTGAGCGTCAACAGCATTTAGTTCCACACATTAACATCATTATAGTATTCTTGGACAAAATATTTTTTTCCAATAATATTAGCTGAGCTGATTGAACTTGAACCAGCGTTGGTAACACGGTTTGCTTTGCGGCACATGCCAACATAAAAGCTGAGTGACTTTCCTTTTTCGCTCTACTCTGCTGTACATTTTTGTTTTATTTTTTATATACATTAGAATGTACTACTTGTAGTACTTGTTCCTGGAGTGGGAATCGAACCCACAACCTTGTGCGTTAACAGTATCACGCTTGTGCCTCTGCGCCACGACAGGCGTTACAATAAATCTTTAAAAACGCAAAAAATGGAAGCTAAAGTAATCTTAGATAAGCTTCTCTCAGAAATTTGTGACAAATGCGAGGAAATGAATATAGCAGGATTAGAAACAGGACCGTAAAGATCGATTATATGATACAAAATAGTGTGGGCGGTTTTTACGTAAGGTTGTGGCGTGTGGGCGTATAGGCCAGGAGTCAACGACTGACTGACATCATTTAAATAATGTTAAAGAAACATTGTAAGCTAATTATGTTTGGAATTCAAGAAAGACGTGGTTTTGTCGTTAATTTAAAAGATATAAATAGAAGAAGTATGGATTTAACCGCTTCAGACCTGAATTATTGTTAATGGATAATAAAATTATTTTTTATACTAATTATTAGTAAGAAGGACATCTTAAAAACAAATTGTGAAAAATCACACATATTTATCAAATTTTTCGATTTTCCGGCATGTGTACAAATACGCACATTAGGTCTCAAGTGTTGTTAAATTAAGTAAAATTAAAATATTATAAGGCTTAAAACATTATGTGCAAAATTCTGCACATGAGGTCCGAAGGGGTCAAGTTTTTTTTTTTTTAACTTCTCGCTGTATCCTGCATATAGCAAGGTAGGCAGAGGGAACCAGAGAACCTAGTGTTAAGACACTCCGTTCTCTTACAAAAATTCCGTTCCCCACTTTCCGCCAAATTGAGGCATTGCGTGTTGAGTGGCGGAACTCGACGCCGCGCTTTGCCTTGTTACCAAACCCAGGAAATGAAAATATTGACATTTCCTGGAATGGGAATCGAACCCACAACCTGTCGCGTTTACAGTCATACGCTTGTAGTAATATAGAGAAACAAAGGTTCTAGTTGTCTACTATAAGAAATCTAGTTTCCTTTTCTAAGCAAATTTTATTTTCAGGTTCACGCTTTTTCCCGCATAGCAGGACAGTAAAAGAGAACCTAGTGTCAAGACTCCGTTCTTCAGAATTCGACACATTGCTTGTTAAGTGGTGTAACTCAACGCCGCTGTTTATTTTACCTGAGCGAGGAAATTAAAATAATTTATATAATATTTAAAATTCTTCGACTGGAATCGAATCCCGCCGAGTTTATAGTCGAAAGCTATTCCACTACGCCACGATGGTTTCAAAGGCATACGTGTATAATCAGGAAAGTGGAAATGAAAAAATGGGAATGTAAATTGGAAATTAATCTGTTTTTTGTCGAAAATCTGTTTAAAAATAATATTTATGCTGTTTTAAAAACCCAACACTAGTTTCAAAGCACTTAAAACTCCAATAATATTGTGTTATTATATCAATTAAATCTAAAGTCGTAGTATGCTATATTTATATTAATTCGCTTGTAATATATTCTAATAATTAGGGACGGACTCAGGAGGGTATGGTTACGTTACGCGGCGAAATTTAGGCGAAGATAGGCTAGGAGCTGAGTGACATTTCATTTAAATTTTACAAAGGAAAATGTAAAATATGCCATTAATGATAATTAAAAATTTTGAAACCAAATATTTTTTATAAATAAATGAGGTTGGTGTATTAAATTACCGACTGCCCTACATTATAACCGTGTATATTTGTATATATTTGAGTAACTTTTCGAGATATTTTTTCCGATTCTTTTCAGCATAACTGTTTTCCAAGGCAGTTACGCTAAGAAGTAGCTTTATATTTATTGGATAATTCAAAAGTGCTTAGAAAAGTCTATTTCAATAAAAATAATTTTGAATTTGAATAAATGTGTGTGTTGAATGTATTGTATCAATGCTTATGATGACATTAAAATTACGTTGAGCTCCGCCTCTCAGCACGCAATGCCTCAAAGTGGGGACCGGAATTGTTGTAAGTGAACGGAGTGTCTTAACACTAGGTTCTTGGGTTCCCTCTGCCTACCCTGCTATATGCGGGATACAGCATGAAGTTAAAAAGAAAGAAAAAAAATCTTTGACTGGGGGTCATATTCTATAATGTAGAATCTACTTGTACGTTTAAATCTCATCTTTTTTTCTTTAAATCTATGTCCTGAATGCAACGACTACTTATTTAATTAGTATTTACACTATGTATGTGACTTCAAATTAAATTTTCAGAAATTTTACACTACTACACTAGGTTCCATCATTACTAGGTTAACCGATGGGTATAACTACACCATCTTGAGAAAAAATATACCTCAAATTCAAGATAAAAGCCTACAACATAACCATAAAATATTAATAACACTTTAAAATTCCAATTACATACCTAATTTAGCCGCCAGCTCTCGTACTACAATGTAAATGAGAGTCGCGTGTACCGATTTTAATTAAATTCCTCAATCAATTCCGGCATTATGACGTGTATTTTGCAGTTTTACGGTCGGCCATTATCTGAGTGACCTTATATTTATGGTTATGTCAGGGTTTATTACGAGTATAGGTTGTATTACAGCCTTGGAGATGATATGCAAGGACAGAATAATGCTGATGTTTAGAAAATTTGTATGGATTAATTGGCTAAATTTATTTTTTTACGTATTTTAACGTGGTTCTTATATTAAGTGTATGAATAACACTTTAAAAAAGTTAAGATACATACATACATAGCTTCACGCTGTGTCCCGCATATAGCAGGGTAGGCAGAGGGAACCTTAGTGTAAAGACACTCCGTTCCCCACTTTCCGCCGAATTGAGGTAGTGCGTACTGAGTGGCGGAACTAAACGCCGCGCTTTGCCTTGTTACCAAAACCAGGAAATGAAAATACTATTTTTTTTTATATTTCCTGGAGTGAGAATCAAACTCACAACCTGTCGTTTTTACGACTGTAAAAGCACCTATATGCGGGATACAGCGTGAAGCGAAGAAGAATAAGAAAAATACAGTTATATTGACAACCTCATCCTTTTTTGGAAACTGGTTAAAAATATACAGTTTAAAGGAAACAATGTATGGAAAGAGACATGCACAATTCATCTATCTATCCGCGAAGAGGCAATACGGTCATAAATAGTCTACGAGTATACCGTAAATGGCGGTCTTAGTTTACGACATCCTATTGAGTGATTGATATTGGAATTGATATTGAAATTGATAGTGACATTGATACTGGTTTTACACGATTGGTACTTACAGTTTTTAAGATCTATTATATTTTAGTGGTCAAAGAGTCGCCGTGGGACAGCGTCTGTCTGTAAATGCAGCTGGTTGCGGGTTCGATTCTCACTCATCATTATGTTTTTATTATGTTATTATGTTTTCTATTTGTTTCCATGTCTCTGCTTTAAGAGAACGAGCGGTGATGAGTTCCATCACTGCCAAATGCAATGTCTCGCATCGAATAGTAAAATGCTAACACGGATAAACAACTTCTACAATATATATTAGTGTATTTAAAATAAAAGTTTTCAATAGTAAGTTTTTAATTTTATTGAAAATGCTTGTCAAATTGAAACAAAGTATTTTTCAGAAAATTAAAATATTTTTAATTATTATTATTATTTTTTTATTTTTATTATTTTTTTTTTTATTATAATAATTAAATTTATTTATTTATTTATTTTTTAGCTCCAGTATTGCTAATCAAAATTGTACCGAATTATAATTATCTTGTAATTCTTACGTGATATACCTACTATCTAAAAGTTTATCGCCGGTTCTTCTCAGGTTTGAGGCATTAAATTTAGTGAACCGGTGGTAAATTATTTGACGTTCAAAAAATGAAGCATGTAACTTCTTCTTTTGAAAATTATTTGACTTTGACTTTGACTTATCACTCTGGCTGTCACATTATTTGTGAGTTCGATTACCACTCGGGGGCTGATTGTAATGAAACTATTTTTGAAAACCGTCCATTCTACGGTTTTCAAGAGGCGCGGGTTCGAGTCCCGCTGCGTTAAAATTTTATATGTTTTCTAAATATGTTTTTCGTTTCGTGTAGGTTTAATACTTTAAAACTTCAAAAATATTTAATTAATAACATTCTCTCTTGTCAAATGATTATTCTTTGAAATAATCTTTGGGTAGCAGAAATTTATATAAATCTCTCTACAGAGATGCTAACAACATAAATAACATTGTAACAAGTGTATAAGAATTTCGACACAGCTGGATGTAGAACGCATGGCTTAGTGGTCAGAGTGCTTGCTTGTTTCCAAAAGGCACGGGTTCGAGTCCCGCTGCGTCCAAAATTTTTATACATTTTCTAAACATGTTTTTTGTAATGAAACTATTTTCTAATAAAAATATAAATTTTCATTTCTCCACACTAGTAAGATAAAGCACGACGTTAAGTTACGCCACTAAACATGGCGAACGAAGTGTCTTGACACTTCTCTCTGACGACCTCGCTATGCAAGGTAACTTATAAAGCTATTTTTTAATACTCCTATATATAGCTATATATTAAGAGGACTGTCACATTCATTATGCTAATAAATTTAACCTCCTGAGACCCTCGGTACTCAAATGATGACATAAACTTACCAAAAATATATGGTAGTTCTCGCTTTGCTTCTTATTAGAACAAATTTAAATTTAACACCTGTCGTGGCGCAGAAATACAAGCGTGCGACTGTAAACGCGACAGGTTGTGGGTTCGATTCCCATTCCAGGAAATGTAAAATTTAGTATTTTCATTTCTTGGGTTTGGTAACAAGGCAAAGCGCGGCGTTGAGTTCCGCCACTCAATACTCAATGCCTCAAATCGGTGAAAAGTGGTGTTAAGACAACACTAGGTTCTCTGCCTACCCTGCTATATGCGGGATACAGCGTGAAGTTAAAAAAAATAATAATAAAACAAATTTAAATGGCACGGTCTACTATCTAAATGAATAAGAGCGCCTATACAAGCAAAATCTTAACAAATTTTAAAATGCAGTAAAATTTACAATAATTACGAATAACTCAAAAACTACTCTACTAGGTATCATATGAAAAAAGAATCGTTCGAATCGTCGAAGTTAACCATGCTCGATCAAAAAGCAAAGGAAGGACTTTGGTAAGAAGTATTCTTCTTACCAAAGTCCTTCCTTTGCTTTTGACCAAGACCTTTTTGGCCAAGAATTTTTTATCTCGGAAGTATGAAATTTGGGAAATGTTTTAAAGTAACACTGCAAGATTTTCGAATGGATACATATATACACTTACGTTACTATGTGACTGACAGACAAAGTACAAGCCAAACTAGTTTCGCTATAGAAAACTGAAATTTGTCGTGTAGGCTGCTTGAAGAGTGTAAGGGAGGACTAAGAGAGAATCTCTCAAAATTTCCATGAAAACAAAAAAAAACGAAATTTTAGATTTTATAATCTACGTAAACAAAATCCCGGGATAGTTAGTGCGGAATATGGTTTTTTAGCTTCACCTGTATCCCGCATATAGCAGGGTAGGCAGAGGGAACCTGAGAACGTAGTGTCAAGACACTCCGTTTCCCACTTTCTGCCAAATTGAGGCATTGCGAGATGAGTTGTAGAACTCAATGCCGCGCTTTGCCCAGGAAATGAAAATACTAAACTTTTACACTTTCTGAAATGGGAATCGAACCGCAACTCCTCGCGTTTAAAGTCGCACGCTTTTGCCTGCGTCACGACAGGCGTTATAAGGATATAGTTAGTGATAAATAAATGGTGAACCTATTAAAAACTGCTAAAAATCGACACACAAAAGTCCAACCCAATTAAACTACACTTTACATTGAAGCGAAATCATTTTAAAATACATTTGTATTTGAAAATATTCGTAATGCAAATATTTTCCTCCATTCAGAGCTCGCTATTGGAAAATTGGATTTCAACTGTCTCAACTGAAACACGAGCTAGAGAATTACCTACACCTTCATTTTTCATCCTTTTATATATAAGATATAAAATACTTTACTTTCATGTGTTAGAAATTTACAACAAAAAGGGTTTATTTGAAATTTTTAACTGATTTCAAAAAGGAGATGCTAAATTCGAATGATTTCAATTCAATGATGAATGATTCAAACAATTTATTAGATAATCTTTAATTTTGATATCAAGAATTATTATTATAGTAATAGATTTTAATATAATAAAGTTTAGAGAATATTAATTTTTATTTGATTTATATTTATAATATTACCTTTAAGAATATGTTTTTTTTCTTCAATATAAGCAGAAACAAATCGAACTCTTTTTGATTTTGCTGAGGGAGAAAGAGAATTAATTTCTGGATTTAATATATGTGTTGTAATGTGTTGTTTTTTCTAGCTTAACTAATTTTGATGGTTCTTGTTTTATATGATAGATAATGTGGTCTCATTTAAATTTGGTTAAGGTCAGGCGAGTAGTTTTAAATATCTTGGTAAAAATATTACTTTTTTAGGCATTTTGTAAGAAGTCGTTTTGAAACCAAATTCCTTATGACGCATTGCGAAAGGGGGGTAGACGGAAAACATTAAGACCAAAAGTTGTAACGACACTTTTTGCTATAGTTGTAAGCCGTGCGGTGTGCGCGTGTTTCTCTGTCCGTCTCTCTCATAGAAAACAAGCTAGTTATTTTCGTTCCGTCTTTCGATTTCGCATTGAACAGTGTGGTACCGCGACGATTGTTTTTATTGACTGTACACAGGTTTTTTGTGTGAAATAAATTTCTTGCAAGTTTTTTTTTTTTTTTATTGATAACGGACGGCAAACGAGCAGAAGGACCACCTGATGGTAAGTGGTTACCTTCGCCCATAGACATCTACAACACCAGAGATGTTGTAGATGCGTTGCCAACCTAGAGGATACTGATGGAAGGGGGGACAATGTAGTAGTCCACTATCAGAACCACCACATTTTGGGGAAAGGATGGGTGGGAAAGGGGAAAATCTGGCTTACATGCCATCGAACCGGAACACATCATTAGATATTTGGCGGTTTGTCTTTGACATGATAGTGGTCGCGAGCCAGTCGGAGGAGAACCTCCTACCACCTAACAAAAAGTTGCTGATTAAGTTTATATTACATTATATTTGTTAAATACATACATAGCTTCACGCTGTATCCCGCATATAGCAGAGTAGGCAGAAGGGAACCTAGTGTTAATAAAAAAAAATATAACGTCTGTCGTGGCGCAGAGGCACAAGCGTGCGACTGTAAACGCGACAGGTTGTGGGTTCGATTCCCACTCCAGGAAATGTAAAATTTAGTATTTTCATTTCTTAGGTTTGGTATCAATGCAAAGCGCGGCGTGGAGTTCCGCCACTCAACGCGCAATGCCTCAATTCGGCGGAAAGTGGGGAACGGAATTGTTGAAAGAGAATGGAGTGTCTTAACACTAGGCTCTCAGGTTCCCTCTGCCTACCCTGCTATATGCGGGTTACAGCGTGAAGTTAAAAAAAAAGAAAAAAGAAAATTATAACTTGAAATAAATATTTTTTTATTATAATTCCTTTACTAATTAATCGAAAGGAACTTCATTCCATCCCTTCACACCTCTCTTCTTTTTTTGTTGAAATGTTAATATATTACAATGACATAATTCCGCAGAAGCGTATCATTAAAGTTGTACTGAATTATATTGCAATTAATTACAGTCTAACAGACTGGCGATAGATATAATGTGATATGAAGTAAATTGGATACAGCTTGCTGTGATAATCGTTATTGACGTATGCTATAGCCTGCAAAGTGGGGAACGAAGAAACATCTTCTAACAAGAAAAGAACGAAGTGTAATTGTTAAAAGAAAAGGCCTGGCCTGACCTGTCGTGGCGCAGAGGCACGTAGCGTAAACGCGACAGGTTATAGGTTCGATTCCCACTCCAGGAAATGAAAATATTAAATAATTTTTAGTATTTTCCTTTCCTCGCTCTGGTAACAAGGCATAGTGCGGCGTTAAGTTTCGTCACTCAGCACATAATGCCTCAATTAGGCGGAAAGTGGGGTACGGAAATGTTAAAAGAGAACGGAGTTTCTTAACACTAGGTTCTTTGGTTCCCTCTACCTGCCCTGCTATTTGTGGGATACAGCGTGAAGCTATAGCTTGTAAATGAATATTTTAAGTTGCACAATAGAAAACGGTGAACGGAGTGTCTCGACACTAAATTCGCTTTGGTATGTTATAGCTAATGCTTCTGATGTGGTCCCATTTAAATTTAGTGAAGATCTGACGAACGAGTAGTTTTTGAGTTATTCGTAATTATGTTACTTTTTAGAGCAATTTGAATGATTTTATTGTTTTTAAGACATAAAATATTCATTCATGCTTTAAAATTCAATCCACAGTTAACTTCTTACTCATAAGTCTACATCTTTACGATCCGACACTACAACCAGTGGTGTTACATATCAAAATTCAAAAGCTTCAGTCGAGGAAGCTTGCAAGCTAAGTTACTAAGCAACGTTCTTCCGTTCTACAGATAAGTCAAACGTTCTGAGTGCTAGGAATTAAGAAGATATTACAAGAAATATATTTTGTATTTTTTATTTCCTGGGTTTTGGTAACAATGCAAAGCGCGGCGTTGAGTTCTGCCACTCAGCACACAATGCCTCAATTCGGCGGAGTCTATGTAGAACGGAGTGTCTTAACACTAGGTTCTCACTCCTCTGCCTATCCTACTTTATGCGGGATACAGCGTGAGGCTAAAGAAAAATAGAAAAAAGTTATAGTTTTTGGCGCGTTTGGGAAAAATGTAGATAGTATTTTTTTTTACGATATGCGCACACTTCGTCACAAAAAAGCAACACCATGATAGTAGATAGTCAACATTTTGGGATTTTTGATTATTTTCAAATACATAGCATTTCAGTGGTCAGAGAGTATACGCTCCCTTTTCCGTTTCCCACTCATTTTAGAGACTGCATCGTGAGCGCAACTTAACACTCAATTGTTTTGGCTAAGAAGTACAAATTCTAGTAACTTCTAATCTTTATTTTATAACTACTAAATAAACAAGAAAAATTATAAACGCCTGTCGTAGCGAAGAGGCGCAAGCGAGCGACTGTAAACGCGACAGGTTGTGGGTTCGATTCCCACTCCAGGAAATGTAAAAGTTTTGTACTTTCAATTCCTGGGTTGTGTAACAAGGCAAAGTGTTGAGTTCCGCCACTCAGCACGCAAAGGCCCTAATAAAAATCATAACATTATTATTATAAAAACTATCAGTTTTTATGTATTATACATATATATACCCAAAACACAGTGTAGTGTTTCGCCACTCAACACAGAATCTCTAGATTTCGGTCACAAAATGGAGAACGGAGTGTCTTAACATACGGTTCTCTCCGACTGATTATATCCTGTATAAGGATAGAACGTGAAGCTGAAAAACAAATAAAAGAATTTTATCTTTTTTTTAACTTCTCGCTGTATCCCGCATATAGCAGGGTAGGCAGAGGGAACCAGAGAATCTAGTGCTAAGACACTCCATTCTCTTTCAACAATTCCGTTCCCCACTTTCCGCCGAATTCAGGAATTGCGTGTTGAGTGGCGGAACTCAACACCGCACTTTGCTTTTTTACCAAACCCAAGAAATGAAAATACTAAATTTTACATTTCCTGGAGTGGGAATCGAACCCACAACCTGTCGCGTTTACAGTCGCACGCTTGTGCCTCTGCGGCAGACAGGCGTTAAAAATAAAATAATATGCAACAAAATAACTACAATAATAAATATTGTTCGTTTAATAATCCCCATAACGCCCACTTCCTACACGTGTCAACGATTATACCATCTAAGCAATATGGCTTAAACTTTTCGCATTTCATTAAAAAATATCCCTTTCTCAGCTTAGACTAGAAGAAATAATGACACCTGTCGTGGCGCAGAGGCACAAGCGTGCGACTGTAAATACGACAGGTTGTGGGTTCGTTTGCCACTCCAGGAAATGTAAAATTTAGTATTTTCATTTCTTGGGTTTGGTAACAAGGCAAAGCGCGGCGTTGAGTTCCGCCACTCAACACGCAATGCCTCAATTTGGCGGAACGTGCGGAATGGAAATATTGAAAGAGAATGGAGTGTCTTAACACTAGATTCTCTGGTTCCCTCTGCCTACCCCGCTATATGCGGAGTACAGCGTGAAGTTAAAAAAAAAAGAATGTAATTGATTTTTTTTATCTTTAAATCTAAAACGACTTAAATCTAAAACTAAAATAAAATCCATTTAGCTTTCCCATTTTTAATGTTTCTATTTCAAGAGAGATGAAAAAAGTACCTAAAGTGTACTGCGATATATAAACTATAGAAATAACTACTATTATGATTAAAATAATATTGGCCATCGAGGCGCAGTGGACCAGCGACTGACTGCAGACGTTACAGGTTGTGGGTTTGATTAACATTTGGGGACTTATTATAATTAAGTGGGAAACGAAGTGATTTAACACTAGGTTCTCAGGTTCCCTCTGCTATATGTTTTTAGGCTGGGTTCTCTCTGACTCGAGTATATATCTAGACTGGTGCTATGCGGAATAAAGTGTTAAGCTGGAAAAAACAAACTCAAAATGTAAAATTCGATATACACTAATATAACTCAATTGGCACTTTCCGGAGACCAGAGCGAAGAAATGAAAACAAATTAGATATAATCATTCTCCCGAGTGAAAATCGAACTTACAACCACCGTTTTTACAGACTGCTGTTGCACTGCGCCTTATGATATCTAAAAATCTATATAAATTACATATCTATTTTTTATCATTATTAGGCCATTATCAATGCAGCTTTTTTTTTGTGACGCTGGGAAATGGTGTTTACGCAGACCGCCCGAGAACAAAGCAGAAAGTGCTGCCATGCAAACGAACGATACTGTGAGGTTCACCGGTTGTCCCGGTACTACCCACTAAAACCTAGCGGAAACTATTCACCCCCATAAGACGCCGCAGGCCTCGGTGGACTGCCCGCCTAATGCAGGCCACTGTCGCCTGGGTGCTCCGGGGTTTTTTGCAGAGCACCCGCAGTCTCGATGACTTGCAGGACGATCACTGTAACCCTCCCACAGTAGCTCCTTTAGGGTAGGGGCGCATATTGTCTTCTCCTACCCCCTGACCTTCAATGGCGAAGCGGTTTTGCACTTTCGTTGAGCTCTCGCGCCCGCTCCGTGGCTTCCTTCAGTGAGATAACTAACTCACAGAAGGAGACCATGGCAGACCAGTTACTCTCACTGCTCAGCATGACCCACACCACACTGGACACTGAGAGGTCCCTACCGTCCTACAATAACTCAAAAACAACGTTCGCCCTTAAACGGAATATTTTTCTAACATAAATATTCCATATGAAAACAAAAGATACAAAAACGAGTAGCGAATGAGATTTAAATTATCATAATAATAAAGAGTGGAGGCATAGGGCCGCTAAGTACCCATTTCCATGATAAAAGGAACGATAAAGGTCAGTTAGGTTAGATATGCTTTATGACTGGAGAAACATCATATTTTGGTATTTCTTTTAAGTGTAAATCATAGTTTTCAATTTAGTTTTTAACCGTCTTGAAAAAAGGAGGAAGCTATCAATTCGACTGTATTTTTTATGTATGTTACCGCATGACTTATAACTTCATGGTGATTCTTTCTTATTTGATAGGTAGCTTGGTGCTTGTATGATACCATTTAAATTGAGATCTGAGTTTTTGAGTTATTCGTAATATATGTTCTTTTTAGTGTATTTTCTTTGAAGCCGGTTTTCTTTTTTGTTATAAATATTATTTATTAATAAAAATAAGTACATATAATAACAATGAGAATAGTTTTCTTGCCACAATATATACAGTTTAAACTGAATAAACGACAATTTATTTTTACACGTTTCCTACATTTTATAAGATAAACTCTCTGTAACTAATTCCAAGTCACTCCATTCTGCAATTTATTGAGTTGCGGTGTTAAACGCTGCACTTTGTATGATCTATATTTTTAATAGCTAAAACAAATTCTGACAATGACTACTATGACAGTGCCTATTATAATAATGCTATTCCTCTTAATTGTTAGAATTTATGAGTTATAAATATAATAATAAAAAAATTGAAATTATGATATAGTATTATAGTATGGTTAGTTCTTACTTAAGAACTAAATAAAGAATAAAGGAGAGGTATAACAGCGAAATCTCTCTATACTCTACTAAAACATGTCGGCCTTTCTAGAATTGTCATAAGTTCAGTTTTAGCACATATTTCTAAGACGGCCTTAGTAGGATCTTTTAAAATATGGTTAGATAGAGAGAGGAGTTCGGACAGTGGAGGTGAACGTTAATGCGCATTTCAAAGGGGCCCCTTAAACCTACACATTGGTCGTAAGTCCCAGGCACTCTCCAAACTCCGCTCTCTGCAACGCGATGGGCACCCGCACGGTGAATCCATGGATTGCTAAGCAGTTTTTTCTCTTGTCAATAAAAAAAAATAAATATAATATAACACATAATCGATATATAAATACGTGAAGCAAAAACTTTGGCTACCTTTTTACGATAATTACACGGACGGAGGAGCATGAAACTTGGCACACTTACAGAAATGGAGTGCAGAACGATAATATTTTTTTAAAATAATGCATAAAAAATATATTAAATTAAGAAAATAAATGTTACATACACTACCATGGTTTGACATCCATGTTTATACAAAGTGACATATACATTACTAAAGACAACGCGTTGTTAACGCGTCAACGAGGACACTATTATACATAATTTCGTAAAAAGTTTAAAACAACGACTAACAGTAGTTTATTTTAAAAAATAAAGCATACGCACCCTTTTAATTTAAAAATACATTTGCTTACGTCCACAACTTAATCGGAGTCAACCCGCCTATGTCCTACTTACCTGTTCGTGTGATAGGTCGCTTATATATAGAAGAGCAACGGCTATATTAATAATGAGTTAAAATAGTATATCTCTTTATAAATTAACAGAGAAAATCGCCATCATGGCGCAATAGGACATCTGAGTGTACAATAGTTGTAGGTTCGATCTCCATTCGGGGGAATGAATATTCTTTTTTTCTTTTAGCTCCACGCTGTATCCCGCACATAGAAAGGTAGGCAGAGAGAACCTGAGAAACTAGTGCCTAAACAATTGCACCCGGCTAATTTTCCACCGGTAAATATAATACATACATAGCTTCACGCTGTATCCCGCACATAGCAGGGTAGGCAGAGGGAACCTGAGAACCTAGTGTTAAGACACTCCGTTCCCAACTTGTTGAACCGTGCTGAGTGGCGAAACACAGTGCCGCTCTTTGCCTTGTTACAAAAAATGAAAAATTCTATTTCCTGGAGTGGGAATCGAACCCACCACCTGTCGCGTTTACAATCGCACGCTTGTTCATATCCACTATGACAGGCACTTATTTTTCCTACTTCATAAAAAGGATATGCGTAAAGATTCAAAAAATATTTTTAAAAAGTTATTTTGTATTAAATAAAGCTACTTTGCCTGTTAATGTACTCATAAGTGCTGTTATTGTATCCTTTCATTACGTACAGAGAATTTGATTGAAATTGAAGTTTAGATTTGAGTTTACAACATGAATGGCATGCACCCAATTTATGGTATATCGTGTGAAATTCCGCAAATTTCCCAAAAACTTGGAGATATAATTCTAGCTTAGCTAACAAAAACTCTAGGCAACGACAAAATAACACTTTATTTTTTTGAAACTTTACGCTATATCTCGCATATAACAGGGTAGGCAGAGGGAACCTGAGAACCTAATGTTAAGACACTCCGTTCTCTTACAACAATTCCGTTCCCCACTTTCCACCGAATTGAAACATTGCGTGCAGAGTGGCGGAACTCAACGTCGCGCTTTGCCTTGTTACCAAATAACTTTATTTTTTGCACTAGACTAGGCAAATATCTTCAATATTTTATACATATATACATAACACATGGCGTTCTATAAAACGAGCTGAAAGCAGAGAACTTTTATTTGAAAATAATTAAGAGTAATGTTAAGTTTCTGGCCTTCTATTACGAGAACTGCCTTCCAAGTTTTCTATTGGACTGACAATACTGACATTTTTAAGTTATTTTACGATTCAAAACTACATGTAATCGGCTACTTGATTAAAAATTATTATTATTTAATACACCCAGCTAAAGTTGTAAAAATATAGAAAACTAAGGAATAACATAAAATAAATCATTTCCATCGATACCTAAGTCATATTAAGTTACACCTAACAAAATACACGCTGAGAGAGGAAAGCAAAGCGTTTGACATCATTTCATTTATGCCAATCAAATATCAACACTGGCTACACGTTGGCAACTAGTAGCGACAACTGCTGTCAAATGTATGGAACCATGAATACATACCTAGTAACAGTTTTGGCTTTGAAATGTCAAAACTATAACAAAACGCCTGTCGTGGCGCAGAGGAACTTAATTCCCACTCCAGGAAATGGAATTTTTCTCTCTCTCTCTACTCAGCACGTAATCCCTCAAATTGGCTGAAAGTGGGGAACGGAGTGTCTTAACACTAGGTTCCCTCTGTCTACCCTGCTATATGCGGGATACAGCGTAAAGCAATGTATGTATGTAGTAAAACTATAACAAGCGGTTGAAATGCGGCGTTAATTACCGCCATTTAACATACAATGACTCTAATTCTAAGAAAAGCAGAGAACGGAGTGTCTTGACACTAGGTTCTCTTTGATTACCCTGTTATAAAGAAAATAGTGAAGCTGTAAGAGTTGGCTAATATAATTACAGTACCTTTTAAATTTTTTCTTTTTGTTTTGTTTTCCTTGTAAGTAATTATTCGCTGAATTTTTAAAAACGGAGGAGATTCTCTATTTGACTTGTTTTTTATGTGTATTACCGCATAACTTTTTACTGGGTGAATCAAATTTGATGATGCTTTTTTCTATGATAGCTAGAGAATTGAAGTTTTCTTCCTTACGGTATTGAGTTGCGCAAACAAAACAAGCATTGGTCATCAATTCTTTACCAACAAGGAACAAAAAAAGCTCATCAAGTTAAGTCGAAGAGAGTGAAATAAAAGTTCTCATAATGAAAGCCTTTCTTTGTAAGAAAAGTAGAATTTCTTTGACTTCGTAATTTACTTATTTTCTAGGAGTCGTTTCTGGTTAGAGAAAAGTTAATACTGAATAGTGAACTGTGCAACTTGTTATGATGATAATTATTATTTTTTATAATCCAATACTCTACTCTGAGAAAGGCTTAGCGTCGTTAATTAGAGCTTAACTTGTTAGCACCAAAAAGTAAAAAAAAGTGTTACGAATTACTCAAAAACTACTCAGTAGATCTTATCTAAATTTGAATAGAACCATATGAGAATTACTAACTATCATATAAAAAAAGTCATTAAAATCGATTCAGTCACTAAAAAGTTATGAGATAACACACATAAGAAACAATCAATTTGAAAACCTCCTTTTTGTGAAATCGGTAAAAAAAATAACTTTTAACGATGTACTTACCAATTTTTATTATTTATAAAGGATTTTGAACTTTATTTTTAAAACAAGAAGGCACTTCAAATAAAATGCGCAAAAAGTAGAACTATTACGAATAACCCAAAAACTACTTATCAGATCTCTACTAAATTAAATTGGAACCACATGAGAAGCACAACCTATCATATAAGAATAGACTCATCAAAACTGATTCACCGAATAAAAATATGGTAACACATAAAAAAACAATCAATTTGAAATTCTCCTTTTTCTGAAGTAAGTAAAAAAATAAACTTTTAACGATGTACTTACCAATTTTTGCTATTTACAAACAATTTTGGACTCTATTTCATAAACAAGAAGGCGCTAAGTCGTTCATTCTACATTGTTCGCTGTAAATAATATTACGGCACCACAAAGAATCCTCTGATAGCGGCATGATTTAAAAAGGCTATATCATTTTTAATGGAAATAAGAGAATTTAATTTGAAACTCGCGATGCCTTCCCCATTGCCTACTTTGTAGGCGCTGTTACGTGAAAGCGATCGGGTCGTCTCCTTATATCAATTTCTTTTTTTCTTTTTTTTTTATGTTCACGCTGTATCCCACATATAGCAGGATAGGCAGAGGGAACCTGAGAACCTAGTGTTAAGACACTCCGTTCCCCACTTTCCACCGAATTGAGGCAGTAAAAGCTTGACTGTTTATATTTACTTAAAGAAACAAGGAATTAGGTCACGTCTATCATAGCATTTTAAATACATTAAGAATTGCATTAGTGTCTACGAGGTGCAATTTAAAGGGATTCTCGAGTAATCTCCCTTTCTGCCCCATTTAAAACCTTTTTCCGGCGTATAAGTTATATATGTATTTTGTAAAGCTAAATCTTTTTTTGGTTCACATCTGTGTTAAAGAAAGCCATCGTAGCGCAGTGGAAAAATGTGTGACTGTAAACGCAATTGTTGTGGGTTCAATTCCCACTCAGAAGAATGATTATATTTAAATTAATTTAATTTACTCGTTTTGTTAAGAGAATCGTTGATTTCCGCCACTCAATAAGCAAATTCGTCGTGAATTCGGAAAACTGTCTTGACAACACACGCACACACAAATACACACACACACGTACACACAAACACACACACTAATACACACACTAATCACACACAAACACACGTGCACACAAAAGTGGTTCTGAATTTCCGAGGTAATTATTAGGACGAAAATGGTAAAACTCACTTTATTCTCCACTTTCTGTCTATTTTTGATTTTTTTTTAGTTTGGCAGGCAGTTAAATAGTAGAACTACACTAGAATTAGCTATATTTTATCGAACTATATCAACAAAACAGAAAGAGTTAAAAATTGACAATGGAATTATTCTTTTAGGAAAGAACATATTTATATCACATGTTGAGTAGCAAAACTCAACGCCGCGTTTCGTATTAGAGTCTTCAGAGTACGGAAATGAAAATAACTTATCTCTAATCATTTTGCCAAGCGAGAACCGAACCTACAACCACATCTATTAACAGTTAAACACCACTGAACCTCGATGGTTAACATTAATTTATTTAATTAACACATGAAATACACACACGCTTTGATTTAGCAGGTAATCTCATACTAAATTTAACTGCACTGGGCTCGTTTATCAAACGACATTATACATAGCATGGGTGTCCAACCTGCGATAGTAATTAAATCATTGGCCAAAATCAGGACAAAATTTTAAGCTCTAAAAGCTTTTGTTATTGAATGTGTTATGTTTTAGGCCTCAATCCGACGGAAAGTGGGGAACGGAAATGTTGAAAGAGAACGGAGTGTCTTGACCCTACGTTTTCAGGTTCCCTTTATCTACCCTGCTATGTGCGGGATACAGCGTAAAGCTAAAAACAAAAGGAACAAAATGTTATGTTTTATAATTATAGTGTTTTATAGACGCTTCATTTATATTAGTGTTGCCGTTGACGCGTTAATAACGCGTCCTAGCAACGTATCTATATGTCACTTTATATAAACATGGATGTAAAAGCATGGTAGTGTGTGTAATACTTATGTATTATTTTAAAAAGACACTATCATTCAGCACTCCTTCTCTATATAAACTATAAGTGTGCCAAGTTTCAGGCTCCTACGTCCGCCTAATTTTCGTAAAAAGGGGTCCAAAATTTTTGTTTCACGTATTTATATATAGATAGTCGTTTTTAATCGACTTTGAAGAGAGGGGGTTCTCAATTTGATTGTGGTTTATTTATATCTGTTATCGTGTAAGTTTTTACTGGATGAACCAATTTTGATGATTATTTGCTAATATGATAGTCTTTTTTAAATTTAGTCAAGATCTGACATCAGTTTTTGAGTTATTCGTAACAATTATAATTTTTTATGCATTTTGCTTGAAGTCCAGTATAGTATGGGCAACCTGCGATACTAATTTAATCATATTAACCAAAATCAGGACAAAATTTTAAGCTCTAAAAGCTTTTGTTATTGTATATGTTACGATTAATAAAATTTTTGTGTTAATAGAAGCTTAATTTATGAATTTTTTATCCACTTTGAAAAGGAGGAAGTTCTCGGTTTGATTATTTTTTAATGATTCTATTTTAGTCGATAATTTACTTTATTCAAAATGGAAACTTAGAATTAAAATATACGTATATATATTTTTATATATTTATTAATTATAATTTATATAATTTATCTTTATGTATAAAAATGAATGTTTGTCTGTATGTCATTGACAAACTCAAAAACTGCTGTACCGATTATTATGAAAATTGGTATATATATATGTATTTTTCCACGGAAAAGGTTTGTAAAATATGCTCATTGATACCACTCGCCACCAGGTGGAGCTGCAGAGTAGCAACTTCTGCCCAGTTCAACCAATTGTCATGAAAATCAGTATGACCATGTATTTTTAAACATAGGAATATATTAAAATGAATGTTTGCCTGTATGTCATCGATGAACTCAAAAATTTTCTTAATAACTAACTAGTATGATATAAATTTGACATGTATCTTACTTAGAGAGTGTTCTCCTTAAAGAGCGAGTTTCAGGAAATCCCTAAAGCTTCCCAAATATAGAAATTTCCGAAATTTCCACAAAAATGGGGTTCTATGAAATATAAAAATGGAAATAGGCTCATAAAGTCTACACAAACGATACATTACATAGAAATATAAGTACTATAATAAAATTCTGTTAAAATTATTGTCATTTTACAATCCAAAGGTTGATTACCCCTGAGAACGTAAGCTTATGCCACACGAATTGATTACACCATTTGATTGCTATGGAGATAAACTTTGTGTAAATTTAATTATCTTAATCGAATATTAAGTAATAACTTTATATCTTATCACTAGGTGTTTCTTGCTTCCTTATTTATAACAAAAAAATAAAACCGACTTCAAATTAAATACATTAAAAATTATTACGAAAAACTCAAAAACGATTGTTAGCTGGTAGGAGGTTCGTCCTCCGACTGGCTCGCGACCACTATCATGTCAAAGACGAACCGCCAAATATCTAATGATGTGTTCCGGTTCGATGGCATGTAAGCCAGATTTTCCCCTTTCCCACCCATCCTTTCCCCAAAATGTGGTGGTTCTGATAGTGGACTACTACATTGTCCCCCCTTCCATCAGTATCCTCTAGGTTGGCAACGCATCTACAAC
>JAKGSA010000381.1:65490-130978 GCA_033558755.1 Philaethria dido
TGTGCTTTAGAGCTTCTTTTTTTGCAATTTTCTACTCAATATTTTGCTGGCGACCTTTTTTTAGCTCTCACACCTTGCATGACTTTGTTTTTTTGCAAACTTCATAACAAGTCAAGGTTTTTTTTTCAGGTCTCATACTTATATATCAAGCCGGTGGGAACCGTGTTGTATGGACGCCTTGCCAAGTAATTTTTGAATTATTTGTAATTATTTTACTTTATTGCGTTTTATTTGAAGTCAGTTTCTTTTTAGACTTTTTTATAGAGTTTGAAAATATATCCCTATTAATACTATAAATGTAAGTTTGTTTTTTACGCTTTCACGCCAAAAACACTCAACTGATTATCATGAAACCTGTACATATATTCTTAGATGTATTAAAGAGGACATAGGATATTTTTAGAGAAAAAAATTAGAAAATTAAAAAAAAAATATAGACATATTTATCATAAAGTTTGAAAATCTAGCTACTTCAAAATCTTTAAATTAACACATTCACGCACAATACACTATGGTATGTAGTATGGACCATTAACCACGCGAATGAAGCCGCGGGTAACAGCTAGTATATATTATATTTATATAATAAGTATTTGAATGAAAAAAAAATTGAAAAAATAAGTGATCAGGTGGATTAGGCATGTCGAGAGGATGAGTGATGAAAGAATGGTGAGAAAGACATATGAAGCAAAGGTGAGTGGCAAGAGAGATAAAGGGGGAACCTCGGTTAACCTTCGAAAATACAGTAGCAATGATACTGGTGGAAGGTTACATAATAGCATGAGGACCCCCCGGAGGGTATGTATAAAGAGGTTAATGACTGTGGACGAGGCGAAAGAGGTATGCAGGGACCGTAGCGTTTGGCGCTCCGGAACTCTGACTACCCCGCTAAGGACAAAGCGTGAAGCTAACTAAGTAAGTAAATAAGTATTTATACTAAACTTATCAATCTATTCACGCTTGCAAAATTAAACCACACGATTTATCGCATCGTATCATGAAAATATAAACTTTAGAAGACTCTCATAGTTCAAAATTTGTAGCTCGTTATAACTTCACTGACATGTAACTTTCAGTTAACTACAGTTGGGTCCGGCTCTAGGAAATACCCATTAAGCACTGTAAAATGATATGAAACGAATTCGCTAAGTCATTTATCTAACTTTTAATTAGGGTTATGTGAAAAATATGTTTGATGTTTACTTTAACAAGTAAGTTTTGTCAGTCAGTCAATTTTTTTTTTTTTTTTATGGATAACTGATGGCAAACGAGCAGAAGGACCACCTGATGGTAAGTGGTTACCTTCGCCCATGAACATCTACAACACCAGAGGCGTTGTAGATGCGTTGCCAACCTAGAGGATACAGATGCAAGGGGAGGACAATGTAGTAGTCCGCTATCGGAACCACTACATTTTGGGGAAAGGATGGGTGGGATAGGGGAAAACCTGGCTTACATGCCATCGAACCGGAACACATCATAAGATATTTGGCGGTTCGTCGCGTGGCGGCGGTGCGGTGAGAATCACTAAAATATTTGGACTTTCTTTGGAAAAATTATATCTTATTTCCTAAGCTTAGTTAATTAATATGAAATTATAGAGAAAGTTGACAAAAGGTACGGACCACGTGTCCGTAGTGATCAGAATAAATACTTAAAAAAAAGGAAGAATCAATCAGTTAGGTAGTTAGTTTTCTTTGTTTAACTTCACGCTGTATCCCGCATATAACAGGGTAGGCAGAAGGAACTCGAGAACCTAGAGTCAAGACTCTCCGTTCTCTTTTAACATTCCCGTTCCCCACATTCCGCCGATTCGAGGCATTGCGTACTCAGTGGCAAAACTCAACACTGCGCTTTGCCTTGTTACCAAGCCAGAAAATAAAAATACTAAACTTATACATTTTCTGGAGTGGGAATCGAACCCACAACCTGTTTATAGTCGCCACGACAGGTGTTTATTTTGATAATACTTTGCAATATTTTCTTACTACATAGATAGATAGAGGTCAAGCTAATAAAAAGCGTGTTATAAAATAATCAAGACAATTGGAATTTAGCTTGACAAAGGTCAAGAAGCAATGTCGTGATATTCACATATATATGTGGGCAAGGAAGTGGGTAGACTATTATCCTGTCTCTTGGGTACGGATTGACAGGATATACTGAATATCCCGGCGGCGTGGGTGGAATTGATACTGAAACCGTTTAATAAAATAATGTTGCCTATCGTGGCGCAGAGGTACAAGCGTGTGACTGTAAACGCGACGGGTTCGATTTCATTTCCACAGGTTCGATTTCCACTCCAGGAAATGAAAATATTAAATAATATTTAGTATTTTCATTTCCTCACTCTGGTAACAAGGCAAAGTGCGGCATTGTGTTCCGCCACTTAGCACGCAATGTCTCAATTCGGCGGAAAGTGAGGAACGGAATTGTTGAAAGAGAACAGAGTGTCTTAACACTAGGTTCTCGAGTTCCCTCTGCCTACCTTGCTGTAAGCGGGATACAGCGTGAAGCTAAAAAAATGTTGTTTTAGATACTAATTTATATTTGCTGTGTTATATGGTGAAAGACATTGTGGCGTAGTTGGACTGTGTCTGATTCTAAACATGAGTGGTTGTGAGTTCGATCCTAACGAAGTAATAATTGTATTTGAATTATTTTCATTTCCTCAACTTGGTAACACAAATTAGTTTACCAAAATTTTTCCATTATCTAAATTATCTAAACGTAATGTGTGTTATAAAAAAAACACAACGATTAGAAATCTTTATCTTTTATATCTTCACGCTTTTATCATTTATAGTAATAGTCAGAGAGAAGTACAGTGTCAAGACACTCCGTTCACCACTAACCGCCCGAATTTTAGACATTAAAAGGCTTAATATTTAACGCCTGTCGTGGCGCAGAGGCAGAAGTATGCGACTTATAACGCGACAGGTTGTGGGTTTGATTCCCACTCCAGGTAATGTAAAGTTTAGTATTTTCATTTCCTGGGTTTGGTAACAAGGCAAAGCGCGACGTTGAGTTCCGCCACTCAGCACGCAATGCCTTAATTCGGCGGAAAATGGGGAAAACGGAACGGAACGAAACGCAATTGTTGAAAGAGAACGGAGTGTCTTAACACTAGGTTCTTAGGTTCCCTCTGCCTACCCTGCTATATGTGGGATAAGGTGAAGCTAAAAAAATATATATAATTTAAAAAATCTTTTACATTGAAGTACAACTTAAAGAATTTCATCAATTCTTGTTTGAAAACTCTAAATGGGGCCAATCGAGCCCATGTTTATACTACGCTGACTACATAAGTCAGCAAGTTTATATCTTTCCAAAAGAAATAATTCCAAATTCCAAAATTCCAAAATACATCTTGATACTTGATTACTTTATACGAGCAAATATTGAAATTTCTTTGAAATTTTCTATCATATTTTAACTTAAATTTAGTAAGTAGATTTATGATTTATATATATATTTGTGAGATTGATTTATATATATAGTTGTAAATGTATTTTTGGAGCTTCAAGCCTTTAGGTACGTAGTCAAAGAGAATAGTGTCTACACTCTATTCTCCACTTTCCGCCTAAATTTGCGGTGAAATTGCGTGTTGAATGGCGGAACTCAGAGATTTTCACTCTGTTTCCAGCATATAACAGGGTAGGTAGAAAAAAAACATATTTATAAAACGTATAAAAATATGAACGCAGCAGGACTCGAACCCGCGCCTCTTCGAAACCGTCCAAGCGCTCTGACCACTAAGCCATGAGTCCCGAAATTTCTAGACGTTTCTAAATATATTTTTCGTTTCCTAAGGTTGATATTAACACTTTAAAACTTCTAAAAAATAGGTAAAGTAAACCTGAGAACCTAGTGTTAAGACACTCCGTTCCCCACTTTCCGCCGAATTGAGGCATTGCGTGCTGAGTGGCGCAACTCAACGCCGCGCTTTGCCCTGTTACTAGACCCAGGAAATGAAAATATTACTAAACATTTTCATTTCCTGAAGCAGGAATCGAACCCACAACCTGTCGCGTTTTCAGTTGCACGCTTGTGCCTCTGCGACACGATAGGCGTTATTAAATGTTAAAATTTAAGGTAAAATGTTTCATTTTTCATTCACTACCTATATATCAATATTGGTATCTAACAATCGATTGGCGTAATGCCGAATATTAGGGAACGAACAAGCCAACGTCATTTTGGCACGGCAACCTGTTATGTCATTTTTGACTTACGTTATTTTGTGCTTATGATTAATTAGTATAAATGGCGACAACGATAATATTTATATTACTTTTCATTTTTCCCCCTTTGGTAAGGTTGATGAGGTTTTGCCTATCATCAGGCAAAGTCAGAAAGGCCAGAAGGACTGCCCACTCTACTACATGCGGATTACAGCGTGAAGCTTTGTATGTATGTATGTATTATTACAGTCTAGAAATATGAAATATGAAATAAAACAAGTCATACGCAGCGTGATTCTGAAAGCCATTAAACAGACAAAACATAAACAATAGACTTGCATCACTACACTTTTTTATTTTCATTTTTTTTAGCTTCACGCTGTATCCCGCATATAGCAGGGTAGGCAGAGGGAACCAGAGAATCTAGTATTACGACACTCCATTCTCTTTCAACAATTCCGTTCCCCACTTTCCGCCGAATTGAGGCATTGCGTGTTGAGTTGCGGAACTCAACGCCGCGCTTTGCCTTGTTACCAAACCCAAGAAATGAAAATATTAAATTTTACATTTCCTGGAGTGGTAATCGAACTAACAACCGTTTGCCTTTACAGTCGCACGTTTGTGCCTCTGCGCCACGACAGGCGTTGGCTCTTATTATCATAGTCTACATATATAAAATTCAAACGAAATCAAACCATACGTAGCGTAATTTTGAAAACATTGAAAGCCGGAAAGTAAATTTGACAGGCGGCGCTGTAATTTTGTTTATTAAGCAAAATTTAATTAACATGTTACCAGTACAGATTGGGGCAGAGCACAATCCGTTACCTGTGGAATCTCTGGCTACTAACTTTATAATTTATCCAACAAGTATTATGAAGTAGATTAATTTTGGTGTTGAGTATTGTTTAGCTGAATGAGTTGGGTGTAGGTTCATATACTTATTTCTTTCTTTAACTTCACGCTGTATCCCGCACATAGCAGGGTAGGCAGAGGGAACCAGAAAACTTAATGTTAAGACAGTTTTCTCTTTTAATATTTCGTTCCCCACTTTCCTGAATAAGGCCGTCGTGGCGCAAAGTTCAAGAGTGCGACTGTAAACGTGGGTTGTGGATTCGATTCATTCCAGGTTTTTTTTTAACTTCACGCTGTATCCCGCATACAGCAGGGTAGGTAGAGGGAACCAGAGAACCTAGTGTTAAGACACTCCATTCTCTTTCAACAATTCCGTTCCCCACTTTCCGCTGAATTGAGGCATTGCGGGTTGAGTGGCTCAACGCCGCGCTTTGCCTTATTACCAAACCCAAGAAATGAAAATTCTAAATTTTACATTTAATTCCAGGAAATTAAAATATTAAATAATAAAGTAAAAGCAAAGCGCGGCTTTAAGTTCCGCCACTCAGCACACAAATTCGGCAGGAAGTGGGGAACTGAAAAGAGAACGGAGTGTCTTAACACTAGGTTCTCTGGCTCCCTCTGCCTACCCTGCTATATACGGGATACAGCGTGAAGCTTTAAAAAAACATACATTATAAACTTCTGATTCTTATGTACATGTTCTCTTAAGTGTGAGAATACCAGTTTAAAACAAAAAATATTGCATACCATTTACGATTAACAAAAAAAAATTAGTGGAGGTCATATTTTTTGTTCATTTGTTAACAATCGTTAGTGGCGTATTCCATTTTGAATTAAATAACACTTAGTGTTAGTAATGAATTATATCATTTCATTATAGAAATAATTAATTTAAAAAAAACAGTGATGATGAAAAAAGTCATATAAAAGTAATATAGCTTCACGCTGTATCCCGCATATAGCAGGGTAGGCAGAGAACCTTGTGTTAAGACACTCCGTTCTCTTTTAACATTTCCGTTTCCCACTTTCCGCTGAATTGAGGCATTGCGTGCTGAATGGCGGAATTTAACGCCGCGCTTTGCCTTGTTACCAGAGCGAGGAAATCAAATTTTTTAAAATTAATTTAAATTAATTTAATTAAAATTTGTTACCATACATACATACATACATAGCTTCACACTGTATCCCCCATATAGCAGGGTAGGCATAGTACTCTGTTACCGCATATTTTTTTACAGGGTGAACAAATTTTGATGATTTTTGTTGCTAATACTTGAATCTGATGAGCAGTTTTTGAGTTATTCGTAATAATTCTACATTTTGTTGCATTTGATTTGAAATCGGTTTTATTTTTTTGTTTAATCCTTATTGTATATAGTAACATAAAAATAATTCTAGAAAAAACACACGACAATAATACATTTTTAAAATCTGAAATTTCTTTAAAGTAAAATTCAACAATCCTAAAAGTAATCCATATACTTTAATAATTACTTTAATAATATTTAAAATAATTAAACAATACCATCGTACAATGAATGTGAGTTCGAATTCTACTCAACGCCTGTCGTGGCGCAGAGGCACAAGCGTGCGACTGTAAACGCGATGGGTTGTGGGTTCGATTCCCACTCCAGGAAATGTAAAATTTAGTATTTCAATTTCTTGGGTTTGGTAACAAGGCAAAGCGCGGCGTTGAGTTGCGAAACTCAACACGCAATGCCTCAATTTGGCGGAAAGTGGGGAACGGAATTGTTGAAAGAGAATGGAGTGTCTTAACACTAGGTTCTCAGGTTCCCTCTGCCTACCCTGCTATATGCGGGATACAGCGTGAAGTTAAAAAAAAAAAAGAAAATATTACAATATTTTTAATTAGACATTGTATATAATATTGATCATAATATTTTTATTTTCACCTGAAAAAAGTTAAGTTTTGGTAATAAATTAGAAACCTAGTCAAATATATATAACTAGCTTTATATTCCTTAAAATGGTTCATTGATTATGCAAAAATTTTAAATATGACAAGTAGTTTTCGAGTTATTCGTAATACTTTTACTTTTTCAATGAATTTTAGTTGAAGTCAGGTTTCTTGTTTTGTTAAAACCTTAATTGTATAACCAGTTCACATTTAATTAAATCATAATACAAAATTCACGCTTCGCATACTATGTTCCATAAATATTATGTACTGGTTTAAAAAATAAATTTCAAATAGTACCCTCAATTCGGCGGAAAATGGGGAACGGAGTGTCTTAACACTAGGTTCTCAGGTTCCCTCTGGCTACCCTGCTATATGCAGGATACAGTGTGAAACTAAAATAAATAATAATTTATATGTTTCTTCCCCGCTCTGGGACAAAGCACAGTGTTGAATTCCACCATTTACCTCAAATTTTGGGCAGAAACTGGAAAACGGAGTGTCCCGACACTAGACTCTCTCTGCCTACCTTGCTATGCAGGAAATGCATGAAGTTGTATTATTTATTTAATTTCGACTAGAATATATTTTTTTTTTTTTTTTTTTTTTAATTTAATTCAGAATTTTAAGAAAAAAATAAAACCGACTTCAAATGAAATGCACTAAAATGTGAAATGATTACAAATAACTCAAAAACTGCTCTTCAGATCTTAAATTAAATAATTAAATTTAAATAGAATCACTTTAGAAACTCTATCTATATAGTATTAGCAACAAAAAAAACGACTAGAATATTCACGGAATTAAAATATTTATTTTAAAAATGAATACTTATGAGGCGCGGTAATCCTTTTCACTTTAGAACGTCCAAATTATTTTTTTAAAAATGCTTAAAAATATTGCCACTGTAAAAAATAAATTACAAAATATATTTACAAATATTCGAGTAATATTATGATATATGAACGTGTATGAAACGACTAAAAATCACATGTCGACATCAAAAACAAAAAAAATCATTGAAATCATATACATTTTCATTAATGATAATAAATAAAAATCATTAATATAGACTACATTTTAGCAAATTCGATTTGTTTCAATCATTTTTGTCATTATCATTATGAAAAAAGCAGTTTAAATTTTGTAAACGCTTAATATTTTTACGTTATAATGGACGATTAAATTTTCACTTAAATTGAATAATAAATAAATGTTAAAACACGCCTTAATTTTTAAATTTATCTACGAAATCTGTAAACCGTAAACCAACCCTATACATTACAACGAAATCAAAATTAAACACCTCCCCAAAATCCCAAAATCACTTGGCACATACAAAAAATATCACTTTTAGACCAATATAAATTGACCTTGGTACGTACCTATTTCGCACATGGTCGGTAGCCGGGCTCAGGAGAGCTGGCCTCTCCTCTCACGTCTCAGCATCATCACCGTATCACTGAGGTAAGCGTGTGGACCCCCAAAGGTCTATCCATTCACTGCCCGGGCGTGTGCGTTTTGCGCAAGCCCGGCTGAAATGATGCCAGAGACATCTAGGATATTTCTCACTTTGGCTGGTTCGGCTTTAGAGGTCATAGGGTCGTCTGTATGTTCAAGCTATTGTTAATCTACCTGTTAGTTATGTGTAAACAATATAATTGTTTTTTATATATGTATGTATGTAAAATTTTAATAGAACCAATGGCGGTAATATTTAATTATTTTAGTATTGGAAAATACATTTTTTCACAGGTAGACAGTTACTTTTATAAAAATATAATATATAATATTGCGTGCTGTGGCGGTCTGGATGCCTCAATCCGGCGTATAGTGGGAAACGGAGTGTCTTAACACTAGGTTCTCTGGTTCCCTCTGCCTACCCTGCTATATACAGGATACAGCGTCAAGCTAAAAAATAAAATATACGATTAATCCGGTTGAAAGTTTCATTTAATATATTTACTTATATTTGCTAACAATTTTTTTAAGCAAAACGGTAGCCAACAAAATTTTGTACCTGTTTCAAAAATACGTTATAACTATATTTTTATTTTAATACTACAATTATTTTTTCTATCTCCTATATTTTTATATAGGATTATATATAAACATATATTTTCAAAAATGCTGATATTTTCGACTTAAATCGTGCATGATGAAGCAAAGCAACTTCCGTTTTTTTCTCAGGAAAACAAAATAATTTACGAGAGCCTAGTTTCTCTGCTCCCTTCTTTCCACCAGAAACCACGGAGTCAGAGAAGGGTTATGAAAATAATATAAATTTAATAATTCCCGCAGTTAGAATTGAACTCACAACCACTCGCGGTTACAGTTAGACGTTATCCCACTGCGCTACGATGGTCTCTTTCTATTATATATGGATATCTATCTATATATAAATATGTGAAGGAAAAATGTTGGATCCTTTTTTACGAAAATTACGCGGGCTGAGAAGCATGCAATTTGGCACACTTATAGTTTATATAGCGAAGGAGTGCAGAATGATTATATTTTCTAAAAATAATGAATAAAAATATATTAATTTAATAAAATCAATGTTACACACTCTACCATGTATTTGACGTCCATGTTTGTATAAATAAAGTCACATATATAATATGTTGCTAGTCAACGCGTTGTTAACGCGTCAACAGGGACACTAGTATGTCTAAATGTACTTATCTTTGCAATTGTTAGTCAAAAATTTTGTTTTAAAAATATTATGGTTATAGAGCAAAGGCCATTGTAGCGCTACGGGACAGTGTCTGTTGTAAACGTTGTTCCATCTTCTCTAGGGGAAATTATTATATTGAAATGTACATTTCCCCGCTCGAGATAAAGCGCGGCGTTAAGTACCGCCAGTAAGCACATTATATCTAGAATTTGGTTTACCTTAACACTAGGTTCTCTCTGAGCTCCAGCTATACAGTAAAAATTATGAAGCTTCATATATATAAAGTATGTCTGAGTTTAACGCCTGTCGTGGCGCAGAGGCACAAGCGTGCGACTGTAAATGACAGGTCGTGGGTTCGATTCCCACTCCATTAAATGTAATTTTTTATTTCCTGAATTTAGTAAGAAGGCAAAGCACGGCGTTGAGTTCCACCACTCAGCACGCAATGCCTCAATTCGGTGGAAAGTGGTGAACGGTGTGTCTTAACACTAGGTTCCCTCTGCCTACCCTGCTATATGCGGGTTTCAGCTTGAAGCTATGTATGTATATTTTTATGACATTCGATGGTGAACGAAAATAATATACCAAGAACAAGCAATAAAGTCGCGGGCAACAACTAGTTCTAATTAAGTCAATGAATTCAAGTTAAAAGTTCCTACGAGTATATGTCATCTAAAAGGTACTTTTGACCCCACACAAAACTTCTCACGAACTTACCTAATAATATGCAAATTATAGATCCTTAGAGTAATATTAATAAAATGAAACTTTTGCCAGTTTGTTTTTGTCTTTCATCATTTTTGTCAATTTCAACTTTGAAGGAAAGTGAAATTAAAAATATTATATTTGAGGCGATTAAAATTTCAAATATAAAAGCTGGGATTGGATTGTTAAATCTATTTTGTTTTTTTTAATATGGCTGACATTTTTATTAAGCTTTAGTATTTTCGTTTTCTGGGTTTGGTAACAAGGCAAAGCGCGGCGTTCAGTTTCGCCACTCAGCACGCAATACCTCAATTCGGCGGAAAGTGGGGAACGGAGTGTCTTAACACTAGGTTCTCAGGTTACCTCTTCCTACCCTGCTATATGCGGGATACAGCGTGAAGCTAAAAAAAAATTCTTCAACTTTCAGTTCAGTTGTTTAATTATGGCGCTATGAACGTCTGATACGCTTATAGTATATGTAGCCTATGAGTATATATAAACACATCGCACCTTTAGGATTATAGATACCTATTTCAAAATTTTTGGGAAACGTCAATATAGATTTGAACATTTAAAGTTTTGAAAAGAAATGATTTTTTTTTTATTATAGTTTAATTTATATTTTTATTTTAATTAAAGTTGATAAAGATTAATAATAAAGATTAAGTCTTAAATAGTTTCGTGGCAAAAAATCAAAATCATGCCTTTTTTATCAGATCCCTATAATTCTAAAAGTATGACATGTTAAATTTCAATTTTCAGTCTCTACTTTTTAGGCTAATAACAGCTCAAAAGGAAAGCCTCGAATCCAGACGAAATGTGCGAACAGAGAGTCTAAACACTAGATTATTTCTATCTACCCTGCAGTGGCTAGGGGTGAAAATTTTAGTTAGGCAAGCCGTTAAATTAAGAGGAGCCGATGTATATTTAGGGAAGCCGGTATATATATTTAGGGAAGCCGATGTATATTTAGGGGAGCCGGTATATTTATTTAGGGAAGCCAGTATTTTTTGGGAAGCTGATATTTTCAGGAAGTGGTATAGGATGTCAATGTATTTAGTAATTTCACTATGGAATTTAGGCGATAACCTTTTTCTTTAGGTCTAAAAGATGTCAGAGCTTGTGTTTTTGCACTATGCCCAATATTTTCTTGGCGACCTTTTTTTTAGCTCTCACACCTTGTTTGATTTTGTTTTTTGGAGCTCAACATTTTACTGACGAGCTTTCTTTTTTTTTTTAGTTACTTCTACTTTGAAAACTTAGGCAAGCCGGTGAGAATCGAGTTGTATGGACGCCTTGCCACTGCTACCCTGCTATAAAACGTGCTGCTTTTATTCTCTCCTGTTTTTTGAAATTTGATTGAATTTTACAAGAATATTGGAGCTATAGAACATATGAAATTTATAACGATTGTAACAAAATTCAATGTGGCGCGGGTAGCTCGGCTCTTTGTGTAGCGAAAACTTCATAAAAATCTTCCACCTGACGTGTTATCAACAAAAGTAAAAAATCAGCCGTATAGAAGTTTGCGTCGCGATAGATATACCTATACACGATAGCTATATACGATAGCTACCTATAGATTGTATTACTGGAATTTTAAACGTGTTAATTTGGAATGTATCTAATACTTCACGCTATATCCCGCATATAGCCCACTGAAGGTTCCACTAGAATAGAAGTTTAAATTGTAATAATAAGTAATATTAAGTAATATTGAGTAATGTTAAGTAATATTAAGTATAATAAGTAATAATAATATATTAAGTAGGCAACTAAAATACTTGGACTCTCTTTGGAAAAAAAAAATCTTATTTCTTAAGAAATAAAGCTAAAGCTTAAGCTTAGTTAAGTAATATGAAAATGTACAGAAAGTTGACAAAACCACGTGTCTGTAGTGATCAGAATAATAATATAAAAAAAAAAATCCCGCATATAGCAGGGTAGGCAGAGGAAACCTAAGGAAGTAGTGTTAAGACACTCCGTAAAAAAAAATGTAATATTAATAAAATCAGCTTTACGCTTTATCCCGCTTAGCAGGGTAGTCAAAGAGAATCTAGTGTTAAGACACTCACTTTGCTGTTTTCTGACCCAATTTGAAAAATAGAATAGCGGAACTCAACGCTGCGCTTCATCAAAGACACAATCACATACGTTCACAGTCAAACTATTTAACTATTTAGTTAAAATCAATTAATCTAGTTATTTAGTTTCTTAACGCCTGTCGTGGCGCAGAGGCACAAACGTGCGACTGTAAACGCGACAGGTTGTGGATTCGATTCCCACTCCAGGATATGGAATATTTCATTTCCTGGGTTTGGTAACATGACAAAGCGCGGCGTTGAGTTCCGCCACTCAGCACGTAATGCCTCAATTCAGCGGAAACGGGAACGGAGTGTCTTAACACTAAGTTCCCTCTGCCTATCCTACTATGTGCGGGATACAACGTGAAGCTAATAAAAAAAATCTTTAAAAGATTTTTAAGTTTAAAGTAAAAAACAACAATTCATACCAAAAGGCACGAACCCAGTGTTTGTAGTGAATAAAATAGATCATAATCTAAAAATAACATTTTTAGAAAACGCATTAAATGCAACGGACGTTCACCATAATCGTATAACTAATATCGCTACTCCGGAGCAACAATGACGTAATTGCATATTTTGAAATTGTTGAGGAGGCGTAAAAGACTAAAATATATTACCTTTACAGTTCAATAATTCTGGAATGCGAATAACTTTGACATTGACCCCATGCATGTCTAACATATGGGTATGTATTACAAGGAATTAGAGAATATCTAAAATTTAATTTCACTTTTTCTATGCAGTTAAATCCATTTCGCAAATTTCAGTTAGGTCATTGTCGTTCCGGAGCAACGATATGTAGTGGTCAGAGCGCTAGAAGCGCGAGAGAACAATGTAACGTATGCCTATTTACCTATATTATATACATCAAAGAGCACCTAAAACAACCACACACTGGCTCACCACAACACTAGCTTCGAACGCAAGCGCACGTCCAACCTCTCGCGTGTCACTGACAATTGACCCGACTCACTGACAAGTGCATCTTCTCTACTGGTGCACGGGGGCGGCTCTAGCACGCAATAAAATCAAAATCGAAATCGAAATCAAAATATTCTTTATCCAAATAGACTATTACAAGCAATTTTGAATCGTCAATTTATAAAGGTGTCAGTCGTGTCAGTCCTAACAGAAGCTACCACCGGCTCGGAAGGCAGTTCTTCTGAGAAGAGCCGGCAAGAAACTCAACAGTTGCTCTTTTCGAATAAAATTACAATGACAAACTAGACAGCAATAGCACTCATTGTTTTTATGCCTGTAGCACATCTTTGTTGCCCTAAAGGGCGAACCGCGATACTTCATATTTCATCTTGTGGTTAAAGTTTTATGGACAGCGGAACCGCCGCGGCGCCACATTAGACGGCGGCGCCCGTGTGCATTGCACATCCTGCACTATAGGTTAAGTCGCACCTGCTGGCGTATATGAGACAACGCTACATATCTACTGAATAGATACAAAACTACATACAGGTTAAGCTCTCCTATCATATATTTTTATAGATTATAAAAATAATTTTCTTAAGCTGAGTATGTGAATAACATTTTGAAATAATAAAAAAATAATCTAGTTACCTAAATACAGATGATTATGAATCATTCGACTTGCTTCATAAGGATGAAAAAGTACACTCTTAAATAACTTTTTTATCTACTCTTTAAATATATTTATATATACAGAAATTAAAAGTCACTCACTCATTAATCACTTTATCTGGAAAACTATTTGACCTGTTAACATAAAATTTGGCAGGAAAGTAGCTAATGGGTTGATCATGGGTGATGTCAGTTACCTTCACATGTAAATCGCTTGACAGGCGTTATAGAGGTAGCTAGGGTGAAATTTTGTATATATTTTTTTTCTAAATCAAAATGCCAATTCCACAAAGAGAAGTATAAGTTATAAGTGGAGGATTAAATAGAGATTATAAGTATAAGTTTGAACCAATTTTCTAACACAATACCTCAATACGGCGGAAAGTGGGTCGTTCCCCACCAATTGTTGAAAGAGTACAGAGTGTCTTAAGACTATGTTCTAGCGGGATACAACATCAAGCTTAAAAAATGACTCCAATTGGGAATCGAACCCAAATCAATTGCGCTTACAGACACTGATCCACTACGCCACGATTACTAACTAAAACTGTGATAGAATTAAATTACATTAGTTAAACGCCATATCAAATAAAACAGCCCGTATTTGTCAACGCGGAAAACCTTTCACCAAGTTTAAAGCTTTACTTCAAAGGCATGAGGGAGTGAATTCACATCGTGAACATACAGCTCTTAAATGACATTCGCTGAAAGAATAGAAAATGTTCTTTAGTAAAAATCCCAGTAATGACTTTAACGGCATGAAGAAAATGCTGAAATGTGGCAAAGGAGCTTTCTTTTTAACCGATTTCAAAATTAGGGTGTTACTTTTTATTTTTTATTTTATTTATTCAGGTTAACCAGCAGTTTTACGATTTAGTACATATAATCCTTACTAATATTATAAATGGGAAAGTAACTCTGTCTGTCTGTCTGTCTGTCTGTTACGCTTTCACGCCTAAACCACTAAACCAATTTTGATGAAATTCGGTATGAAGATAGAACTAAACTTGGGAAAGGACATAGGATACTTTTTATCGCGAAAAAAATGATAGAGGGGGTTGAAATAGGGGATGAAAGTTTGTATGGAAGTTCTGACAATAAGTTGTCAAACATAAAATCATATAAGATTGTTTAACTGTTTACAACTTCACCACATAAACCACTTAACCAATTTTGACAAATAATCTAGACCTTGGGAAAGACTATAGGATACTCCTTATCATATCGCGCGATATAACCGAATTTCACGCGGGCGAAGCCGCGGGCGGAAAGCTAGTCTATATATAAATGTAAACGTGAAGCTAAAACTTTTTATGAAAATTACGCGCACGGAGGAACACGAAATTTGGCACAAAAATTCTGTAAAATTTCATTTAAATCTGTTCAGTAGGTTTTGCGTGAGTAACAAAAATCCATGCACGCAAACAAACATTCGTATTTATAATATTAATAGTATAGGTTGGACTTCAGATCGCTTGGTTGCTTTAAAAGAAAACCGGTTTCAAATCTTACAAATATTATTAGGGTTGGGAATTAAGTAGTAGTTGTTTTTTTTCTTTTTTTTCCACGTCTCAAAAGTAATATATATTTTTTTTTAATTTTTAAAATAATATAATTTTGGCCCTAAGTATTTTTTTTTATTCATTTTGTAGTATACAATCAAATACACATAATGCGTATGTAAAATATTTAAACATTCATACATTACGATACACATATAATTAAAATTCGATAGTATTTAAGAAATTTTACAAAATATATATACACATCAGTAAAAAGAGCTCTTGATTTTTATAGAAAATTCCATTTTTATTTACAAAATACTAAATGATATACCAACTATCATTTTTATTTCCGCCCTCTGGTAACAAGGCAAAGCGCGGCGTTGAGTTCCGTCACTCGGAACGCAACGCCTCAATCCGGCAGAAAGTGGGGGACGGATAAGTTAAAAATGAACGGAGTGTTTTAACACTAGGTTCTCTGGTTCACTCTACCTATCCTGCTACGCGCGGAATACAGCGTGAAGCTAAAAAACACAAAATTCCCTATGAACAAATAGAACAATGAATATCAGACACAACAATATATAAATAAGCAATTTTGCTTTAATTATTATAAATATTACTTACTTCAATATTATATCATTTTTAAATATTATGTTAAATTCTCCTTTCTTTAAAAAAATATATATTTTTAATCTATATACACATTTTATTTTGTATATAGCAACATTATCGAATAGACATGTCTCAGTGTTTTTAATCTGTATGTCTTTTTTAACTTGAATCTTTGCCGTGTCGTTTCGGGTACGTTGAATTAATCCGTAAAAATCTTCGTTAGCTGCACATATTGATATTGTTCAAAGTTTTAAAATTATAAAATAAACATGTCTTCTTTGAAATACATATATATTTCGCTGTTATTTTATTATTGTGTATTAAAAAACCGCCTCGGCAACTTGACGTTTAGCGCACATAGCATTAACCTATTGTGTTTGGAACAGTGAGATAAAACGTGGTTTTGGGTTTCAGTGAAGACCACCAGTATGAAGTACAATAGGCTGGTAACGTCCTCGAGGAGGAAAAACAGGAAGAGGCATTTTAGCGCCCCTTCCCACATCAGACGAGTCCTGATGTCGTCTCCACTTTCTAAGGAGCTGAGACAAAAGTTCAATGTTAAATCTATGCCAATCCGCAAAGACGATGAAGTTCAGGTAAATATTAATAATAATAACTAAAATTGTATTTCATAACCTACAAACGGCTGATATTTGTTTTCGTTACACTCGTTGTAAAGAGCTTGTATTAATTGTTATTTCATATATGATGTATGTACTGTTTTAATATATAGAATTCAATTAAAAAGCAATTACCAAAAATCTATATAAAATATGGTTTGTTTACTTGTAATTACTTAAAAAAATGTGCACATGTACATGTGGTTATTGTTTTAGATATTGAACTTGACTCAAAAACTGTTATTCATACATAAACAGCTTAATCATTACTTTTTAAAAAAGTCTTTTGAAACTAAATAATAACCAATTCAGTTGTGGTATATAGTTAAATTATAGAAAAAATCTTACGTAGGTGCCAAAGTTAATTCACATGATGACAACAAACCATTCACAGACAGCAGATGTTTGTTGCCGCTGAAAGAGAGTGATACAGGTTTTCTGTAGAACTCTCTGGATGAGGCAGCGATTCTGTACCATGGTTCAAAATATGGCTCTGATTTATTAACTTGGCTAATAAACATATATACATTATAGATATATATGTAAAATTGATTTAATAAACTTAATCTATGGTTTTTTAGGTAGTTCGAGGACATTACAAAGGCCAGCAAGTTGGCAAGGTAGTCCAAGTTTACCGTAAGAAGTTTGTTGTCTACATTGAGAGGATTCAAAGGGAGAAGGCTAATGGCGCCAGTGCATATGTCGGCATCCACCCTTCAAAGGTAAATATTTTAGATAATAAGAAATTTAAGAGTATCCATAAGTTTAGTAGTATTTAATACTAATTTAATTCATAATATATGAGTATATATTTTTATTATGTTATGCCTGTCGTGGCGCAGAGGCACGAGCGTGCGACTGTAAAGGCGACAGGTTGTGGGTTTGATTCCCACTCTAGGAAATGTTAGTATTTTCATTTTCTGAGTTTGGTAACAAGGCAAATGCGCGGCGTTGAGTTCTGCCACTCAACACGCAACATCTCAATTTGGCGGAAAGTGGGGAACTGAATTGTTATAAGAGAACGTAGTGTCTTAACACTAAGTTCTCAGGTTCCCTCTGCCTACCCTGCTATGTACGGGTTACAGCGTGAAGTTAAAAGAAAAAAGAAATTTAATTAATCCTAATATAAATGCAATAGAAAGTATTGATTGGTGGGTGGTTGTTTTTTCATGTTCAAACTCATATATGGATCAAATAAAACTTTATTATATAGCTTATATTTCAGTATAACACATTGAGAGCTACATATAAATTATAACTCTATGAGTAGTCTATTATAAACACGTAGATTATTAAATTTATCATCTACATACTTTTTGTAAAATATTCAACTGTCAAGTGACGTTTCCTATGGTGGGGATTTGCAAGGAGACTCACTTTTGTATTGACCGTTAGGACAAAAAAAGTTTATGTTAAATAAAATAGTTTCTCTTTTATTCGATGGTCTAACAACATGGACTATAATTTATGTAATTTGACTGCTATAATGTTAAGTTTTAATATTCTTCAGCTATTTTAATGAAATAGTTATTAACAGAATCTGAAAATCTTTGGTTTTAATTGTTGTTTAAGCTATGTACACTAATACCCCGCCAGTCACATAGAAAGTCATTAAAATTTGGAATATTTTCTTATAGTTATAATATTAACATTTCTTAATCAATCAAATGTAGTTCTAAAGTTTGTTTTTAATAATTTATATGTATATTTCTAAATAGACAAGTGACTAAGAAGGCAAAAGAAAGGGGACGGGCTACTTCTTTTTTTTTTATAAGATAGATTGTTTGAGTATAAGAGTCCCTAAGACTGATTATACGATTTTTTAATATATTAATAAGCTTTAAGATTAAATGAAACTACCTACGTAGATTCTACCTACTTCTTGAGTCTACCTGCGACTACTTCTGTATAAGGTCTAAACTTTAGGTTTCCAAAAATGTATTTTGGAATACTAAAACATACATGAAATAGTTTCATTTAATATGAGTAATAATCGCGAAAATCAAAGAGCTCATTAAGCTTTAAGATTGCTTTATTTATAGTGTGAATAAGAAGTCATATACATTCAGTATTTAAATGACATACATAGATAAAAACAATATTTACATTGGAAATGTCCCCTAAAAAAATGCTATTTTGTTTGTCAACTTATTCACGCCTATCGCAACTATACTGTTTCGCTTTTTAGTTGCTTTTATTTTTTTTTTTTTTTTTGTTTTTTCGCTTATAAATGATGATAATTTTCTAACTAAGATTATGTCAATATAACATTGCTTCAACTTTGTTATGGGCATAATAACTGCGGATACACTTCCATGGCTCTGAAATATTAATATTTTCATATATCTAAAATTATTTAATCACTATAAGCTATAAATAATCTAATTTGTTTGTTCTAGTGTGTTATTGTAAAACTAAAGATGAACAAGGATCGTAAAGACATCTTGGTGAGACGCGCTAAGGGCAGGCGTGCAGCGCTCGGCCTCGAGAAGGGCAAATACACTGAGGAAACTGCCACCGCTATGGAAGCCTCGTGAACATAGATTTAAGATTAATAAAATTATAAAAAAACCTATCTTTTGTCTTTTTATTTTAATGGGAGGGATAATTTGGATTTATATTCCAACTATTATTTGAGGCTTGTCGTGGCGCAGAGGAAACGTGAGGGTTTCTGGATTCGATTCCCACTCCAGGAAATGAACATATTAAATAATGTTTAGTATTTTCATTTCTTCTCTCTGGTAACAAGGAACACGCGGCGTTCACTGCGCCACTTGCTAAGTGGCAAGTGGCGGAAGCGCTAAATCCTCTGGCTTTGTTTGGGTTGACTATAAATTTAAAATTTCGTAATAGTGAATAAAGATATAGGAGAGGCATAACGTTTTAACTACATTATGTGTACCAAAATGAACTCCTTTCATAGCTAACATTGACATGAGATTCAGAGGATTTTTTATGCTTATGTAGAAATTCGAACCCACTACTAATAAATAGACAAGCCATCAAATAACCTTATTAACGTATACAGAGGAATTTGGTGTTAGACCCAATATCACAACGATATCTGAAACAAGAATTGTTGGCTACCAATATTGGTATACTATCTATATAGTACTATAGTGCTGCTATCAGCATTTCCCACCCTTTTAAAATATTAGCTATAACAAAAACAAAAAATAAGCTCTAACATCTTAAATATCCTAATATAAAGGTCATCGCCAAATTTCGATAGTGAAATTACTAAATACATTCACATCCTATACCGGCTTCCCTCAATATTATCGGCTTCTCTAAAAATTACCGGCTTTCCTAAATATATATACCGACTTCCTTAAATTTACTCCAGCTTCCCTGAATTTACCGGCTTGCCCAACTAAAATTTTATCAATCAAAAATGTCAATAAATAATCCTACCTAATATCATAAATGCCACTGAACCGATTTTGATGAAACTCGGTATGAGGGTAAAACTGATCTTAGGATAAGACATGGATACTTTTTACTCTTTCACATCTAAACCACTTAACCAATTTTGACAAATAGTCTAGACCTTGGGAAAGACTATAGGCTACTCCTTATCATGTCGCGCGATATAACCGAATTCCACGCGGGCGGAACCCAAGTTAAATATATTTACAAGCCAACAAACACAGGCACAATAAAAACACCCATATGTCCTTAAATTATTAATATTTATTTCTGAATTGCATATAAATTTGTGGACTTTCCGTTACAATAGTACTCTCAAATGATATTTTTTTTAATAGTATAAAAACTCTAACGCTATTGTACCAGAGGACCAAACAACATTCGTCCCAAACAGAAAATGCACACAATAATTTAAACTAACCTTATTTTTTTAGAAATATAATCTAAAATATACTAGATTTAGGTACACACACACTCTCATACAACAATTACAAACAAAACACGTTTATGTAACAATATGTGCGTAGATCTGAGCCTGACTGACTTTGAATTTGTTAGGATGAATAAAATCAAGCTTTTTACATAATATTAAAAAAAAAGAATCATAAAACCTTATTTCATGTTAATTTTCCTAAGTTTTAATAAAGAATTTTATTATTATTCATATATGCGTTAAAAGAACAATAATATTTGATATATAAAATAAATAAATTTTGACACATGCATATACTTTAAAACTAAAAATATATATGTATTTTGATATTTTCAAAATAAATTTAACATATATATGTTAATTCCGCTTGATTCTATTCACCATAACTCAAACAATTATTGTACAAACAAACTGAAACGGGTAGAGGCATATCAATAATTTCGATTTTATTATCTACATGCAGAAGTTAACAAAAAAAAATAAAACACATTATTTTTTGAGCTTTCACAGATAAAAAATCACTATCAAAGACATAAAATTTACTAATAATCCAATCTTTTTTTTATAAAAAAAAATAAAACCAAAACCATAGATAAACCTCCAAAAAAAATTAAAAAAAAAACTGTAACCACCTACTAATTTTGTATTTTACAATAGGCAGTGACTTGTATACACAAATACAAGCGTACGACAATTGGTCCAGAATACGATTCCATTACAACTGCATCAAATATCCTAATTAAAAAAAAAAACGTATCAAAATAATTCTTAAACAATTATTTTTTATTAATAAATTCAAACAATTTAGACGCTTTGTACTAATATACAATTCTCGCACTAAAATTGAAATTCTAGAAAGTTTTTTTTACTTATTAATCTTATATAAAAAAAATCAAACTTATATTATCTATTGCTAACGTTAGAGGTAAAAAACCTCAATATAATTCCTTATTCAGGCAAAGGAGTGACCACATTCAGCCGTACAAAGGCATTTTGGTGAATGCGGCAGAATGTTGTATCTCCATTGCCCAATTATTTATTATAATATGATATTTTTTTGTTAATTTTTAAATATTTACATTGACTGTTTAATAATATGTTAGAAAAAATAATTATAAACCAAGCTTATATAAGTTCGCATATATTTAAGTAAATAAATTTGTGATGTCAAAATCTTACATTTCTCTTAAGTTCGATGTTTCACATTTTATATTTATATAGGGTTTCCATATTCCGATTAATATTTTAAAAGTAAATACGGAACCCGTAACAGAAAAAAGTATATATTTTTTTCGAAACACACAATGTTGTGCTATGATTCGACTTGGTTATATCAAAATACATAACTGTATTCAATTGTTAAAAAGAAATAACTAATATAATAAAAATATATATTTTTTTTTAAATTAAGGAAAGTGGAGAACGAAAATGTAGAAAGAGAATGGGGCGTCTTAACACTAGGTTCTCTGGTTCCCTCTGCTTACCCCGCTATATGCGGGATACAGCGTGAAGTTGAAAAAAAAATACTTTTTTTACAGTGTATCAAATTCGAGACAGCAGCGTACATATTAAAGGGTAGGAAAACGCCTTGCTTTGCCTTAACCAGAGCGAAAAAAAAAATAATCCCTTGATTTTACATCAATACTGTCTAACTGTCACAATGGCTTTAAAATTATATATAAATAAGATTAAAACAGTAATTTCATTTCATTACCAAATATTTACCATAGACGGTCATTACTGTTAAAGATGGTAAAAATGAAAATAAACGGTAAAATAGCATATTGATATAACCAAATCTATTAGTACTAATTTCCACAAACGAATCGCTAAATAACATAATAAAAGCAACATCTCAAATATATTCATAAAAATCCTTAAAATTTATTTTATTTTTGAAATAATACAAAAATGTTGCCTCTTGTACATAAATGAACGTACAGACATATTATATATATATATATATATATATATATATATATATATATATATATATACAAATGTATGTTTGTATGTATGTATATATATTGTTATAACAATACACAATGCCGAACAGTTTTTGACATAGAAAAAATATTAAAAAAAAAAAAAGAATTATCAGCAAAATATATTTAAAAAATTGATTATATTATACCAATATAACGTTATAATATAATATAATTTAGTCAACAAAGTTTGAACCGTTCATTTTTAACAAAAATAGAACTATGAGCTATGCATTACTATACAATGATCACAATTTACTGTGGGTCTTCACACATTCGGTGATAAAAATTATTTAAAAAATAGCTTCACGTTGTTAAATGGCGGGGCTAAACGCCGCATTTGTCATACCAGAGGAGACAAATGAAAATAATTCATATATAATCATTTCAATGAGTGGGAATCGAACCTACAATCACATGCTGTTTTAACTCTGAATTTATTTGTATTCTAAATTAGAATTACTATTATAAATAATAAATAAAAACGAATGTATGATGACCCCCATACAAATTAACATCTAAATCTAGTGTGTAATGAGAAACTTCTATGAATAAAAACTCTTTTCATTTAAAATAATATATAATTTTACATACAAATATTTAAAAATTGTCATTGAAAAATAAACATACAGAAATGAAATTTTATTTAGTATAAAATCAAAAAGTGTAATAAAAAATCAGCAACATTTATTATATTTAATGCCTGCCGTGGCGCAGAAGCACAAGCGTGCGACTGTAAACGACAGGTTGTGGGTTCGATTCCCACTCCAGGAAATCGATTTTTTCATTTTGGTAACAAGTTCCGTCACTCAGCACGCAATGCCTCAATTTGGCGGAGAGTGGGGAACGGAGTGTCTTAACACTCTGCCTGCATATGCGGGATACAGCGTGAAACTATGTATTTATGTATGTATCTATTTATTTCATTTTTTAAATAATATTTGTTTACATATAAGGGGATAGGAAATAAAGACCTAGTGTTAAGACATTCTTATCTTTCCACAAAATCGAGACATTAAATATTTGTAGTGAAAAAAAAAAAAAAAATATAAATGAATATCGAACTCACAAACCATTGCATTTACAATACTTGACCACACCGCCACGATGGTTTTTTTTAATTGTAAAAATTAAATAATTATTTTTATACTTACGGTAATTTTTTTGTTCACGAGTATTATGTTTATTCAACAATCAGCCATTTTGGAATGGCGGCCATTTTAGATTTACATTGATAAATAACGTATCTATTTTATTTTATTATTTTATTATTATAACTAAAACTGACCCAAATAATCCCATCTAATTATAAACACAAGTGGTTGTGTATTCGATTTCCATTAAGGTTGAAATTATTATTTTAATTTCTATTTGACAAGACAAATCTTAAGTCCCATCACTAAAGTATGATTTTAGATATAGGATTAGATTTTTCTCCCAATTTTAGCAAAAACAGGTTTCTGATACCAAATTCTGACTACCTTCATTAAATAGTGGGGAACAAAATTGTTGTAAGAGAACAGAGTGTCTTAACACTAGGTTCTCAGGTTCCCTCTGTCTATCCTGCTATATGCGGGTTACAGCGTGAAGTTCATTAAATAAAAACAATTGTACCTAGTGCCCTGACCTTAAAAGTTATCACAAACTGACATAATAAGTATATATATTGTTTAACGCCTGTCGTGGCGCACAGGCACAAGCGTGCGACTGTAAACGCGACAGGTTGTGGGTTCGATTCCCACTCCAGGAAATGTAAAATTTACTATTTTCATTTCTTGGGTTTGGGTTCGCCACTCAACACGCAATGCTTCATTTCGGAATGGAGTGTCTTAACACTAGTTTCTCTAGTACCCACTGCCTACCCCGCTATATGCGGGATACAGGATGATGTTAAAAAAAACAAAAAAAGAAAAAAATATATAGTTTCACGAATCCGACCCAATAAAAGTAGTGTGTAAACACAATGTTAATTCATAAGTTCTCATGACACACTAGGAGCTAGACGCGGACCATGCACGTGTGTTAGCTGTATATGAGCGGGGAGTGTGCGCGCGCGTCGGCGTGACGTTATTTGCGCAGCGGGCGGCGCGTGCGACTCGTGTTGCCGGTCGACGTGGACGGCGTGGGGACTGGCGACGGCTTGTTCTCTGCAAAATTATTATATATATTAGGGTACGCTGATGGGAACCAGAGAACTTAGTGTAAAGACAGTCCCTTCTCTTTTAACTAATAACTGTGCCAATAAATAAATTGGGGAAATATTTATATTTTTTGTAACCAAAAACACCACGTAAAACTTTATATATGTAAATTTATTATTCTCTTTTTAAAAAGCAAAACACACTATGTAATTAAACTGAACTCTAAAATAAGCGCAACAATGTGAAAATAAAATGGTGCAATTAAAAACAAAGGTGTTGCCATATTTTAGTAAAGAAAAATAAAAAAAATTAAAGACTCGAATCCAAAACAACGCAACTTCGAAAACAACGCAAAACGAAACGACGCAAAGCGATGTATTGGTGTATGTATGTATTTATTTTTTACCTTTAGCAGCTCGTCTTCCTTTCCTAGTGGACACCGGTGTTTCCACCTTGATTGGTTTGACCGGGGTTCTCTTTGCGGGTGTTTTAGCTTTGGCCTTCTCCGTTAGAGCGGTTGCCGTCTGAAAACATTTATAGTATGAGTATTTTTGTAGTTTTAGCATTATTTTTGTTAGATTATTTCCATTTGTTATTTGTTAATTGATATGTAAAATTTATTGGTTAATTTACTAAGCTTCATTTACTAATAAAATGAAATTAACCGAAAAAATATTGGATACAAATAATTAAAAACCAATAATTATTTTTACAATTAACTATTGTTTCTCTTTAAATGTCAATAAATTTTACACAGAAAGTATAATTTTTTTATAGACAGAAACACATTTAAATATATCTTTTTTATATTCTTTTAAAGATATGCAATTTCCAATTATTTCATAAATATAAATTATTAATGGGTTTCTATCGAATAAACGTTTTTTTAGTAGGCATGCAATATTTGCATGCGTAAATAAATCAAAAATATATGTATACATGTATCAAAACTCAACGATAAATCGGCACCAGACCGAAAATCGATATTTTTAAAGAATATCGATATATGTGGTTTAAAAAAATATATGGATATTTTTACTCGTAGGCGCGTCATAAACTAAAAAAAATATGTGCACCTTATCAAGACAAGTACAAAATGTCATAAATTGTTTTTAATGATATTATTACTTTTGTTATGAATCGAGGTTCTTATTAATGACAATAATTTAACAAAGGAGAGAGAGAAAGAGAGAGAAACAAATTATTAAACAAATAAGTATATCATATAAAGTACTACTAAGTCCTACTAAGTTTACTATTAATATAAGGTTGCCTGTAAGAGATTACTTTTAATAATAAGGCCACCATTTGCCTATTTTTTTTATTTGTTGCCATAAAGAGTTTTTATTATTATTATTATATGTTAGACAGAGATAAATATAAATATATAACTTTTTATTTTTTTTAATTGCCAGTTTATCATTGAATTTTGGAATACATTATAAAATAATATATAAAAAAAACAGCAAATCACCAATATAAAATAAAGAATAAGAAAAAAAAATAACACAAAAAGCAAGCAATGATAGATGAAGGTGTATGATATTTATTATCTTTAAAATTAATGATTTCCAAAAAGTTTTTAATATCAAAATCTTTTTTTTTTCATAACTATAATGGGAATGATATGCAATGGTTGGTGGAATAATAGAAAAAAAAAATAGTACCTTGACCCATACAACTGGCAATCCATAACATTCGTACTATAGCATGCATATATAATAAATACTCTCACGTCACTTCACTAAATAACTCTCAAACTTGACTCATGCTTTTTTTAAATTAAAAAAAAAACGTTCAATACTTTTTGATTATTTAATTTTTTTTTTAATAATTAAATAAACATAATACATCAAACATTCATACAATAACATGCATTTATAAATAAAACAATCATATCCTTTCAGATCTCATACATTCTTTGTTTTAGTCAGTTGTGTCCATTTTTTTAATTTTTTTTTTTAATGTAGAAAAAAAAAGGGTCACAAATAATCTTCTTTATATTTTATTTGACGCCTACATATCTTTAATTGCTAATATTTTCAAATAGTATATTTAAAGTTTAGCTCAGTTCTTTTATTATGGCGCTTCGAAAGTTATTTATTTGAAAAGATAATCATAACTCGGACATGACTATACCCAATATATCGCATCTTTAGAATTATAATGAACTATTTAAAAAAATATTAATTTTTACAGGAATCTAATCAAAAAATTCATGATTTTGGTTTTTTGCCATGAAACGATTTAAGAGAACGATCATTATGGACTTTGATTAAAACAAGAATATAAATTAAAATATAACATTAAAAAATCATTTGTTTTCAAAAAACTTAAATGTACCAATCTATATTGACGTTTGCCATCCCTACTAAAATAGTAGGAATGTTCATGTTAAAAAATTATCGATATTTTTTTCGATTGTAGTGTTATATCGATAATTTGCGACATATCGATATTTTTAAAATATCGTAAGTAATTACTTGTTAACTATTCTTTAATATTAAATAGATGTTAAAGACGTCTTAGCTCGTTTTTTTTTGCAATTAAATGTCCAATATTTTCCTGGTGAACTTTTGTTTAGCTGTCACACATGGCTTTGTTTTTTTTTTGCATTTCGATACTAGACGATTCGATAATATCGGATTAAAGCGATATATCGCGTAAATGTATCGATTTTCTGAATATCGATTTATATCGCCCACTACAATTTTTTAGATAGGTCACTATAATTTTAATGTTACGATATCATCTTTCTATGTTAGTAGTTTCGCGTGTACGTTTGTCTATCTGTCATTAATAACACAAGCGTTTTAAATATATATAGATAACTTGTCTGTCTGTTACATATTTATTTATATAGAGACATATAAACATTTTGAAAAGGCAACTCGATTTTAAAAATTATTTAAATTATTTACAACGAATTACTAAACATTAGTCGTACCAGTATTGCCAGTAATAACGACAACAATATTTTTTTACACTGTCAGTCGCGTCAGTCATGTCAGTCGCGTCAGTCACATCCATCCATCCGCGTGCAGGCTCGTCCACACAAAGCTCACGTGTTAAGTAGATGTCAGCAGATACGTACATTTCTATATATCCGTCGTACTATGCCTACCTTGCTAGAGGGCGCCACAGTGGGCGTACTACCTTGCCGCTTGGCTTTGACTTTCAGTTTGGGACTGCGTTTTGGGGTTCGCGTTTTTTTGATGGGTGTCGTTTCTTCTTTCTGTTGACGTTTTAATGTGTATAAAATAATTAAAATTTTTACATAAAAACAAAATTTACTGAGAACCTAGTGTTAAGACACTCCGTTCCTCACTTTCCGTCGAATTAAGTGCGTGCGTAGATTGCGTGCTGAGTGGCGGAAAATGAAAATTTAACATTTCCTGGAGTGGGAATCGAACCCACAACCTGTCGCGTTTCTGTCGCACGCTTCTGTCTCTGCGCCTCGACAGGCGTCAAATCTTAATTTGAATAAGAAGTACTGACTATCACATAAAAAAGGTATCATCAAAATCAGTTCACCTAGAGAAAAAATCAAATAAAAATACAATCGAATTTAAACATCTGGCTTTTTTTGAAGTCGGTAAAAATAAAATTTGTCATAACAATTAAAAAATAGATCATTGTGGTACAATAGTATTAAACTGTAAACACGATAGGTTGCGGATTCGACTCTCACTAGGGACAATTATTATATTAAAATTATTTTTCAATTACCCATTCCAGTAGGCAGAGGGAGCCTAGTGTTCAGACACTCCGTTCCCCACTTTCCGCCGAATTGAGGCATTGCGTGCTGAGTGGCTTTTCATTTTTTTGCCTTGTTACCAAGTCCAGAAAATGAAAAATTCCAATTCCTGGAGTGGGAATCGAACCCACAGCCTGTCGCGTTTACAGTCGCACGCTTGTGCCTTTGCGCCACGACAGGCGTTATACTAAAGTGATATATATTAATAATAATCATAATATGTATAAATAATACCGCAGTGTCGCTAGTGTCCGCGCGGGAACTCTTGGAGCTGTTACGTTTGCGGGACTTCTTGTCCAACTGCGACTCGTCCGTGTATAGCGATAGGTCCACTGTCAACAATATATAGTTAGCAATATTAAATATAGATTTAAAACTTTGTTAAACGTAAAACGTCGTTTTGTTACTATGATGTAATATAAATATAAGATTTTTGATGCAACGAACTTGCGGGGATCAATTAGTATTGATATGTAACTGTAATGAAGAGTAACAAGGGAACATTCATACTATTCTATATATAACATAAAAACTTAGTTAAAAATTGAAAAAAAAAAATCATTAAAAATAATAAGGAAAAGTTTTAAACATAATATTAAAGAAAATAACAAACTTCATTTTATTGCAGCCAGTATATACTGGGTTACTATTGTACAATTTATCTATCCAGATATACAGACACACACACAAAACAAAATAGAATAAGAAAGCAGGAATATATATAGAAACATACATACATAGCTTCACGCTGTATCCCGCATATAGGAGGGTAGGCATAGCGAATCTAGTATTAAGACACTCCGTTCCCCACTTTCCGCCGAGTTGAGGCATCGCGTTGAGTGGCGGAACTCAACGCCGCGCTTTGCCTTAATACCAAACCCAGAAAATGAAAAAAAAAATTTTCTGGAGTGGGAATCGAACCCACAAAACTGTCGCATTTACAGTCACATGCTTGTGTCTCTGCGCCACCACAGGCGTTATAACTATAACCATAGACAATAGTATATATGTAAAATATATCCATAAATATACTGACATCCATCGGGGTGCTCCTCGGTGAGCTGCAAGCAGTTGGCGCCGCTCTGCTCGGCGCGCAACGCACGCTGCAGTATGGAGTGCGCGCGCGCCCGCTCCGCCGCGCGCAGCAGCTGTGCGCCGCCCGCGCCGCGCGTTAGCGACAGCGTTGTTAGCACGCATTCCATGTCTAAGAGACAATAAATTTTTTATTCAAGTAGGTTGATTTATACTAAAATTATATTTTTATGTTAAACTCTACATACCCTAATTTTAAATATGAAATAATGTTAAAGTATAAAGTATATTGTTGGAGCATGTTGTGTCTGCCTGTAAGTGGAATAACACTGAGCAATGTAACATTTTTTTTATAATTTGTGTCAACTTTTATGTTATGTGTATATTCTGTTGGTAGACTTTATAAATAAATAAATAAATAAATAGGCTATTACGACCACTTTCGAATCGTCGATTCACAAAGGTGTCAGTCGTGTCAGTCCTGACGGAAGCTACCACCGGCTCGGAAGGCAGTTCTGCTGAGAAGAGCCGGCAACAAACTCAACAGTTGCTCTTTTCAAATATTTTTTTTACAATAAATATACAAGTATGATGAGCCTCCCGGGTGAGCGTCGACAGCGTTTAATTCCACACATTGACATCATTATAGTATTCTTGGATCTTAACTTTAAATTGTTGAAGTGGCAGAATAACACATATACACACATTGGTAGGCGGTGGCAAAGTATAAAAATTTTTAAAAGGTAAACCGGTAAATATAGAGAAGCCGGTATATATTTACGAAAGTCAGTACATATTTAAGGAAGCCGGTAACTTTTAGACAAGATTAAGTAATTTAAGTATGATTTTAGATGTCGGAGCTTGCTTTTTTTGCAATGTTATATCCGAAATTTTCCTGACGACCTTTTGCATACATACACACTACACGATAACATAAGAAAAAACAACGTCACGTTTTATACTGCGACAAGGGAGTCATAGAGAATGTCGTGTCGATATAGCGCATTAGATACTTTCTGCTGGAGACATTGTATATTAAGTGGCGGTACTCAACACCGCAATTTATCTAACCAGAGCGGAAAAATTAAAATATCATAAATGTATATATATCTTTAATTAATATGTGCAAGCCCAAAATCACATTTTTTACAGCAGAGCTAAGAGTATAACTAAGGTTACCTATGTACCTTAAAATTCAAAATCAATGGGTGTCATTCTAAATATGAAAATATGAGGGATTACAGTTGTATTTTTACAACAAAAATATTGTTTACTTTTTTAAGTAATACAAACAGCGTACTATTTTAAAACACTGTAGGGATATAAAATATAACATATTTACGTGTGTATAACTATATATTGTCAATATAAAGGCAAATCCACGCCTCCTGTACCGGTTAGAGAGGACATCGTCAACCCACATTCCTTGTCTAAGATAAAACAAACATCAAAGAATTTTATATATATAAATATCACAAAATGGCCAAGGGATAAAATGACAACCACCGTAGACGCCACGGTCAATGTGCACAAATAACACGACCTTTTTTAGGTCTAAAACTTTTTCAAATACTTTATTATCATTTACTAAAGGCAAACCGATGGGAACCGTGTTATACGAACGCCTAGTCAATGAACTTGCTACCAGTTCAAATATGAAAGGAGACAAATCAAGTAATTTTTATTCATTATCATATCATCTCTAACATATATAAAACTGAGTGGTGGAACTCAACGGCGAGCTCTGCCATGTTACCAGAGCGAGGAAATGAAAATATTATAACTATATAAACTGACAAAAAAACATCTAGAAATAAAAAAAGATATACCTGTCACATCATAAAAGTCAGGCTTGTAAGTCTCGCCCGAGGAGTCCGCCTTATCTTGTGACAACCAACGTATTTTTATCTTGCGAGTGGTTCTGTATACATTCTGAACAGCTTGGCACACGTAGAAACCACCTTCTGCATTACGCACCGCTAAATATTCGTTTCTGTGGACAAAATATTAATAATAAATTACATACAAGTGAGAGAACGGAGTGTTTTGACACTAGATTGCAGTGACAAAGGGTGAAAATTTAAAAAGGTAAGACGGTAAATTTAGGGAAGCCGGTATATATTTAGGGAAGCCGGTATATTTAGGGAAGCCGGTATAGGACGAAAAGTTATTCAGCAATTTCACTATTAAATTTTGGTGATAGCCTTTTTTTAGGTGGTTTAGATATCAGAGATTGTTTTTTTTTGAAATTTTAAATCCGACAATTTTTTTTGGGTCTCATACTTGTTTTCTCAAAAGCCTCAATTCGGCGGAAAGTGGTGAACGGAGTGTCATAACACTAGGTTCCCTCTGCCTACCCTGCTATATGGGGGATACAGCGTGAACTTAATAAAAAAAAAAAAAAATAATAAAAAGTGTAGTGTGTCTCTAAACGTGATGGTCATAGGTTCGATACCTTATTCCCATTATTCGTTATATTATTTTTCTTTTACTGATAACACTTACAAGTAAAAATGCGGCGTTTAATTCCGACACTCAACTCGTAATGTCACGCGTTCGGACGGAAAGTGGAAAACATGCGTTTTAATAAGTTCGAACAAAAACTTGTTTTTTCCAAAAAAAAACTGCTACACTATTCCCGTATAGCAGGATAAACAAAGAGATCCTAGTGTCTAAACACTCCATTCTTTGTCTGCACTTCCTACTCAAGTTAGAGACATTGCGTGTTAAGTGCGTGCGGCGGAACTCAACGCCGTGCTCTGCCCTACCAGAGCTAGGAAACGAAAACAATAAAAAAACATACTATACTATAATAGTAACTGAGAAAGAATTTTAAAGCAAATATAATTCTAACGGTATTTTAGATATGTATCTTATAAACAAGCATTCCATAGAGGGCTATAAAAATACTACGAGACTATTTTTAACCGCTTTCAAAGATACGAGATATTGTAGAAAAAAGGAGTAATTTGGTAAAACATAATATATTAGCGGAAGAATATCTGTATCTCTAATATAAATAGACATGTGAGGAGTTGCATAAAAATATTTTTAAATTTTTTTTAAATATTTGTAATTTTTGAAGGGTCGGCAACGCGTAAGTGATGCCCCTGGTGTTGCAAGCGTCCATAGGCCACGGTAACCACTTACCATCAGGTGGGCCGTGTGCCTTGTTGCCACCGTCGTGGTATAAAAAAAAAGAAAAAATATTATGTATCTCAAAAAATTGTATGTATGTACGCGCGTTCCCTAGCAACGTACATATTACTTTATGAACATGAATGCATTCTGCACTCCTCCGCTATATAAACTATAAGTGTGCCAAGATTCATGCTCCTCGGTCAGCGTAATTTTCGTAAAAAGGGATACAAAGTTTTTGCTTCACGTATTAACATATAAATATATGAAAAAAATATATATTTACTTGTAAAAAACAATAAGTTTGTCATCATTCGGCTTGGTCGGGGTCGACCGTCCCGCTGACGCCGACAGTTTCGTCGCCATCGCTATTTCCGGTGTTGGCGACTGATACAATTGTACCTGAAAATAATAAAAATTCAAATTTTAACAAAAAATATAACAGACTTCAAATAAAATGTTGTTTTTCCCTTCACGCTGTATCCCGCACATAGTAGGGTAGGCAGAGGGAACCAGAGAACCTAGTGTTAAGACACTCCGTTCTCTTTTAACGTTTCCGTTTCCTACTTTCCGCCGAATTGAGGCATTGCGTGCTGAGTGGCGGAACTCGATGCCGCGCTTGTTACCACAGCGAGGAAATGAAAATACTAAATATTATTCAATATTTTCATTTCCTGCAGTGGTAATCGAACCCCCAACCTGTCGCGTTTACAACCGCACGCTTGTGCCTCTGCGCCACGACAGGCGTCTTAAAGAAGGCACTTATAAGTAACATTACTACGAATAACTCAATAGTAATCTACTCGTCCTATCATAAAATTTACATAGATTGATATCAGAAGTACAAAGCCATCATTTATGATAGAAAGAGAAAGAATATTAAAAAAAATATAAAGTCGAATCGAGAACCTCCTCCTTTTTATGAAGTCGGTAAAAAAAAGGAATTAAGACGTATTTCTCGTAACTAGTGTCCCCGTTTACGCGTTATTAACACGTCCTATCAACGTATGTATATGTGACTTCATATAAACATGGATGTCAAACCATGGTAGTGTGTGTAACATTTATTTTATTAATTTAATATATTTTTATGCATCATTTATTATTTTTCTGCACTCCTTCTCTATATAAACTATAAGTGTGCCAAGTTTCATGCTCCTCCGTCCACATAATTTCGTAAAAAGGGGTACGAAGTTTTTGCTTCACGTATTAATATATATATATAATGTATTCACGCGTCATATCGAAATTAGAACGTGACACTCAAGAAACGGCCATTAAATTCATATCTATTACTTGGAGGTCTTTTTAAGTAAGAAAAATATTTCGATATAAATCTAAAGCTAATATATTCGCGGCGTTGAGTTCCGTAACTCAAAATGAGTGGATTGATTGAATTGACGAACGGAGTGTCTTAACACTAGGTTCTCCAACTAGCCTGGTACGAAAAAGCTTGAAGCTTCTTATATATCATTACAATAGACAAAAAATGAACATCCAATCTTTACGCCTGTTAAAGTTTAACGAATTAGACAGGCGCTTTTTAATATAGTAATGTCAAAGTTAAGTTTGAGACCATCATTGCCCTGGAACAGCAAACGCGATTAGTTGCGGGTTCGATTCCCCCGTGAAGGAATTAAATTTGAGGAGACAGTGAAGAACGGAGTGCCTTGACACAAGGTTATCCCTAACAACCCTGCTGCGAAGTTTGAAGCTAAAAAATATGTTTAAAGAAGAAACTAATAGGAACGCGGTTATATTTATTTTATACTTATGCTGTCCATTAACGCTTGTTGTGGCGCAGAGACACAAGCGTGCGACTGTAAACGCGACAGGTTGTGGGTTCGATTCCCACTCCAGGAAATGGAATTTTTCATTTCCTGGGTTTTGGTAACAAGGCAAAGCGCGGCGTTGAGTTCCGTCACTCAGCACGCAATGCCTCAATTCCGCGAAAAGTGGGGAACGAAGTGTCTTAACAGTAGTTTCCCTTTGCCTACCCTGTTATATGCGGGTTACAGCGTGAAGCTATGTATTTATGTATGTAAAATACTTTTAAGATTACGAAAGTCTGCAGTGGAACACCGCTTGACTGTAAACGCGATGAGCGTGAATTTGTTTGATGAGGTTTCTTTTTATATTTTTTTTTAACTGCACGCTATATCCCGCACATAGCACGGTAGGACGAGGGAACCTGAGAACCTAGTGTCAAGACACTCCGCTCTATTAAGATTTCCGCCGACAATTCCACCGAATTAAGGCTTACTGAGTGGCGAAACTCAACGAATTGATATGAATTACTATAAATAATATAATAATACATACATACAAACATAGCTTCACGCTGTATCCCGCATATAGCAGGGTAGGTAGAGGGAACCTAGTGTTAAGACATTCCGTTCCCCACTTTCCGCCGAATTGAGGAATTGCGTGCTTTGCCTTGTTACCAAACCCAGGAAATTATAAATTCCACTTCCTGGCGTGGGAATCGCACCCACAACCTGTCGCGTTTGCAGTCGCACGCTTGTGCCCTGCGCCACGACAGCCGTAAAATAATAATGTTCATATTTAAATTATATTTATTTCTACGCTACTAAAAAATATTAGTTGAATTCCGATACTAAATACTCTTTCTATGCGAACGGACGGAAAGCGGAGAACGGAGTGTCTTAACACTAGATTCGCTTAACTATGGAGGTAACAGCTTTAATATTATACATCAAATGTTAACAATGCCAAATGTCAGTATGGCGTCGTAAATACGGTAAAATGGTTTATGAGGTATATAACGTACCTGAGTTATGTACAAGGTAATATAAACCTTATAATAAGGGCAATAAAGTTGAATTTACTATGTAAATATAAGTCCATAAAACTTCGAATCAGAGTTAAGTTAGTAGTGTTTAAAAAATGCGATTTGTTAACACTTTGGAGTTTCTAATATGAAACAGCGTCACGCTGTATCCATGCATATCAAAGAGAACTTAGTGTCTAGACACTCCGCCGCTTGCCACTCGAGACACTACGTGTTAAATAGCGTAACTTAACGCAGCGCTTTGTCTCTTAAAGTGGAGATAAAAAAAAAATCATTCCCCCCAAACTGGCAATCGAATCCACAATAGTCAAGGGTGGAAATTCAAAGCCGTTAAGGTTGTATCCTATCACGGTATATAAATAGTGATGTTATAAAAATCTATTGTGCACAACACTTCAAGTGTAAAACTAATGTTTTTATGTGGTACCTTTTGGTGGTACCTTTGATGCACAATTTTTCTATAATCCTATATTATAATATGTAAAAGTTGATATAGACAATCTATAATTTTTTTTATTTTTGATATTGCAGATCTATTATTAATATTTTAATGGGAAATTGAAAAATCTATAAAACCTATCTATCCATATTTTTTATATTACAAATCCCTAAGCCTTAATCAATTTTAATATATTTATTTTGAATATAGAAGAATTGTCTTTAAATCCACAAAGATTCTACTAACTTCACACTGTATCCCGCATATAACAGGGTAGGCAGAGGGAACCAGAGAACCTAGTGTTAAGACACTCCGTTCTCTTTCAACATTTCCCCACTTTCCGCCAAACTGAGGCATTGCGTGTTGAGTGGCGGAACTCAACGCCGTGCTTTGCCTTGTTACCAAAATCCCAAGAAATGAAAATACTAAATTTTACATTTCCTGGAGTGGGATTCTACTAAATGTCCAAAATATATTATTTTTTTAATAATAGTGACATTACTTTAAATTGAATTCTAAGCATTAGTTTTAGTTCACTTTGATTAGATTACAAAAGATAAGTCAATAAAAAATAATAATTACCTTTGTCCTATTCCTTTTAGTTCTTGTGTCAGGTGTAACGTCTCCCTCAGCTTGTCGTTTAGCGGGGGTTGATCCGTCCACTTTTTCTGATGCTTGCCGTCTTTTCCTCATTGGCGGTGTCACTGTAGCCAACTTTAAAGTAGATTTTGGTGTCACTTTAGGTTCAGATTTAGCTGGAGTTTTAACTTCAGTCTTTTTTTCTTCCACTTTTATTTCTTCTTTTTGTGGTTCCTGTTCTTCTTGTTTTGGTGCCTCCGTCTTTTCTTCTTTTTTTTCTTCTAAAGGTGGCTGTGCAGGTTTTTCCGTCACTTCTTTAATATCTTCATTTAATTCTGCTTTAACATTTTCAACAGGTTCTTTCTGCGGAGAAGGTTTCTCTTGATTTTGATTATCATTAGCCGACTCAGGTACAGGTTTGCTATCACTCTGTGTGGGTGCTATATCTGCATCAGGTGCTGGCTTAAGCTCTGTGGGTTTTGAAGGTGACTTTTCTGGTACCTCATTAGCAGTGGCTACTTTAGGCTGTGCAGGACTGTCGGCCTGTTTAACAGGATTTGACGTCTCAGGCTTTTGAGGAGTGGAAGGTGTGCTAGCTGCTTTTTCAGGAGGCTTTGGTGTGCTCGGTGAGGTTTTAGCAATATCTTGCTTCTCCTGTTTAGATTCAGGGTTCTGAGGTTTTAACGTAGTAGGTGCATTTGACCCAGATTTTGGAGACTCAACAGTGCCGTTTGCTGGGCCTGTCGAGTCAGGCTCTTTTTTCTCAGGTGTTCTAGTTAAAGCTAGGGGTTGCGATGTGGTCGACGCTTTGTCTTGAACTAAGCTGAGAGGCGCACTCGTGCTTGCACTTTTACTAGGGCTAGCAGCTACGTTTGCTGGAGTAATTGAATTTTGTGTAATGTGTGACAAGTTTCCGTGGTGGCTCATGTTTTGTGCCATCTGGGCCATGTTGGCGGACACGGGAGCCATGGACGGCGCCGCGTGGGACGGCAGCTGAGGTATATTTACTGGGTGGTGTGTAAGATTCTGCACGACCAGGTTGTTGGAGCCGTGATGCAAGGAGTTCTGAGCGCCCTGCGGCAGCCCTACCGCGTGATTCGCGCTGGCCACGTTCCCCTTCGCGGGACTCGCCTGGCCGCCAGGCTGAGGCACCCCCGGCTGGGGTAGCACTGGTTTTAAAGCAGAGTTCATATCAACTTAAAACTCACTCGCTTCACCGTGAAAAAGCTGAAACATAAAGATTGTACACTGTTGTTGTTGATTCAGAACACCGAAATGTCTTTGACCCAAAACAATAATCCATACATAATAGTTGTGTCTATGTATAGGCGTACGCGCGTAAGAACGCCGCCGAGCTAACTATGCCCGCGTTTACTTCTTTTATGGAAAACAGATGTAAAAAAGCTGAAAATAACGTTTAAAAGTTACCACTAGTGAAACTGGCGATAAATGCTCATGAAATTGATGTGTAGCGAGCGCGGCAGAGATAGCCGCAAAAAAATATGCGTTGCTATAGCTAAGAAACTTCCGCAAGACCGAGACCCCGCCGTCGGCGCTGATTGGAATAATGCAGTCATCAAATGTGGCACACATACACTTGACCTCACTCGCGACACAATAATTCCATGATTAGCGTTTTTTATCACGAATTAGCGTACACTAATATCACATAAGTCATCGAAATCTTTCAACAAGTATTATGCACAGAAGTTTAGAGATGGCGTCGGCCTAACGCGCATGCGCCACCCTCTTTTTTCCCTCCTCCAATCGAGTCATAGATTAATACGGAATTTGAACGAAGTGATCCGAGAATGTTTTATCTCTTTCATACACTAGCATTTTTACTATCTGTGTCTCGTCTAACGACTGTGTTCTGTATTAGAACAAAAAATATAAGAAAAATACGTTTATTTTTTATGGCACAGTTTAATTTCTTATGTTGAAATCATTTGTATTGTTATTTTAAATAATTTTTCATATTAAATTACATTTTTCTACATTAAATTGTAAATTTGCAAAAACCTATTTAATAGTTCGTTTTTGAATGTCGAATAATATATTTGTTTCCAATAGAGAGTAATTAATTATTAATGTATTTCCCTCTATTTGTGATGTAATATGTCGTAATAAATAAAATATTAGTTTTTATTTCTATTCAATCATTTTATAATAATTTTCTACTTGAAAAAATCTTATTATCCAGGGCATATGATGACCTTAGCTTAGAATTACAATTACCTTCATTATTTATGAAAATTCACCTTTTTATATTTAGTATTAATTAATCTTATATAATAAATTGTATAATCATAAGGAACCAAGTTTATTTTGTTAAAGTTATTAAAATATAACCACTCCACTATTCATAAATTCTTAATTCTGTAACTTATAATATCTGTGCCAAACAAATTGTATTATAGTTTATCTGTACTTTTTTTGACGGCTGTTTTCAGCTGCATTTGATTTTTTCCAAATCGTGTTCAAATTGTTAAAAAAAGCGTTTAATAAGTATTACTAATAATAAGTGACGCCGGTAAAGTTATCATCGACTTATCCAATCTATCTGTAACATAGTTGACAATGGCAAGTACATACAGTTATAGTAAAACCTTAGCATACATGAGTTATATTATGCGATACTATAATTTTATGTATTTCAGGACGTTCTCACAAGACCAGCCGAGGAATTTGGTAATGATGAAACCCTTGAGCACTTGTGGGCTGCCAGAGCGATGGAGCACAGTGATATTTATTTTAACGTTGGTTACAATTTTATAACCTCTTTCTAACTTAACTATAGCGTTTTTCATGCTAATTCTCTTTTCCAGGTGCTATGTTCTGTAGATACGAGATGGCTCCGATTAACCCCTCACGATGATTTGATATACACTCACTTTAGACAAGATTTTCCAGATTTAAATATTTCTTATATAAAAGAAGCAGAAATAAAAAATAATGTGAATAAAGCTAAATGGCGTGTATTTTGTGAAAAATTCAAAAACATTGTAGAAGATTACAGTTTTGGAACCCTACTTCGTGCAGATACTAAAGGTGATTATTCAGAACAAAATACCATATTAGTGCCAAGAGTTCAATTTTATGCAATAGAAATTGCAAGAAACAGGGAGGGAGTAAATAATGAAGTAAAGAAACACCACAAATGTGCATCCAAAGCAAATATGGAGGAACAAAATAATGCACAAGAGGACCCTGCGTTAAGTGCCTTAAATTATAAATAATCAAAGTAAACAGCTATGTTCTTTATAGCATCAATCATTCATCTGAAACGCCACCTGTTTATAAAATATATTGTACTGTAGTTTCTTAAGCATCTAATGTTGTTGATATTATTTATTTTTAGTCTGTGCAGCTTTTTAAAAATAACCATTATAATAGATAGCCTCTATATTAACAAAAGACAGAAATAGTAAATCATATTACAATAGTTTTCATGTCCAATAGTGTAATCATTTCTAATACAATTAAGTTAATCATTATTTATTGTTATTGTACTGTTGATGTTTCAATTGTGGTGTAATGGAATAACATTTGACTGTAAATATTTAAATTATTTTAATTTCTATGCTCTAGTAGGACAACAAGTGTCAAGCAACACCACACTAGAACCGAGTGTCTTAACACTGAGCACATCACTTTGTCAACTTTGCATTTGTTATGTATTTCATAAATTCATAAAAAAATGAAGAGCATAGCTATTTTATGACAAAATTTTCACAGAAACATCTACATAGAAATCCTGTGATGGCACATTAAAGCAATATTTCTCATTAACTGTATGTTAGTTAATTCATTATCCTCGCCATAATCTGTATTTCAATTTAAGATTTAGGTGTTATATTATTCCTAATATATAAGTATTTAGGCATTGGGTTATTTAAAAAAATATTTGTCAAAAAAAGGAATAAGTGTCAACAAAGAAATTATATTAAATTTGGGTAAGTATTAATTTTTGCTAAATTTTTCATATATTTTGAGCGTAAATAATCCAATGCCTATTCAAAACATTCTCAATAATAACCTGCCATTATTATGTATTGTGTAAGCATAAGTAACTCATTATTTTAAGCTTGTAGATCATTTAGCTTAAAAAAATGAATGGGGTGCTCAATTTCTCATACATTTTTTGATAATAAACTTTTTACAGTATTTATTATTTTTATTTATTTAGCTTAGACACCTAATATTGTACAATTAAACAAGTTATACCAATTAAAATGCAGAGGATTAATTTTTTGGAAGAATCATAAATATCTGATGAAGTAGGTTTATTGGAAAAGTAATATAAACTGGATTTTTCATGTGTGATATGAAATTGTGCTCCATAAGTCTTATAGTTTACTGTTAAGTACACAAAGAAGGGATCATAAGTCTAGTGCATTAACAACAATTAAAATAAAAAACGTTTTTTTAAGGTAAACAAAGTCATATGAAAACAATTGTAGTTTAATGACAACTGAACTTAGTTATAACAACAAAATATACAAAAATAATCAAATAAAAGAGCACTTCTAAAAAATGTAATTTTTAATCATCATCTATATTTTCTAAAGGATATTCAGTCATAATTAAACCTCGGCTCCACAATGCATCAGCAATTTGTACTTTATCAGATTCATTGGGCACATCTAAGTTTTCCACTGAAACATATTCAGGATATGAAGTTATTAGCGTTTCGATAGCAGGAGCCATGTCTTCTTCTATTTCTAAATATGGCAGCTCAGTTCCATGATATTCTAGAGAGTTCTCTGCATAATAATACAATCTTATACGGTCTTCAGAAACCATCCTCAGGATATTCTTACGTAATAATCTTATTCTAGTATCTAAGCTTATTTCAACTCGATTGGTTACTTTGCCATTTTCAATCATTACATCAGTGTCCCCATACACTGTAACTGCTTTTTCTAAGTCATTTAAAACAGGTGGTAATGCATCTTGTTGATATTTTTTGCTCATTTGGTCTACAGCTTCGTCAATGGGTAAATAATTTTTTATTTTATCAAAAAGGTTTTTGATAACTTCTTCTATTTCTATTTTACGGGGTGTATTAGAATCTGAATGTACAAGACCAAAGCTGTCGTAAATATCTAATGGTAAACCTTGTCTTAATTCAATATTTTCATTTATTGCAATTTGTAATGCAGCGGGGATCATTTTCTCAAACAAGTCTGCCCAAGAGTGTTTTTGATACATACTAATAGTGACATGTAATGAATGTTCTCCATCAATGGTCACTCCTTGATGAATATATCCTCGAGGAAAGTAAAGCATATCACCAGCTTCTAAAGTGACTTCCAAAATTGGTTCACCAATTTCATCATCTGAAAAGTTTTTTGAAGAAGTTCTTGGCAATACTTCACTATCATCCCTGGGTTTATAGATCTTCCAATGTTTTTTTCCTTCTGTTTGTAAAATAAATGCTTCAATATCATCATAATGTGGAGCAAATCCTTGACTATCTGGAGGTGTGAGGTATGCATTTGCTCCCACAAAGGAATTGAAAAACTCCTGTAGAGTAGCATTTAGTAAATGTAGCCGAGAAATATAAGTTTGTGGATTTAAAAGTCTAATACTGCAACCATTTAGGTAAAAATCCCATACTAAATGAGGATGGGCTCTGCCTTCTGGATTATGAGTTTCTCTGACACCATCTATATATGAAGTGATGTCTATATTTTTAGTAAATTGAATATTATCTGTCCTCAACATTGTATCAATTGCTGGAGTTGAAATAATATCATTATAATAGTGTGGTTTTTTTCTTGCAATATGTAATGGTTTCTTTTCCCAAATTTCATTAAGGAAATCTTGTGGGCTAAATGGAGCAATCATCCATTTAAATACTTTCAACCCTTCTTCTGTGCTATCTGTTTGGACTGGAGTGAATTCAAAACTACCATTACTTGATTGTAATGATGCTTTATCATCTTCATAAGTACTTTCTTTTTGTTTGTGTTCGAAGTTAGGAGCAGATGGTAGTAGCATGGGAATATCATCGCTTTCAGAAGATTTATTATTAATGTTTATAACATTAGGTTGATCATTTATTTTCTTAGTGCTTTTCTTTGCTTTCTTCTTTTTATGTGACTTTTTCTTTGTAATATTTTTGGATTCTTTAGTTTTCTTTTGTGTCTGTTTAAGTTTCAATCCGATTTCTTTCAAAACATCTTCAGTAACTTCTTTAGTTTTACCATTAATAGCTTCCAGCGATACTTGTTTATTTGTCTTATTTCTAAGCCTTTGCTGCTTCCTTTTCATTTCATTTTGTTGTTTTTTAGATTTATATACAGCAAAAGCTGAGACCGGCACATCCATGTCTTTTTAATATGTAATATAGTTTAAAAGTGGTCAAATATAAAACCTTATGGAGATAACCTCATACACTACAGATATTTTTCTTGTGATTATTTATATAAACGTGATTATCAATATAGATTGCCTAGTTTGATAATAACAGGTAACTAAATACTTAAGTAATGAAAACAAAATTAAAAATTTTTGGACAGGTTATTTTTCAAAAAAACACTAGCTTTGCGCCGCCGCAGACGGCAGACCACAGTTTTGAAGTTTGACCATAGATTAAACATAGAAAAAGATTATATACGTATCGATCAAATTATCTGTGACTTTGTTTTGATTACCAATGGCAGTTTGAATTCAACGGATGGTTTAAAATTATTGCTATAGTAAAAAATTAAACATTTTTCTTATTTTAATATATTTTAACTTATAAACAGAATTTGCTACCCACTGAAATATCCTTAGTTAACGCAGTCAACAAATGCTTATCTTCATAGTACTGAAATTGGCCCTCATTTTCTTATATAATTGAAAGTAACAGTAGTTTTTAAATAATATATAACTAAATTATTAAATAAAATTCTAATGAATATTATAATGAACATGTTTTAATAATATTATCTTATATAGTTAAAAAAAAGACCATCGTGACGTGATCGTTGGCGGAATGATTATATTTTTTTTCATTTCTCCGCTCTGGTTCTGCGTAATGTTTCGAATCCAGGCGAAATGTAGAGAGTGCAGTGTCTTGACGCTAAGTTCTCTCTGACTTCCCTGCTATGTCGAATAGCGCTTGAAGCTGAAAAAATAATACTCTTTTTAACTTCACGCTGTGTACTTTAAGGAACTTCATTCTCCTTCTTTTCGCCAAATTGAGGCATTGCGTGCTGAGTAGCGGAGCTCAACGCCGCGCTTTGCCTTGCTACCAAACCTAGGAAATGAAAATACTAACATTTCCTTGAGTGGGAATGGAACCCACAACCTGTCGCGTTTACAGTCGCACGCTTGTGCCTCTGCGCCACGACGGGCGTTTGTAAAAATAATACTAAGACATAATTTTACTTTCTTATAGGTATATATTCTTATAGGTTATAGGCTTTCTTATAGAAGCAAGTAGGGGAGAGAAAATAAGGTTTTAGTAGAAATGAAAACACAAATGACATCTTTATTACTTTATTTCAGATTTGCATCGAATACAATACACAGTTAATGTGACTTACCATAAAGGCAAAATGTTTCACAATATGTATGTATACTAGTTTCTATTCTTTGCCTTTATTATAATATTTATATTATTTAAATAGTAATATTTCTACAATAAAGGGATTTATATTAAATGACAGAATATGCTTTGCTTATCTACTAATCCAACACATTCAGCTAAATAGTTAATTTAAGATTAATTTTAAATATTATATTATATAATTTCATGATTTATCATTAGTCTATAGTGGAATTTTCCCTGTAAATATAAGATTAGGATAAACATTTGTGACTCTAATGATAACGCAGTATAATTCATTAAGTGGATAACATATACTGTTCATATCTATTAAACTATTAATTTAAAACGTTATAGATTTGAATTTATTTAGCAGGGAATACATACCTTCTTAATTTGTTAAGTTTATCAGGCTTAATGTCATGGATAGTAAAGTCTATTCTACTTTAGTTTTACTAAAAGTAGCGATATAGTTGTATTTTTTTAAATAATTATTTAACGTGCAGTTTTTTTTGCGTAAGCTACATATTGTCATAGATTTCGATTAATGAGGTTAAGGAAAGTATTTTTAGGAAATTTATGTACAGTAAATCTTTATGCTTGTCACAGCCACAGTATATAAAATGAAAAGAAAAAAATCAAATCATTAACTTAATAACAATTTAACAAAAGTTTTAATTTAAATGTTAATTTTAAATTTTACGTAAATATTAAACAAATTGTTTTTTTTTTTATTAAATGATTTGGCTGAACATTTTTCATCATTAGCATCATGTGATGAAGATTAATAATATGGTTTTGATTAATTCATGATATTTGGACAAAATTGCATAATATTGAAAATTCTAAAAATTTGATGATATTCAATTGCCTTAAATGCCAATATAATTTAACTGAAAACATATTTTGTAAATTGTTTATAAAATGTAATCTAAATATATGATATGCCACCGATTGGTATGGTTTTTGATATTTTCACGTATACAATACAGACTAAAAAGGGGATAAGTTGTTCAGTCTGTTATTTTATAAATCTTTATGAAATTCGTATTCAAATTTTTAGCTTTCGACATAGAAAAGTGAGAAAAATTTAAACCCTCCTCAGTCTTTTAGCGAACTAAGTTCGATTCGTTCAACAGAAAGTGCGCAGTAAATTTCTAGAAGGAAACATTTTTTACAAGTACTTGTGAAGGACGGTTGCCAACGAAGCATGATAGTCAATGATTTTATACAATCTACTAAATAACACCTAAAATGAAGAAAATAACTAAACGAATACATCAATTACATTTTCATAGAAATATTTTATACTCTATGTGTCTAACATTTAATTTAAGCAAACACACGAATAATTATATTTTGTATCTGTAATATGAATTTCATCTAACGTATATTTTTAATGCAAACATCAAGACACATAATTGATACTAACACATTTATTAATAATTTTTTTTTTAAAATAACAAAACTACTTAGCGCAAACAATATGGAATACAAAGCCAAAAACTAAATAATCTATGTCATAAAATTAAAAATATTAATTTAACACAACATTTCTATTAAAATGGGGCAAATTATATTTAATTTCCAAGCATTTAATGTACTCGAATATCGCGCGCGTGTACTGGCGTAGTGTCCTCAGGGCTGGGACTGTCATCGAGATGGGGTCTAATATGAACTACTGAGCGTCGCTGATCATGATGATAATCATCTCGCATAACTAAGCCCCCAATTCCATATCCTGGTCCCATAACTCCAGAGCCACTTAGCCGCATTTTCTCAGGGTCCTCATCGAGTTTCATTGAAGAGAATACGGTGCTTAAGTTCAGTTGTGGTATATCGTAGAAGACTGTTAGTGTTAGCATCAGGAATGTCAGCCCAGCGATTAAGTAGCCTGAAAGTAATGGAGAGTGAATGGTTGTTATGAGGTATAAATAATTTTTAATGTGGCAAATTTTTTTTACAAAAAGACAAAAGTCATGTGCTTAATTGTAACTGGTGAAATTAAAAAGTAACAAGTAAAACCGAAATATAACTGCAAATTATGTCAGTTTTATTACAAACATGAAGGAATTGTTGGTTGTTCAATATTTTTTTTATCTCAATAAATCTTGTAACCATATGTGTTCTTACCGCATGGCGGTATCTATAGAAGAGCTTAACCCACCCAATTTCTTATCCCTTTTAAATTCCAAAATATAAAACCTTTAACGCAATTTACCTAATATTTTTTAAAGAATTATTTCCACACAAATTAACGGAAAACATTTATAATTTCAAAATAGAGTCCCGCAATTATCAAAATATTATACATTTCTAAATGCATTTATTTAAAACATATACTTACAAGTAGCGGCAACCTTGTAAACCGGTCGGTAGGGTTGTTCCGGGTAATCCCCTGGAATATAATCCCCGAGGCCGATAGTCGTGAGGGAAATGAAGCAATAGTAGAACGAGTCCAAGTAGTCCCACTCTGGCTCCATAGCGTCGAAGATAGCTGCTGGCACCATTAGGAAGAATACTACAAGCATCGTTACTGGAAGAGAAAAGAAAGAAATAGAACAAAAAATATACTTATAAGCCAGAATATGACATTTTTAAAATTGAGGGATTCAAGAGAGAAATTATCGATAGATAGAAATAAGATTTTTTTAACTAAAGCGAAAAATATACACGTAAGTACTTTTTAAATTTTAAAACGTAAATTAGACATTGTCTATTTCAGTCAAGACAAAATCTTTTTTGGTTGTTTAACCTCGTTGACATGAAATTATTCATACCGATATCATAACAACAACTCACCAATTATCATAAGATGTACCAAACGTATAGTGAATGGGCGGTACAAATGTCCCAGGGCAGCGTTTAAAGACCTCAAGAGAGCTGTGGCCGGTAACAGAAGGCGTTCCACTAGCGCCGACAAGAGAACTAGAGTTAGCGGGATGCCCAGCAGGGCATATATCATGCAGAACAGCTTCCCTGGCTTCGACAGAGGTGTCACGTGACCGTAGCCTGGGGAAAATTTAGAAATACCGTCAAAAACCGTTTATTTTAAATATGAAAACCACTTAACAGCGAAAATTCTGTAACATAAGATTTTTATCTTTCGCGATTTGTATACATTTGAAATTTTATAACTCAACAAAACTTGCTTAAGTTGGAATTCTCACGGGACGTGGTTATTTATTCAACGTGGTACATGCTAAGACAAATAATTTGATTTAACGGCTAAATGCTATCCACTACATTATTTTTTCCTTTATCATTTCTGATATAGTTTACTAAAAATATAAGAACTGAAATTAATTAAAATAAAAATGAGCAAAAACGGTATTTTACGCTTTATGGCCCAAGCAAACGTAGTTGCGGGTCACAACTAGTGTAATATAAAAAAATATAAGAATTTGACTTCAAATAAAATAAATTAAAAAGTAACATTATTACGAATAACTCACAAACTATCTTAACTAAATTTGAAAACTTAATTTAAATAAAACCACATCAGAAACACTAGCTATCATATAAAAAAAGCATCACCAAAATAAGTTCATCCAGTAAAAAGTTATATACCACACATAAAAAAACTCAAATAGTATTGAGAACCTCCTTTTTCTGAAGTCAGTTAATAACAAATTAATATTCAGTACCAAAATAGTCTCCAATCGTTCTTAATTAAGATTGACGACGGACTTGTCCTCAGGGACAGCGACAGGGATAGGACGCGTCCGATAGTAAAGTAACAAAAGAAAGGAATTCGAAGAAATCTGAATCAATTAGAGGCGACAATGTCGTTTATTCTATTCTATCTTTTAAAAATATTTTATTGTATGTATTTTTAGTTTTATCTTCACGCTGTATCCTACACATAACAGGGTACAAATACAAATACAAATATTCTTTATTGCACACAAATAAACAAATAACATAGAAGTACTCGTAGTAATAGCGTACAATAAGGCGGCCTTATCGCTTAAAGCGATCTCTTCCAGGCAACCTTTGGATATTGGATTTGTATAAAGTAGTGGAAGGCGGTGCACTAATCATTTACATTAAAAAAATTAAATTAAAATTAAATATATGTTAATTAAAAATACAAACTAAATACATAATTATATACATACTTACATACATTCATACATACATACATACATATATACATACATACATATATATATACATACATACATATATACATACATACATACATACATACATACATAAATAGACATTATATAGATTATATGTCTCAAAAGAAAATAAATAAATAAACAAAGGCCCAAAATTAAATATTTAAATAATGATTCTTAAGTAGCTTTTTAAAAATAAATAAACTTTTGGCGCATCTTATTTCAAGCGGTAAACTATTCCATAGGTGGGCAGCTTTTATAGAAAAAGAATTTGAGGAAAAGGAAGAAGAGTGGAGAGGAATTTCAAGCAACCGGTTTTTGTCGGAACGAAGGGAAGGGAAGGGTAGTCAGAGGGAACCAGAGAACCCAGTGTTAAAACACTCCTTTCCTTTTAACATATCCGTTCCCCATTTTCCAGATTTAACACAAACCTATTTAGGGGGTATAACGAAATATTTCGTCATAGAAATTAATCGTAATATATTGAACGCATTACGTTCTATGTTGTTATTGGGTTTTAAATCTTAGAGTGGTGCGTCAATTATTTTCATGTTCTTGCAATCTGTAGCTGGATTAACAAAAGTTCATAGGTTAAACGCTAATTGACGTCTCTGAGTGTTGCAATAATTAATAAATACTAAAAAGCACTCACCAATAGTAGTGACAACGGTAGATGAAAAGAACAATGACTGTCCGAAGCTCCAATTAGGTCCTCCCGTCACGTTCTTAGAGGCCGACACGCCGCGGTTACTCGCACGCACTACTTCATCGAGTAGCGTCTCTAAATCGTCATCTGGAATTAATAAAATAAATTTATTTATTTAGGAGGCCATCGTGGTGCAGTGGAAGTGTTTGACTTGTAAACGAGAATGGTTGTGGCTTCGAATCCCATTTGGGGGAATTATATTCAAATATCTTTAAAAATCGGGGCGCAGAAGCACAAGCGTGCGACTGTAAAGGCGAAAGAAATGTTAGTATTTTCATTTACTGGGTTTGGTAACAAGGCAAAACGCGGCGTTGAGTTCCGCCATTCAGCACGCAATGCCTCAATTCGGCGGAAAGTGGGGAAGGGAGTGTCCTAACACTAGGTTCCCTCTGCCTACCCTGCTATATGCGGGATACAGCGTGAAGCTATGTATGTATGTATGTAAAAAATATTGATCAAAAATCGTTATTCAATCTCTCTGCCCTGCCATGTGATAACAGCACAACAATACAAATAAGTAAAAATGTAAGTAAAAATGAAGCTAAAAATGTAAGCTAAAAAAATGTGCAGGATACACCTGCGCATATGGTAGGCAGAGGGAAGCTGAGAACCTAGTGTTAAGGCACTCCGTTTTGCTCCCCACTTTCCACCGGATTGAGGCATTGCGTGCTGAGTGGAACTCAACGCTGCGCTTTGCCTTGTTACCAGACCCAGGAAATGAAAATTGTAAATATTATTTAATTTAGTGGAATGGGAATCGAACCCACAATCTTTCGTGATTACAGTCGGACGCTGGCCACGACAGGTGTTTTTGTTATATTATAATTTATGCACAAAGAAAAAAAATTATACGTATTAAATTCTTGTATTGTATATCATAATAGCTATCTACATATTAATTAAATTTGACCTCACTTCGGGTTAGGTTTACGCTCTGTTATAAACCAGCCAGTTGTTATATTAAAGGATTATATTTTTTTTAATTTACCAAGCAAAAACGATTTAGTTCTGGAACATTTTGTTTTTTTTTCTTATCATTAAAAAAAACATAAGTCAAAAAATAGTTAAAAAAATAGTGAGTGATAATAGAATTTTTTCTATGGATAACGGATGGCAAACGAGCAGAAGGACCACCTGATGGTGAGTGGTTACCTTCACCCATGGACATCTACAACACCAGAGATGTTGTAGATGCGTTGCCAACCTAGAGGATACGGATTTAAGGGGGGTCCCCCCCTAATGTAGTAGTTCGCTATCGGAACCACCACATTTTGGGGAAAGGATGGGTGGGAAAGGGGAAAAAGATAAACAATACTTATAATTACTTTTTAATTCATTGCTTTGAATTTATTGGAAAAAATAAAATAAAAAATTTCATTTTGTTTTTATAAATTATCATCCAAGGTTAACAAAAACTAACTATATTTTAATTATAAGATAATATTTTTTGCATACTAATGTAATCAGAAGGACACTCCGTTCTCCGCTTTCCCGAATTTGAGATATAATATTGAGTGAAACGAAACCTAACATCGCGTTTTTGTTTTGTTCTTACCACAGCGAAGAAATAACTTAATTTAAATATGATTATTGCGTCAAGTGCGAATCGAACTCATAACCAATTGCCTTCATAATCACTGCGCCACGATGTTCTCTTTAATAAATAGCAATTTATTAAAGGTAAATCTTATTGTCGATTCTATTAAAATATTAACACATTTAATAAAGTTATTAAAAACGCCTGTGGTGGTGCAGAGGCACAAGCGTGCGACTGTAAACGCGACAGGTGGTGGGTTCGATTCCCACTCCAGGAAATGGAATTTTTCATTTCCTATGTTTGGTGACAAGGCAAAGCGCGGCGTAGAGTTCGCCACTCAGCACGCAATGCCCCAATTCGGCGGAAAGTCACATCAAGGGAACACTCCGTTCCCCACTTTCCTATGTTAACACTAGATTCTCTCTGTCTACCCCGCTATGTGCGGGATACAGCGTGAAGCTAAAAGATGCTTAAACAATTTGTAGAGGCCACAAGTCGCAACCCCTAGGATAAGTAAATATTATTTTTAAAGCGTACCCAAAGTTGTTTCAAGTTTGGTTGTTCAATTTTCGCGTTCGTGACGCCAATTTGCATAAATGAGAGAGCCCATCAAATTTCATGAGTTTATTAAATGTTTTAATATTTTAATAGAATGGACGATAAATAGGATTTATCGTAAATAAAGTCCCATTTATTTATGAGGACATCGTGGAATAATGATTATGAATGTTACTGGTAGTAGGTTCGATTAACACTGGAAGCAACCATCATATCAACTAATCATAGTGGGGAACTAAATATGAGACCATTGTGTTAAGTTGTGGGTTTGATTCCAACACGGGGTCATGAATATTTTTATTTATTTTTTTCTTTTCTCTGTTCTGGCAAGGCAAGCTGTGGCGTTGATTATCGCTACTCAACACTAAGTCGGATAGAAAGTAGAGAACTTGAGTGTTTTAAGGTGGGAGTGTTCTCTCTACCTATCATGTTCAAAAAAAAGAGACAAAAAATATATTAATAAAAAATGTTTATATAATTACATTTTGAACAGTAAGTTTTAATGGGTCCTAAAGGAATATTATATAAAGTTCTTCAGACTTTCAGCTCATTATGAGACATACTCATTTGAAGTTTGTTTGAACTCTACTACGCGCTAGACTTAGAAAAGTTAAAGAAAGTATTTTAAATAAAAACACAAATTCAAGTATTTGCTCGCATAACAGTCAGGGTACCTAGTGTCGAGACACTTCGTTCTTCCGCCCGAAAGTGTGTGTGGCGGAACTCAACGCCGCGTTTTATCTGATACTTTAAATATAATCATATGATCATCATCTTCATCATCATCTGATGATGAAGATGAAGATGATGATCATATGATATGTAACAAAATGTTCCAAGAATATCATAGTAAATTATAAAGAACTAAAAACCCGACTGAACCAATTCTTCAAATTTAGGAAGCAAATACAAATAAAGTAAGCATAAAAGCTAGTTATGTGTTATATATTTGAAATGTGATAATTTATCCTTTCATTTGGTACCCAACACGGTGCCCATCAATGATTTTTTTGTTTTTATTCATGACGTAATTGCCTCTAGAGAATTAAGAGACGTCACATATCTAAGAACACTTGGAGTATCAATACCTACGTAACGTAACGTCACCTTAATTGTATAATTCGGTCCAGGGGTTTGGAAGATATGAGGTAATAAAGTATATTACAAACATACATAATACGCACGAAAAACATAACCCTCCTCTGACAGTCGGGTAAAAACACCCTTACGTTTTACCTCACACAGCAGGGCAGTCAGAGAACCTAGTGTCACTTTTCACCGCTTTCCGCTTAATTTCGCGACATTGCGTGTAAAGTGGCGGAACTCAACACCGCACTTTGTAGTCATTACAATATTATATCTAATCATATTATGTAAAAGTTTAGTATAAGCAAAGGTGATCGGCAAGAGAGGTAAGGGGAGGCTTCGGTTGACCTTCGAGAACACAGTATCAATGATACTGGAGGAAGGTCACGTAAAAAGCATGACGACCCCCCGGAGGGCATGCATGAAGAGGTTAATGACTGTGGACGGGGCGAAAGAGGTATGCAGGGACCGTAGCGTTTGACGCTCTGTTCTCTCTGTCTACCCCGCTAGGGATAAAGCGTGAAGTTAGGTGGGTTAGTATAATATAAAAAAATATTAAAGAAAGTAAAGTAAGGCAGCCTAGTATAGTCTACTTAAGCTTCTTACTAGTAGATTGCGCTCAAAACTAAGATAGGAACTCCTATATTTCAAGTGCCCTGAAAATTTACTGTTATCTTCTTTTAAACTGAAATAATAATTTTAAAGCTGAAAGTGTACTTTTGTTAATTTTAATTTAGTAGATCTCACTATAATGTGATTTTATTTAGCTCACGCTGTATCCCGCATATAACAGGGTAGGCGGACCAAAAAACCTAGTGTTAAGACACTCCGATACCCCACTTTCCGTCGAATTGATGCCTTGCGTGCTGAGTGGCGAAACTTAACGCCGCGGTTTACCTTGTTACCAAACCCAAGAAATGAAAATACACTACAACTTTCACATTTGCTGGACTGGGAATCGAACCCATAACCTGTCGCGTTTCCAATCGCACGCTTGTGCCTCTGCGCCACGATAAGCGTTTTATACATTTAAAAAAAAAATCCTAAGTGTTATGAACACATTAAACTATCAAAAATAAATTTTGAAATGTTGAAATTTTGAAAGAGAATGGAGTGTCTTAACACTGGGTTCTCTGGTTTCCCCTGCCTACCCCGCTGTATGCGGGTTACAGCGTAAAGTTAAAAAAAAAAGAAAAAAAAATCCTATATTTGAAATAAAATAGTTGTCTATATATAAGTTTGCATCTGCAACTACCTTTAACCTTACATATAAAATGAGGTCGGAACGAGCAACGAATGCTTCGGTTACGCGATTATGTATTCTGAGGTGAGGTCGGTTTGAGAGCGGTATTCTAAAAATATTGTACCTTTTTAAGTAATATTTAATTAATAGCTTTATATTTTATTCTTTATACAATAATTTCTTGTAGATATATAAAAATACGAAGACAGATATCGATTAGTGAAAGAGTAATTCATATGTATCTTTTTACTGCGTATAAAGTAAGCAGAGATAATTTTTTGACCTATGATTTGTTTTAGCTTCACCCTGTATCCCGCATATAGCAGGGTAGGCAGAGGGAATCTGAGAACCTAGTGTTAAGACACTTTGTTCTCTTAACATTTCCGTTCCCCACTTTCCGCCGAATTGAGGCATTGCGTGCTGAGTGGCGGAACTCAACGCCGCACTTTGCCTTGTTACCAGAGCGAGCAAATGTAAATACTAAATATTATTAAATATTTTCATTTCTTGGCATGAGAATCGAACCCACTACCTGTCGCGCCACACGCTTCTGCCTTTGCGCCTTGCTTTCTAAAAGATATTTAAAAATACTAAAACTACAAACAATTCTTTACCAAATTGTATTACAATTTTTGTGAATCGGGTAAAGAAAAGGCATTAACCTACTAAATGTATAAACATGTAAATCATACCGAAATAGAATATAAATATGTATATTTTTATTGTTTCTTTATAATATAACTAGCTGTTACCCGCGGCTTGGTTCGCATGGTCAATGGGAATTAATAATTATTTTATCATACATGACACAATAGTACATATGTAATATTTTTTATCTTCACACTGTATCCCGCACATAGCAGGGTAGGCAGTGGGAACCTGAGAACTTAGTGTTAAGACACTCCGTTCTCTTTTAACATTTCCGTTCCCTACTTTCCTAACTATCTCCACTCAAAAAAATCATAACAACATCGCTTCGTTGCGACGTGAAAGAAAGACAAACAAACACACACACACACTTCCTTATATATAATATTAATATGGATTTAACTTTGAGCGACATATTAATAAAACCATTATTTAAATAAATACCTACATTAATAGCATTTGTTAAATTAGTATGAATTATAGCCAGTCACAGTATTAATTAAAAGGCAATGAACTGTATACTTGAATAGGTATTAGGTACTATCGGTTTACGTACACGCTACTTGTCACCTAACTGTAAATTAAAAATAAAAATTAATCTTTATTTGCTGGTATTTATTTGTAAACATAACTACAAAATCAATTAGAAAATAAAAAAAATAGTAAGAAACTCAATAACTCTGTTAACAAGTGCAGTCTGTAGGCGGGATATACTCAAAAATCTTATAGCGCTTTCCGCGTTCAGTACAATATTGCATTCAGGGTGCTGTTGGGGCTACCTCGATGCTGCAGTGCCTCAGGGATGATCGCTGAAGCGCGTGTTAACTGTTTTTACGCCCACATTTCTTGCCGGCTCTTCTCAGCAGAACTGCCTTCCGAGCTGGTGGTAGCCTCCGTTAGGACTGACACGACTGACACCTTTGTAAATTGACGATTCGAAAGTGCTCGTAATAGCCTACTTGAATAAAGAATATTTTGATTTCGATTTTGAGAAAAAGATGCAGGTCTCTGGTGCGTAGGGTACGGGGTAGTGTCAACCAAATACTGAACATGATATCTAATAGATTGGATTGCATATACATGAATCATTGCTGTCCCGTTGCAAACGAGACGGTGCAGCGGTGATTCGTGCGATAATAACTAACCTAGTCTGTTAGAATTTTTTGTTTATGAACCATAATCACTTGAATAAATAATATTATTGTTGTTATTATTAATAAAAAAATCGATCTAATGAATTAACATTTTGAAATAAGAAATAATTTGAATAACATTAAAGAATTCTGACGCCTGTCGCGGCGCAGAGGCACAAGCACGCGACTGTAAATGCGACAGGTTGTGGCTTCGATTCCTACTTGGGAATGGAATTTTTCATTTCCTGGGTTTGGTAACAAGGCAAAGCGCGGCGTTGAGTTCCGCCACTCAGCACACAATGCCTCAATTCGGCGGAAAGTGGAGAACAGAGTGTCTTAACACAAGGTTCCCTCTGCCTACCCCTGCTATTTGTGGGATGCTACTGTTATATTGTATGTATGTATTAAAGAATTTACACATATTTTTTTCATTACACAAACATTTTAAAGTTTAACATAAAAATGTATGCACTTTCGATTTACCAAGCTATTGACGCCTAGTATGGTATTTCCATACTAGGCGTATCTTATAAATAAAGTTTCCTCGACGCGCCCTTACTGGGATATTGCAAGACCGCAAACCGTTTTAGATTGCCTCCGCTTTCCTATCAAATGTCGCTTTCCCCTGTGTTTTGCAGAAACCACTACTTTTATTAAAAGTGTTATGTTTTTATTCTGTTTTTTTTTTATTATAAAATAACTGATACATATTTTAGGACATTAACATTTCTATATAGACGCCTGTCGTGGCGCAGAGGCACAAGCGTGCGACTGTAAACGCGTCAGGTTGTGGGTTCGATTCCCACTCCAGGAAATGTAAAATTTAGTAATTTCATTTCTTGGGTTTGGAAACAAGGCAAACGCGGCGTTGAGTTCCGCCACTCAACACGCAATGCCTTGAGGCAGGAAGAAAGTGTTGAAAGAGAATGGTCTTAACATTAGGTTCTCTGGTTCCCTCTGCCTACCCTGCTATATGCGGGTTACAGCGTGAAGTTTAAAAAAGAAATACAATTACGCTATTAAAAAGAATTAAACTTTTGTATTTAGAAAACGTTTAAAAATTTGAACGCAGTGGGACTCGAACCCGCGCCTAAGCCATGCGTTCCATATCCAGCTGCGTCGAAATTCTTATACGCTTATTACAACTTATGTTGTTAGCATCTCTGTAGAGAGATTTTTACAAATATTTGCTACTCAAAGACTATTACTAATCTCATGTCCTAAGTGTATGGTTAACACTTTAAGCCAACCCGCCTGCTAAGCGTGGCGATTATGGCAAAAACCCCCCATATGGACAATCACATCATGTTATTCTTGTTTTCAAAAAAGGTTGTTAGCCCCTGATCTGTCCTAGATTTCAATAACAGATAAAAAATATTTGAATATTCATAATGTAAATCCCACACTCCATTACTTTATTGTCAGACAATGACTATTTTTAGTTTATTTATGAATATCATTCAATTGTGTTTCGATAACCATTTGTAAAATGTATTTTAGTAAATAATTTCACCTTTTTTCGTTTTATATTTATGGTTTCAATATATTTCATCGACTAACATGCAACAAAAAACAGCTTTTTTCTTTTTTTTTTACGGATATCAGATGAAAAACGAGCTGAAGGACCACCTGATGGTAAGTGGTTATCTTTGCCCATAAACATCTACAACACCAGAGACGTTGTAGATGCGTTGCCAACCTAGAGGATACAGATTGAAGGGGAGGACAATGTAATAGTCCGCTATCGGAACATCACGAACCTCCTACCACCAAACTACTGGGATACCCGCCTCTTACGGGACGCTACCCGGCGGCGAAGGGGAATTGTATTCTAACCCCGTCCCCTCACAGGAAAAATTCACAGATTCACGATTTATACCATATAGCAGGATAGTCTGAGAGAACTTGCTGCCAAGATATTCGTTTCGGACCCCTTTTCACTCGAATTCAAAAAATAGCGTGTTAGGCAATTAACTCAACTTTGTGTTATCCCCCGAGTGGGAATCGAACCCACTACCAGTCAGACCATGTTCCACTGCGCTCAAGGGCTATACAACGTTATTATTAAGAACTATTGTTACGACTTCAACAAATAAAGACTGAAATTCTTAAAAAAACTTATTGATTAAAAATTTATTTCGAATTGAAACAATTACGTGAAATGGAATAAAAACAAGAGAGATCCGTATTGAGAACGAATGTTTTAACGAACGTTGGTATTTACACTGTAATTACCTATAGCCGTTTTTAATTACCCTGATGAAGGTATGGGCAAATGGAAAAAATATATCGATGTATGTTTTATCGATATTTTTAAGATTCATAGAGTAAAAAATAAATATCGAAATATCAATATTTTATTCTAAGACGCCCGATTGCTAAACGAACAAAATATTTGAAAGCATAAGATTCAGGTTAGTCCTTTGAAAAACAAAACATAAAAATATCAAATAATTATATCAATAATATTTTTTTTAGCTTCACGCTGTATTCCGCATGTAGCAGGGTAGCCAGAAGGAACCTGAGAATCTAGTGTTGAGACACTCCATTCCTCGCTTTTCGCCGAATAGAGGCATTGCGTGCTGAGTGGCGGAACTCAACGCCACGCTTTGCCTTGTTACCAAACCCAGGAAATGAAAATACTAAACTTTTACATTTCCCGGAGTGGAAATCGAACCCACAACCTATCGCGCTTCACAGTCGCACGCTTGCTCTTCGCCACGACAGGCGTAAAAATTTGTCTCCGAATTTGATAGTATCGATATATCATAGCTTCACGCTGTATCCCGTATATAGCAGGGTAGGCAGAGGGAACCTAGTGTTAATACACTCCGTTCCCCACTTTCCACAAAATCCGATGCCTTTATTACGAAACACAATAGATTTTTCATTAAATAACATATACAACAAAGTTTATATACATGGACTAGAAGCTACAGGTCCAATTCAATTAGTAAAGCAGCGGAGTGTAAGCCGCTTAGCTAAATATTATATGGGATTGTGAGTTTTGTTAAAACATTGCCGTAATGTGGGAGCTATTCGGGGGAATTTATTACTCTCTCCTTTAGCCATTTTGGGTTTAAGACTTAATAACAACTAAGTATATTAAATAAGTATATTAATTAGATAGTGGGGAACGGAAATGTTGTAAGTGAATGGAGTGTCTTAACACTAGTTTCTCAGGTTCCCTCTGCCTACCCCGCTATATGCGGGATACAGCGTGAAGTTAAAAAAAAAAACAGTATATTCAATATATATTTTTAATAGTTGGTTTTCATAAATATTTTTTATAGAAGAGATCGGTAGTGACTCCGTTCTATACTTTCCATATATTTTAGATTTTTTTCTTTTAGCTTCACACTGTATCCTGCATATAGCAGGGTAGGCAGAGGGAACAAGAAAACCTAGTGTTAAGACACTACGTTCTCTTTCAACATTTCCGCCGGATTGAGGCATTGCGTGCTGAGTGGCGGAACTGAACGCCGCGCTTTCGATTCCATCTCTGACCTAGTTATACGGGTAAAGACATGAAGTTCAATCTTGAGAATAAATCTACCTATCTCGAGTAAAACTATTATACTTGTATTAACGTAAACAAGAGTTTCTTTCTAATAACTATTTATTTTTCAAAAACAAATTCATTTCTTTCGACGTAGATGGTAACAAATATTTGTAAGCTTTATTTACGGGTACTTTTTTAAATTGAAGTCGCGCTAAGGCTACAACGGCCAATGCCCCTGATGGTCATATGATCGATTGATAACGCCTGTTTATTCTGTTTATTATATTGATAAGAAAATATTATGGTATATTCATATTTATTACTTTAAAATTATCGTTTTCTAAGCCATGGCCATGTTGCGTTAATTTTTTTATCTCAAACATGTACAATCATTCCATTAATACGTGAAAGATCTCTTATTATCTATATATACGTGAAACAAAGATGTTGTACCACTTTTTGCGATAATTATGCGGACGGAGGAGCATGAAACTTGGCACACTTATAGCTTATATAGCGAAGGAGTGCAGAATGCTAATATTTTTTTTAAATAATACGTAAAAAGTAAATTAATAAAATAAATGTTACCTACAATATTATGGTGTGACATCTATGTTTATATAAAATTACATATATGTTGGTAGCTAGCGTGTTTTTAACGCGTTAACGCGGGACACTAGTGAAAAACTATTGCGAATGCAGACGTATGAGAATCGGTGTATATATGTATATAGTATACATGGAGCAGAAGTGTGTATCTGTTTTTCTTTTATAATAATAAAAATAATAATGGATCAGAAATTTATAAGTACATACATAGCTCACGCTGTATCCCGCATATAGCAGGGTAGACAGAGGGAACCTAGTGTTAAAACTCCGTACCCCACTTTCTGCGGATTTGAAGCATTGCGTGCCGAATGGCAGAACTCATCTCCGCGCTTTGCCTTGTTACCAAACCCAGGAAATGAAAAATTCCATTTCTTGGAGTGGGAATCGAACCCACAATCTGTCGCGTTTACAGTCGCACGCTTGAGCCGGTCCGCCACGATAGGCGTTTAATTTATAAGTATAATTAATGAAATAAAATTACACATCGAAGTCCAAATAAAAACCAAAATAAGAGTACTGGTATATCTCATGACACTTTTTTATCTGCTTTCTGAAATTGCGAGTTCACTGACATTTAATATAGATACGAGTATACTTTTTACTTGGACTTTATTTTACTCAAAAATGTATCTCAGATATTAATTTTTTTTAGCTTCACGCTGTAACCCGCGTATTTATATTCTACGTTAACTTTGAAAACAAATCAAAATAAGTAAGATTTTAACAAAAAAGAAAACTGATTTTAAATAAGCTATACTAAATAGTATAATTATTACGAATAACTCGAAAACTACTTTGATCTGAACTAAATTAAAATGGGATCACGTCAGCATTAGCCAACATATAAAAAAGTAAAGTCAAAATTGGTTCACCCAGTAAATAGATATGCGGTAGGCAGAGGGAACCAGAGAACCTAGTGTTAAGACACTCTCTTTCCTTTTAACATTTCCCCACTTTTCGCCGATATTCATACTGTACAATATACACATCCTAACAGCTTCATCCTCTTTATAGTATTCAATCAATTCAATTCAATCAAGATTACCGTTCTCCACGTTCTGCCCAAATCTGAGATATTGCACGTAAGCGGCGGAACTCAACGCCGTGCTTTGTATTACCAGAGATTCGAAATGAAAATTTAAATAAAAATAATGATCATTCCTCTGTATGACAATAGAATCCAGCAAATCGCGTTAAAAGTACTCTCTTCAGCTCGATCACTTAGATCCACTATATGTATCGTCCCTATATGTATTTCCATTCATATAAGATAATGCCAATAACCACCATAAAGCCATATTTCATATTTATATTTCATATGCGTTTCGAGTCTTTCAGCGCATTATATATGTTTGTATACTGCCTCGTTTCACCACGATAGGCTCTCACGGTTCCAATAGCACTATATAAAAACTATATTTAAATCAAACCACTTTAATTTGTAACATATGAATGACATATGACAACGATTTCAACAAGTAATCTCTTATAGATAAAATAATTGAAAATCGTGAACAAGCATATCTGCGTCAATAAATATTTTACTACTGCAACTGGGTCAAAATTGCAGATAGCAATGTAAATGTGAGGTATGCCATTACTATCTATATACTGCTTCACTCTTTATCTCGCATAGCAGGGCAGAGAGAACCTAGTGTCAAGACACTCCGTTCTCCACTCACCACCCAGTATCTAGAAATTGCATGTTAAGTGGCGGAACTCGACGCAGTGCTTTATCTTGACGTGTAGTGAAATTAGTTTAAATATTAAAAATTATTACCCCGAGAGGAAATCGAACCCACTAACCAACGATCGTGCCTACCCTAAGTTTTCAAAATTTTCAAGATTACTTTTAATAAGAAATTAAATTATTTCCCCAACAGTTGGAAAGAAATTTTCAAAAGTTTTAATTGGATTACCTTTTAAATAAAACAAACAAAATTTTGTTTGTCGTACATAATCAATTCATTTACTTGTTCGAAGACTTTTGCGCTTATCTTTATATTTTACGTACGTTACCACCACCTTTTCCAAAACCACCGTTTTGAGTACTCCTTGTAAACACATTACACTTATAAAATAAGAGTTACACTTACAGATGGTGCTCAACGCCGCACCCAGAAAATGATATTAAATATTAGTTAAAATTCTCATTTTCTATAGTGGGAATCAAACCCACAACCTGTCGCGTATATAGTCCCACGCTTGTGCCTTTCTAATAATTATATCTAGTTCTATAATAATTATAAAATCGATTGTTAGCATTACTACATACATGATAATTCATAAGGAGCTTATAACTTCGAGCAAAATTTGTCATATTCAAAGGCGTTTGAGTCTCTATACATGTCTGTATAAGCGGCTTACATCAACTAATTGTAGTCATTGTTAGAAACACGTATTAACTTGGAAGAACATTTATATATGAATTATATATTATATTATAAAAAAAACGGAACGAAAACGGGTGGGGAACGGAATTGCTGTAAGAGAACGGAGTGTGTTAACACTAGGTTCTCAGGTTCCCTCTGCCTACTTTGCTATATGCGGGATACAGCGTGAAGCTAAAAAAAAAACAAAATTAAAAAAAGAAACTTTACGGTTTATTCCGAATAGTAGGGTAATCAGAGAGAGTGTCAATACAGAGAGAATTCGTGATATTGCGTGTTAAAAGGCGGAACTTAACGCCGCTTTGTCTTACCAAAGTGGGAAAATAAATTATACCTCGAGGCCTGTCGTGACGCAGACGCACAAGCGTGTGACTGTAAACGACAGGTTGTAGATTCGATTCCTGCTCCAGAAAATTAAAATATTAAATATTTATTGTTATTAATATGTTCATTTCCTTGCTCCGGTAACAAGGCAAGGTTGAGTTGAGTTTTACTCAGCACGCAATGCCCCAATTCGGCGGAGAGTGGGAAACGGAAATTGTAAAGAGAACGGAGTGTCTTAATACTATGTTTACTGATTTCCTCTGCCTACCCTGCTATATGCGGGATACAGCGTGAAGCTAAAAAAATAATACCTCGAATGGGAATTGGATTCACGGCTAATTGTGCTTACAGTCAGACACTATCACACTGCGCCGTGATGGCTACCCCACATATGTATATACTAGCTTTCCGCCAGCGGCTTCGCCCGCGTGGAATTCGGTTATATCGCGCGACGTGACGCGACGAAGGAGTAGCCTATATAATATAGTAGTCTTTCCCAAGGTCTAACCTATTTGTCAAAAAAAAAGTTATAAGAAATAAAAATATTTTCTTTAATAAAAAAATTTTCGCAATAAAATATATCCTATGTCCTTTCCTAAGTTTAGTTCTACCTTCATACCGAATTTCATCAAAATCGGTTCGGTGGCTTAGGCGTGAAAGCGTAATAGACAGACAGACAGAGTTATTTTCGCATTTATAATATAAGTAAGGATTATATTGCAATTTAAAATTTCATACAAATACAGAGAACTTAAAATAATTTACATATTGTCATTCACCCAATAGAAATTGAGCCCACAATCAATCGTGATTACATTATCGCCATGTCGCCACGATGGTCTCAAATCAAATAATAACTGTAAAAATATATTACATATTTTTTTCTAGCTTCACACTGTGTCCCGCACAAAGCGGGGTAGGCAGAGGGAGCCAGAGAACCTAGTGTAAAGACACACCGTAAAATATTATAACTTTGCACAGATTCGAACACTTTAAAGAAATTAATTTCGCTCTTTAACTGCCACAATACTCCATTATTCGTGAAACTTTGATGTCATAAGACTTAAATTATGGACTTCATAGAACACTAATGACTCATATACAAGTAATAAGTACTCACGTAAACTTGGGGAAATCGAATCTGGGACCTTTTAGTAAAATAGCTTCCTGATGTCCCTAAATTTAGTTAAAGCGAGACATTGAGTTACTGTCGTGGCGCAGTGGCACATACGTGTAAACACGACAGGTTGTGGGTTCGATTACCACTCCAGGAAAAGAAAATATTAAATAATATTTACTATTTTCATTTCCTCGCTCAGGTAACAAGTTCCGCCACTAAGCACGCATTGCCTCAATTCGCCGGAAAGTAGGGAACGGAAATGTTGAAAAAGAACGTAATGTCTTAACCCTACGTTCTCACGTTCTCCCTCTCCCTACCTTGCAATGAGCAGGATACAGGTGAAGCTAAAAAAAATATTATATATATACATCTATTATACAGTATTATAATTATTAATGATTTTATGAATAAATATATATGAATGTTAACATACCGCACATACGAGTACATATAAAAACAGGAAGTAAATATTTATATGAGAAATTGCACAAGTCGATTGCAATTTGTAATGGTGGCATAGAGTGCAATAATATATGATAATATTTGTAATGTCTGTGGGTTCAGTAGTTAATTATTTGAATAACTAAAATATCGTGGATTCAATGCTGTTTTTATAGATATATGTTATTATAATTTCACTTAAAGAAGCCTAGGAGACAGGGTTGACTGTAAAAAGTCTTGATTGTGGATTACAGCATCACTCTACGTGATGATTTAATTATTTTTATTCCTCTGCTCTCTAATACACGGCGCAGCGTTAATCGCCGCCATTAAAGACAATATGAGAAGAAAAGGGGATAACGGAATGTCTTGACACTATGTTCTCTCTGCCTACCCTGCTATGAGGAAAAAAGCGTACAGCTACACATAAAATATATATCTATATTATTAAGGATGCACTAGCATGCTATGTTACGACATAGTACCGACCTAGGTCAAAAGCTATCTCATATTCACATTAAGAGCAAGTGACGTATACTCGTACTTATATCGTCAGCTTAAAGTGTAAGCCTGCTAACTCCATTTTTAATAAATTCTTTAAAAAAAAAATAATGTTAAGATTTTTACAATAAGGGAACGGGGAGTGTCTTACATACCCGACTGCGTCGACATAGTGTGCCTATGCTAACCAAGAGATTCACATAACTACTGGAGAGTATGACCGGAAATAGCCACCAGTCAACTCATAGTTCCATGCCAACCTTATACTTCTCAACCGATTGGCTTATTGTGTCCTCACAGATCGCCATGTTACAGAAACTAAACAAAAAAAAAAAAGATTTTTACAATAAAAGGAAACCCACTTCAAAGAAATTGTACTATAAAGTGATATTATTATGAATAACTCAAATACCACTCGTCATATTTTACGCGACGACATCAAATTACGAAACTCGTTAACAACGCGTTGTCTTTAGCAATGTATGTATGTCAATTTATATAAACATGCATATCGAACCATGGTAGTGGGTGTAACACATATTTTATGAATTTAATATAGTTTTTATAAAATATTAAAAAAAAAAATAGCATTCTGCACTCCTTCTCTATATAAACTATGTGTGCCAAGTTTCATGCTCCTCCGTCCGCGAAATTTTCCTAAAAAGGGGTACAATGTCTTTGCTTCACGTATTTATATATAGATAATTTTAATTTATAGATCACTTTATTTGAGTTTTCTTTTTTTTTGTAATTTTTTTTGTTATTATTGAAGAATGTGGTGGTTCTGATAGTGGACTACTACATTGTCCCCCCTTCCATCAGTATCCTCTAGGTTGGCAACGCATCTACAACATCTCTGGTGTTGTAGATGTCTATGGGCGAAGGTAACCACAAAAAAAAAAACGAAACTCGTTAACAACGCGTTGTCTTTAGCAATGTATGTATGTCACTTTATATAAACATGCATATCGAACCATGGTAGTGGGTGTAACACATATTTTATGAATTTAATATACTTTTTATGAAATATTAAAAAAAAAATAGCATTCTGCACTCCTTCTCTATATAAACTATGTGTACCAAGTTTCATGCTCCTCCGTCCGCGTAATTTTCCTAAAATACTGGGACAATGTCTTTGCTTCACGTATTTATATATATTAGATAATTTTAATTTATAGATCACTTTATTTGAGTTTTCTTTTTTTTGTAATTTTTTTTGTTATTATCGAAGAATGTGGTGGTTCTGATAGTGGACTACTACATTGTCCCCCCTTCCATCAGTATCCTCTAGGTTGGCAACGCATCTACAACATCTCTGGTGTTGTAGATGTCTATGGGCGAAGGTAACCACTTACCATCAGGTGGTCCTTCTGCTCGTATGCCGTTCGTTATCAATAAAAAAAAAAAAAAAGGATTAAAATGCTAACTGATACTTGTTGCTTTTCTAGATTGAGTTTTTTCTAAGTAATAACAATAAAAAATAGACTTAGCAGGTTTACACTCTAGACTGGCATAT
>JAKGSA010000381.1:133982-157349 GCA_033558755.1 Philaethria dido
GGAAAATGGGGAACGGAGTGTCTTAACACTAGGTTATCAGGTTCCCTCTGCCTATTCTGCTATATGCGGGATACAGCGTGAAGTTAAAAAATATAAAAAAAATAAATAAAATAAATACACTATTTTGCAACTGACATTTGTGCAATTCAAACGTCAACATGACATAGAAGCAACAAGTGTTATGCTTTAAAAATTTTTATAGTAAAACAAAAAAAAAAATCAACTTACCGACAATAGTAGGATATTTAGCCAAAAAATCTTGCTTCGCGCGTATTACATCAAGCCACACTTGGTTTTCCAAGGGTGTTTCCAACGCAGAGAAGACTAAGGCCCCAGTCACTAAATACGTCACATAAAACAGTATGTACATCACTAGAAGGCAAGTAAACCTTGCTTTGCCAAATATTTTGCTGGTTGCAAAGAGTGGCTGGAAGGGAGGGTGTTCTTCTTCATACAAAATCTCCCTTTCGACTAACATTTTCTTTGGATACGGGAATAACTGGCTGTGTACCGTCATGTCATCGTCACTTCTCGCTGAACTCATGCTACCATACGACTGGATCCGAGGGTATTTCGGCCTATCCACTTTCTTGTCTTCCGGCATTTTGTTCAAATTATTAACACACACAAAAATTTAAATGTTACACACAATTTTCCAAAAAAAGCACTAAATGTTTAGAAAATGTACACCATATTAAATCGTTTAAATATTACCGAGTATTATGAATTAATGCGATCTTCGTCAACAATTTTTATTATGAGATAGTCCGCACCGAGGAACCGGAACGGCTTAAATTATGGTCAACTGTATTTAAAGAAGCGTTTAGGATGATTTGGTTCGAAGAATAGCGCGAAAACTTCAATTTTAGTGTTAATAATCACTTTGGATGTCATCTTGATACATTTTAGTTCACTAAGTCAGAAAAATGGCAGTTGAGTTATGACTATATGCACGTGGCCGCTCGGAGCAACGATCGTCAATAGACTGTGTGTGACGGTACTCGGTTAAAAGTATTTACATATAGATAGGCATGCGCGTGCGCATGTAATCGAGTACTCGAGTCTTTACCGTATATATATATAATATATTCTGTAAGGTAGGTTGAGAAAAGGTAGAATTGAATGATATTGTTTATTTTTTTGGCAATTTTAGTATAATATTAATGGTTATTTTTTAAGCTGTTTCGTTAGTAGGTCAATAAAATAAATTCGCTTCGATGAAGGTTGTACTTAAAAGTGTTTTTGGAAATTTCTACTTTCGAAAAGATCGAAATGAACATGTTTTTGAATTTAAAAATTAAAAATATGCATTTATAATCCGATCACGATAATGTCCCTTAATATTTTTTTGCACATTATTTTAACTGTCAACGTAAGTGATTAACCCCACTCGAGGAAATAATTCCATGAAAATTATTCTCATTCCCCTCTCTAGTACAATAAAGCGCGGCGTTGAGTTCCGCCACTCAATATGCAATGTATTGAACGGAGATTCTACTTTGATCTCACTGTCTACATTTAAACGGTAAATAGCGTGAAACTGCACAAAAAAGTTGTAACTTCAAATATGTTTGACATTTAAATAAAATAAAAACACAAAGACTTAACATAGTACACAGGACGTTCCAATAAAAAACCGGTTATGTATGTAAAATAGTTACGTTAAGTTATGTTACCAGCGACTTAACTGTACCTATATCAGTTCACCTTATTTTATGATTATCTTGAAGCTTAAGGCATTTAATGCCAAAGTTTACATATATGGATTCTTTTAATTCTTGTTTTTGTAGCGGGAAAAAGAAAATAATTTTAAACATATTGATCCAAGTGGGGAATGAACTCACAACCTGCGTTTACAGTAATATTCTGTCCCAATTTGTCTTCTCCTGTGCCTGCGTCCTTGTTTAACGCGTTGCCTAGCAACGTCTATCACTTTATATAAACATGGAGGTCAAACTATGGTATGGTTGTGTGTATTATATTTATTTTATTGATGATATATATGATTGATATTTTTATGAATAATTTTAAAAAAATATTATTGTGCACTCCTTCGCTATATAAACTATAAGTGTTTCAAGTTTCATGCTCCGCCGTTCGCGTAATTTTCGTCAAAATGGGTACAAAGTTTTTGCTTCACGTATTTATATATAGATCTTAAAATCTTATATCAACTCGAAGCTGCGTCTCTTAGAAACTGTCCGGGCGCTCTGGCCATATCTAGCTCATATATAGCCCATATTTTAGTTGTGTTTTGAAACAATCTTTGGATAGCAGAAATTTATAAAAATCTCTGTACAGATATACAAACAATAAAAATCATTTGTAACAAGCGTATAAGGCTTTTAACGTAACTACGTAAGTCAATAAAATAAATTCGATTCAAAGAAATGAACATGTTTTTGTATTTCAAAATTAAGAATATGCATTTTTAATCCGATCACGATAATGTCCCTTAATATTTTTTTTTGTACTTTATTTTAACTGTTAACGTAATTGGTTGTGTATTCGATCCCCATTTGAGGGAATAATTACATTAAAATTTTTTTTTTCATTCGCCTTTCTGGTAACACAAAGCGCGGCGTTGAGTTCCGCCACTAAACATTGCAATTTGTATTGATATTCAGATGGAATAGCACGAGATGTCTACTTGGTATCTCTCTGTTACATTGTTTCCAACTGGACATAGATACGTATGGCTTAGTAGATCAGGGATGGTTGGACGGTTTCCAAGAGGCATAGTTTCGAATCTCGCTACGTTGCAAAATGAATTCTAAGAAATATAATAGACAAATCAGCTTCACGCTTTATCTACGCATAATCATGGTAGTCAAAGAGAACCTAGTGTTTGCCTTCGGTCACCGCTTATCCACCCGAATTCGAATACATTGCGTGTTAAGTGGCGGAACTCATATCACCTTTCTATTGTCTTGCCAGAGCTGTGAACATACTTACTTTTTTTTAGCTTCACGCTCTATCCCGCATATAGCAGGGTAGGCAGAGGGAATTTAAGAACCTAGTGTTAAGACACTCCGTTCCATCCACTTTCGCCGAATCGCATTTTCGGCATTGCGTGCTGAGTGGCGGAACTCAACGCCTCGCTTTGCCTTGTTACCAAACCCAGGAAATGAAAAATACCATTTCCTGGAGTGGGAATCGAACCCACAATCTGTCGCGTTTACAGTCGCACACTTGTGCCTCTGCGCCACGACAGGTGTTATCGACAGATGATTATCTATTTATCATATTATTTATTTCTATTTATTTTTGTTATGTTTATGACCTATCAGTGTCGAGCAGCAGCAAGCAAGAATACACTTACCTGTAACACAAGGGTGATATTTTAGAAAATCGGTCTTGATCTCCCTCAACTGTTTCTCAGTCTCACGTTCCAGTGGACCCTCCAACGCTTGAAACACTGATGCCCCTATAACAACATGTTATTTTAAATATGAAGCTACCACAATCATATTTATTGAGGTAGTAAGTAAAAGACAACATCTCATTATAAACGTCAGTGATGACGAGTTCAATTCCCAATCGGCGGAATGATATTATTTTGTTTTCTCCGCTCTGGTTGGCGTTAAGTTCCGCCAATGCCTTGAACTCGTGCGGAATTAGGAGAACGGAATGTATTGGCACTAGGTTCTCTCTTTAGTCTACTTTACGTAAAGCTAAAAGGAAAAGTAATACTCGTGACGACATGCTAACGTTAATATTTTCGAAAATTAATATGCGCCTGTCATTTAAAGATAGCAAAAACTATTTCAATAACAATATACTTATTTTTTACCCGACTGTCAGATAAGGGTTACGATTTTGGCGCGTATCTCGTATGTTTGTAATATTCTTTATTACCTCATATGTTCCAAACCCATGGACCGATTTATACAATTAAGATGACGTTAGATAGGTATTCATACTCCAAGTGTTCTTAGATATGTGACGTAACTATTAATTCAATATGGCGCCCATGAGAGGCAATTACGTCATGAATAAAAACAAAAAAAAATCGTTGATAGGTACCATGTGGGGTATCAAATAAAAGGACTTAATTAGCACATTTCAAATATATAACACATAACTAGCTTTTATAGCCTACTTTATTTGTATTTGCTTCCTAATTTTGAAGAATTGGTTCAGTCAGGTTTTTTATTCTTTATAATATTTACTTATATGTAAAATACATATCTTTTATTGTAAAATTACACAGAATCTTTATATATTTGTGGCCTATGTGTTATTTTCATGTAGTTAGTTATATTACTATAGTATAATCTTTATTCTTACTGTAACATTCTCGCTTACGCCTGTCTTTCTGTGTATCTCTTCATTGCGGATTCGATCAACCAAGCTGACTCCGCTTATCTTACGAAGATATCACATCTCAACAGCATTCATCTTTCTTTCATTTTTCTTTTGATATTTCATGCATTTAAAAGTATTTTTAATATTTTAAACTTTAACCAACATAGAAAATCGATTTTAAAGAAAATACTACTAAAATGTAAAATTATTACGAATGACACAAAAACTACTGGACAAATTTCTACAAAATTTAAATGAGACCACATCAGCACTACCTATCATAAAAAATCATTAAAATTAGTTCACCCCGTACCTAAAAAGTTATTGTTCAAAGAACACCCGTCGTGGCGCAGAGGCACGAGCGTGCGACTGTAAACGCGACAGGTTGTGGGTCGATTCCCACTCCAGGAGATGTTAGTATTTTCATTTTCCTGGGTTTGGTAACAAGGAAAAGCGCGGCGTTGAGTTCCGCCACTCAACACGCAATGCCTCAATTCGGCGGAAAGTGGGGAACGGAATTGTTGTAAAAGAACGGAGTGTCTTAATACTAGGTTCTCAGGTTCCCTATGCCTCCCCTGCTATATGTGGGATACAGCGCGAAGTTAAAAAAAAAGTCAAAGGAGGCAAACGAGCAGAAGGACCAACTTATAGTATACCCGGTAAGTTACCTTCGCCCATTGACAATTACAACACCAGTGGAGTTGTCAATGCGTTGCCAGCCCAGAGGGTAGATGAAAGAGGAAATAATGTAGGGGCCGCGGCAATCTGCTATAGGAACCTCTAAATTCTGGGAAAAGGATGGGTGGGAATAGGGAAAATCTGGCTTACATGTCACCGAACTAGATCACATCATTAGATATTTGGCGCTTCGTCTTTGACATGACAGTGGTCGCGAGCCAGTCGGAGGACGAACTTCCTACCACTTAACTACTGAGATACCCGCCTCTTACGGGACACTACCCTGCGGTTGAGGGGAATTGTATTCTAACCCCTTCGCCTCACAGGGGAAAGTTGCGTCATAAAACTTAAAAAAGATACATTTGTATTAAGAAATTCATTTTTTTGAAGTCATTTTTAAATGCATTATGTAGTAGAAATAGTTTAATATTCGCGATTCCCACTCCAGGAAATGTAAAACTTAGTATTTTCATTTCTTGGGTTTGGTAACAAGGCAAAGCGCGGCGTTGAGTTCCGCCACTCAACACGCAATGCCTCAATTTGGCGGAAAGTGGGGAACGGAATTGTTATAAGAGAATGGAGTGTCTTAACGCTAGGTTCTCTGGTTCCCTCTGCCTACCCTGCTATATGCGGGTTACAGCGTGAAGTTAAAAAAAAATATATTTAAAAACACAGTTTATTGGTTTCATAGGAAATAATTATAATCATCATTTACGTTATTTAGTGTCAAAGGCGAGTGATTAGTTAATCGGAAACGTACAACTAAGATTTACGATTATTTAAGTAGCTTGTTTATAATATTTAGCTGAATGCAGTTTAATTATAGATATAATAGCTATATAAGTAAATAGAAATAAATTTATTATAGAGGTTATCGGTCGCATGGTTGTAAGTTCGATTGACGCGTTTTTTAATGTCAATATCTTAATACTAGGTAGGTTCCCTCTGCCTACCCTGCTATATGCGGGATACAGCGTGAAGCTAAAAATAGTTTTTTTTTAAATTCAGGCTGTATCCCGGATATAGCGGGGTAGGCAGAGGGAACCAGAGAACGTAGTGTTAAGACACTCTATTCTCTTTCAACAATTCTGTTCCCCACTTTCCACTGAATTGAGGCATTGCGTGTTGAGTGGCGGGATTCAACGCCGCGCTTTGCCTTGTTACCAAACCCAAGAAATGAAAATACTAAATTTTACATTTCCTGGAGAATCGAATCCACAACCTGTCGCGTTTACAGTCGCACGCATGTGCCTCTGCGCCACGACAAACTAAAAATAGACGTATTATGTTTAATTTCCTCCACCACCTACCTGTTTAAAATTAAAATGGTTCTTTTTCGACCCAAAGGTTGTCTGGTTAAAGATGACTACTTAGCCATAAGACCGCCCTTTGGACATGACCCTTTTTTGTGGTGTACAAATGAAGTAATAATAATAATAGCGTCTGTAAATACGATTGGTGGTGGGTTCGATTTCCGCACGGGGAATGATTAAATTTATTTTCATTTCTCCGCTCTGGCAAGAAAAAGTGGATTGGGAATCGAACTCACAACCTGTCGCGTTTACAGTCGCACGCTTGTGCCTCTGCGCCACGATAGGCGTTCCTTTATAAATAATCCTCTAACACTTAAACCAAATACAAATATGTATAATTTTGTGGATAAGTTGACCAAACTATAACTCTAACAAAGCTCCACAAAGCCATTAAATGTTGTTTTATAATCTTTTAGTCGAAATATGGAATACGGCATCAAAAGTTACAGTAACCGCTAGTTAGAAGTTATAACAACCGCGGTACGTGAAATTGAATTCGTGTTACATTTTATTTGAGTAAAACTGTTTGTATGACTTGACTTGTTGGTTTGGGAGAGGGTTTTTTAAATTTTAAATTATGTATTGTGTATTATTTAGTAGGCATTTAATGTTAAACCAAAAAAAGTAACAAAACCGTTGTAAAAGCCTTTAGGCTAATAGTGTGTGTGGTATTTCCTTTTTTTATTTTTTTTAGCTTCACGCTGTGTCCCACAATAGCAGGGCAGCAGAGGAAACCCTGAGAATCTAGTGTTATGAAACTCCGTTTTCTTAACATTTCCGTTCCCCACTTTCTTCTGAGGTGAGGTGATGCGTGTTGAGTGACGGAACTCAATACCGCACTTTGCCTTATTATCACAGCGAAGAAATTAAAATATAATACTAAATATTATAAATGTTTAACATTTTCAATTGGAGTGGGTATCGAACCCACAACCTGTCGCGTTTACAGTCGCACTCTAGTGTCTCTGCGTGCGACTATAACAGGATTTTTTTTACAAAGTATAGGAAATTTTTCATGTGTTATTTTATATGTAAGCTGCATTCTGCGGCTTCGTTTGCATGGACTATTAAGGTTTTTTTTTTAACTTCACGCTGTATCCCGCATATAGCAGGGTAGGCAGAGGGAACCTGAGAACCTAGTGTTAAGACACTCCATTCTCTTTCAACATTTCCGTTCCCCACTTTCCGCCGAATAAAGGCATTGCGTGTTGAGTGGCGGAACTCAACGCCGCGCTTTGCCTTGTTACCAAACCCAAGAAATGAAAATACTAAATTTTACATTTCCTGGAGTGGGGATCGAACCCACAACCTGTCGCATTTACAGTCGCATGCTTGTGCCTCTGCACCACGACAGGCATTAAGGCGAGGCGTATCTAATTTTATATGTTTTCTGAAAATGTCAACTTACCCATACTCAGATATAATCCCATAGCAGTAACGAGCAGTAACAGTCGTACGAACGGCATGTTGCGGACGTCGCCGACGCACCCTGGCATCACTAGTCTCATTGTTACTGAAACAAAAACATATTATTACATTTACAACTCAGGAAAGGAAAGTGGGGAACGGAGGACTATATGCGGGATCGTATCAAGCTGTAGCTTGAAGCTATGTATGTACAACTCAGAATCAGAGAGCATAATGTTAAGACACTCCTTCCTCTATTTTCCACCCAAAATCAAGTAGTTACCTGTTAGGTACTGGAACTCGCGTACCGCTTTGCCTTATTAAAATGGAGAAATGAATATATATATAGCTTCACGCTTGGTATACAGCGTGAAGCCCGCATATAGCAGGGTAGGCAAAGGGTACATGAGAACCTAGTGTAAAGACACTCCGTTCTCTTTTAAAATTTCCGTTTACCACTTTTTGAATCGAAGCATTGCGTGCTGAGTGGCGGAACTTAACGCCGTGAAATGTAATGAAAATAATTTAAATATAAAACTAAAATAACCAGTTACATTATGATTTTGTCAGTGGCCACACTTTCAATCATAAAAATCTGCCTACATGAATTAAACTTTAATTTAATAGAAAGATCAGGACAGGAATTTCCAATATGTACGTTTATACTCGTAATCCGTAGCGCGTGACTTTTTAAAATATTATAAACTGTGTAAGGGACGTCGATGTGTAAACAAGATCAAATGCTAAACGAGCTCGAAGCTCAATATTTACCGTTCTATCCGTACTGGGATTTTCCTGGTAAAATAACTACTTTTTAAGCTAGTACTAGAATGCAGGCTTTGTTTGTTATGAATAACATAACCTTATAATAAAACTCCGTAAAATTTTTATAACTTTCAAATAACGTACCTGGGGAAATTATGTTTCAGCTTCACGCTTTTTCCTGCGTAGAGGGTAGTGAAAAAAACCTAGTGTCAGCATATTCAGTTTTCCACTTGAGAGACTGTATGCTTAGTGGCGGAATTCTACATCGTGCTTTGTTTTTTATATCAAAGCGAAGAAATAATGACGCCTGTTGTGGCGCAGAGGCAGAAGCGTGCGACTGTAAACGCGACAGGTTGTGGGTTCGATTCCCACTCCAGGAAATGTAGTATTTTCATTTTCTGGGTTTGGTGATAAGGCAAAGCGCGGCGTTGAGCTCCGTCACTCAGCGCGCAGTGCCTCAATTCGGTGGAAAGTGGGGAACGGAATTGTTGTATGAGAACGGAGTGTCTTAACACTAGGTTCTCAGGTTCCCTCTGCCTACCCTGCTATATGCGGGATACAGCGTGAAGTTAAAAAAAAAAGAAAGAAATAATTTAATTATAATCATTTCCCCTGCTCCACGGTGGTTACAAAAAATAGTTAAGGTAAATGATAATTCTTCTTCAACCTTACGGTTTTTTCGCATCTGTTATGTGAATGTGATAAATGAGGAATTCTCTTCGTTTGCATAGACAATAAAACCTTAAACCCCGTTTTTTACGGTTTTTTTAGGAATTCTGAAAAATCTTATAGACCTGTCCTTTCATCCCAAGGAGCCCTCATACCAAATTTCAACTTTATATGCTAGTAGTTTTACCTGTAAGTTGCCTGTCAGTCACTCATTAGAGCATGCGTTTTATATGTACGTATAAATAAACATGATTCGAGTCCACATTCATCATATGAGATGCACTACGACTGTTGTTTTTAATTTACATGTATACTGATAAAAGATATTTATCAATATTTGAACGAACATTTTATCTTGCTTCCTATATTTATCAATATAGCAAGCAAGAATAAAATGTTCAATCTTTAAATAGGTCATCGTGTAGTGGAACAGCGTTTTGATTTCCACTCAGAGGGATTGATTTCTCTGACAAAGCGCGGTGTTGAGTTCCGCTTTTTACACGCAATATCTCGAATTACGGTAGGAAAAGGGCAACAGAAACAACAACAACAAATTTAAACAGGACCACAACAGAAGCACCTAGCTGTCATACAAAAAAGAATCATCAAAATCGAGTTGTAGTATTGCGTGCTGAGTGGTGGAACTCAACGCCGCGCTTTGCCTTGTTACCAAACTAAGAAAATGAAAATTTCCATTTCCTGGAGGTGGAATCGAACCCACAACCTGTCACATTTACAGTTGCACGCTTGTGCCTCTGCGCCACGACAGGCATTATAAAAATTATAATAAACTTTGCAATAATGTTGTACAGTAAATAAAATATCAATACAAATCTCGTTTTTATTGCTAGATACTCGAGTAGAGCTCTAAAGTCGCTTGTTGATCAATGCCGCGTTTAATAACTTGGCAGATAATTGAGTGAGCGGCCGGCAAATTGCTCCTCCACTCTCGTCTCTCATACAAATTGAATTTCAACAAAATGTTATCCGTCTGTACTATGTTAATCCTGCCTTTATAATTGATTTAACCTGTACCTTTACCTAGACATGTACTGGATACAGTATGCTTATTTTATATCAGCTCTATATTAATACGAGAAGTAAAAAGTACGAACGAAAACTGCTCGACCGAAGGAGCGTGAAACTTGGCACACTTATAGTTTATATAGAAAAGGAGTGCACTATGATAACATCCTTTTAAAATAATGCATAAAAATATATTCAATTAAAAAAATAAATTTTACACACACTACAATGTAAGTTGCTAGGAGGCGTTATTAACGCGACAACGGTGACACTAGTATAACTAAATATTTAACGAAATTAAAAAAAATTGCCTGAAATGTGAAATATATTTGTGTGTGGGTTGGAGGTAAAGGGCGGCGTTGAGTTCTGCCACTCATCACGCAATGCCTTAATCCAGCGGAAAGTGGGGAAGGGAGCGTAGGTATATAGTAGGGTAGGCAGAGGGAACCTGAGAACCTAGTATTAAGACACTCCGTTCTGTTCCCCAGTTTCTGCCGGATTGAGGCAGTGCGTGCTGAGTGGCGGAACTCAACGCCGCGCTTTGCCTTGTTACCAAACCCTGAACCCTGGGGTGGTAATCGAACCCACAACCTGGCGCATATACAGACGCACGCTTGTGCCTCTGCGCCACAACAGGCGTGACTGGAATTATAATTTTATATTATGTAATTAAATATGTATTTAATGAATGAGAAACTTATTCAAATATGAATTATTTTTACAGCCGTTCGTTTATTTTTTGAAACAAAAGGTGTTTGCATACAAAAAAATCTAACCTATCCGACTTTTCGCAGCCTTTACAAAATAAATATTGTATAATTTCGTTTAGTGATATATTTCTAAAATATAACAATACAGTTCACCATCTTGTTATATAAAGTGGCATGTATGAAGAGGTTAATGACTATGGACGAGGCTAAAGAGGTATGCAGGGACCGTAGCGTTTGGCGCTCCGAAACTCTGACTACCCCGCTAGAGACAAAGCGTGAAGCTAAGTTAAGTTAAGTTATCTTGTCATATTTAAATTATTTTTGTTTCCCTGCTTTGCTAAAGTAAATGTCGGCATTTTGCTCTGTCACTCTATATGCAATGTTTCAATTTCGGACGGAATGAGGAGTGTCTTAATTATGTTCTCTCTACCAGGCTGAGCATAACTCATTTTCCAACATTTATATTTAGAATGTTTTTATTCCCCTGATATAGTTAGACAAAGTTAGATACAGTAATCTTTTACACTATAATAACAATAATAACATCTTGAAAATCCTTGAAGCAGGGTAATCAAAGAGAACCTAATGTCAAGATACTCTCCACTCTTCGTCCGATATTAAGACATTGCATTCAGTTGCGGAACTCAACGCCGCGGTTCACCTTACCAGAGCGGTGAAATAAAAATAACCTATATACATATATAAAACGGTTGTATTACTGACTGACGGATAGACAAGGTACACGCGAAATTACTGATCTGATCACTAAAATGCTCATACAGAGAGGATTTCTCGCAACTACTACGAATATACGAAAAAACGAGATTTCAGGTTTTACAATTCACGTAGATGATGTCGCGGAATACACTTACTTTAAGAACTATAATAATTACCCTGAGTGAACATCGAACTGAGAACCAATCATGTTTTCAGCTAAACGAAGCCCAAGCCACGACGAATATAATCATAACTCTAAATGAAGAACGCTCTGGTAACAAGGCAAAGCGCCGCGTTAAGTTCCGCCACTCAGCACGCAATGCCTTAATTCGGCGGAAAGTGGGGAGCGGAAATGTTAAAAGGGAACGAAATGTCTTAACACTAGGTTCTCCGGTTTCCTCTGCCTACCCTTCTAGATGTGGGATACAGCGTGAAGCTAAAAGAGAAAAAAAAGTGAGCATCAAACTTAGAACTATTCAATTTTTTAACCAGATACTGTCCACTGCGCCACGACGACCTCAATATTGAAAGTTGGTAAGTAATAAGTATATAATATGACATTGAAAGGGCTACTATCCATTATATGACTTTCTAAGAGTCCATTAGCCGTTAACAGTATACGAGCGTCTATATATATACAATTATATATATATGCTTTTTGTAAGTCCCACGTGTAGAACTGAGGGCTTTGTCCAAGAGAATTGTATAAAAGAAAATATATTTTTATTATTGTAAATATATATTTTAAAAAAAGATTTAATAAAGAAAAAGTAAGTTATTTGTATGAATCTAGTCTCTATAGATTAAGATCCCATGAACCGCCAGACTTACCCCGTAGAATAAAAGCTGAAAATTTCTCTGTGAGTGTATTTGACAGAGGTAAGAACGATCAGCAAATATGGAAGTAAAGGTGCATAAAATAGTACCTCAATTAATAAGAAGACGTTATCACCACAGTCAGATACTTTTGATGGCTTCTTATAGGTTCATAAGCAATATATGTAAAGTTCAGCTTTTATAATGTAACAAATTTTTAATGATTTTTTCTAAAGCTTAAGCGTGTCTGGCATGGGGTTGCAACTACACCAAGTGTCTGGCAATGGGTGACGTGATTTCTAATATTATTACCAAGAAAACATGAAAAAATTGACCTTTATACTATGAGGTAATTGAGGTACTATTTTATGCACCTTTACTATTTATCTATTATCTCCTGAAGCAACCACATCCCAAATCCTATACTTGCTAATCGTTCTTACCTCTGCCAGATACACTCATACAGAAATTTTCAGCTTTTATACTATGAGGTAAGTCTGGCGGTTCATGGGATCCTAATCTACTAGTTTAATCTCTCTTTCATGTTTCGACCACTATCATGTCAAAGACGAACCGCCAAATATCTAAAATGATGTGTTCCGCTTCGATGATATGTAAACCAGGTTTTTCCCTATTTCCACCCATCCTTTCCCCAGAATGTGGTGGTCCCGATAGCAACCTACTACATTATCCCCCCCTTCCATCTGTATTCTCTGGGTACGGCAACGCGTTTACAACACCTCGGTGTTGTAGATGTCTATGGGCGAAGGTAACCACTTAGCATCAGGTGTCCTTCTGCTCGTTTGCCATCCGATATCCATAAAAAAAAAGTTTGTCTGTTACGCTTTTAGGTCAAAACTACTCAACTGATTATCATGAAACTGAACTTTGTATATATATTCTTAGAAGTATTAAAAACATAGGATATTTTATATTAAAATAATATAAAGAATATTGATTCAGTTAAGTGGCGGAACTCAACGCAGCACTTCATCTTACCAGACTGAAGAAATGTTAATTAAGATTTTGACAAAATAAGAAACCCGACTTCAAAGAAAATTTACTAAAAAACTACTAGCCAGATCTTTAATAAATTTAATTTGGGCCACATCTAAAAACAGGCTATCATATAAAAAAATAATCATCAAAACTGATTCACACAATGATAAATTGTGCACACACATTGTTGTAATTGTACAGTAACACAAAAAAATACAGAAAACATAAATATAAATGATAACTTTCTCCTCATTTGAATTTTTTTTTTAACTTTACGCTGTAAACCACATATAGGGTAGGCAGAGGGAACCAGAGAATCTAGTGTTAAGACACTCCATTCTCTTTCAACAATTTCGTTCCCCACTTTCCGCCGAATTGCGGCATTGCGTGTTAAGTGGCGGAACTCAACGCCGCGCTTTGCCTTGTTACCAAACCCAAAAAATGAAAATACTAAATTATACATTTACTGGAGTGGGAATCGAACCCACAACCTGTCGCGTTTACAGTCGCACGCTTGTGCCTCTGCGCCACGACAGGCGTGAAATAGAATTGATAACCTTCTCCTCATTTAAAATTTAAATACAATCATTTCTTTGAATATAAATCGAACTCACAACTGTTCTACTGCGCCATGACGGTCTTAGAAACTGCGTACTTAAATAGACATAGGAATCCAGCTTTCTAATCTACCTAGAAACCTTATTAGGTACATATGTGGGGCCTTAATTAGCCACCGTTTTTATCTCATCTGATATTCCTGAGCGATTTTCATTAGCCATAATGAGTTTTTATGTGAGCTCCGTCGCTTCAGGCTTTTACGGGGTTGGTTTCAAATTGATTACTATTCTTGTTGATATATAATTAGGCTTCATTATTTAAATGTCTGTCGTGGCGCAGAGGCACGAGCGTGCGACTGTGGGTTCGATTCCTACTCCAGGAAATGGAATTTTTCATTTCCTGAGTTTGGTAACAAGGCAAAAGCGCGGTGTTGAGTTTCGCTACTCGTGCTGAGTGCTATGCCTCAATTCAGAGGAAAGTAGGGAACGGAGCATCTTAATACTAGCCTCTGCCTACCCTGCTATAAGCGGGATACAGCGTGAAGCTATGTATGTATGTCATTATTGTAATATAATTCGTATAATTTAAAAAAAAAAAATTTATGTTTCTTAAAGTGTTGTTCATACACTTACTTAGAAAAATATTTTGAAATTTCAATGTAGCATTCGCATTTGGAATCCGTCCGTTCGTTCTAGTCAATTAAGCTGTACTTTTAAAAAAAATATGCATGATTTAAAAAAAAAAAAATACTTAACAGTATATAAATGAAGGCCTTCCAATAGTATCATGATCCCCATTCGGGGGAATGGTTATATTTCAATTATTTCAATTCAATCCGGTGGAAAGTGGGGAACGGAATTGTTGAAAGAGAACGGAGTGTCATAACACTAGGTTCTCAGGTTCCCTGCTATGTGCGGGATACAGTGTGAAGCTAAAAAGACATCTACAACCTGGTAAGACAAAGTGCAGCGTTGAGTACTATTACTTAACACGCAATATTATAAATCATACGAAAACAACAGGCTTGCTTTCTATGAGAGAGAGAGAGAGAGACAGACAGAGAAACGCGCTTGTCGCACGGCTTACAACTATAGCAAAAAGTGTCGTTACAACTTTTGGTCTTAATTTTTTCCACCTAGCCCCCTTTCGCAACGCGCAATAAGTAAATTCGTTCTAAAAAAAGAAAAATATGTAATCCTAAAAGCCTCAGGTTTTATATAACTATTTTTGTACGGACATGTTTTTTACGGAGCAGCATTTACGTAGGCAAAAGTAATCACTTTTACGGCTATTTCCAATTTCAATTGCATTGATTGGTCACGTGCGCTTCAAGGGCGCTTTTCAATTAAAAATATTGACAAACGCCTACAAATTGTTTTGTGTGGATTTCACGGGTTATTTTTTTAGCTTTACTCATTTTTCGAACATAGTGCAGCTTTTTGTAGAACTGACAATACTGACATTTGCATATTGACTGACGATTCAAATGTTTGTAAACAGGCTATCTGTTTGAATAAATTTTTTTTTGTTTTTGCGTGTTAGTTGGGGGACCCAACGTCATGTTTTGTCGTACCAGACCAAAAAAATAAAATTTATTTTGCGTATACTTATTCCTTTGAGTGGTAATCGAACTTACAGCTATTACACAGTTGCTGTAGCGTAAGCTCTAAGCGTAGAGTTCCGTGCTGTATAAAGCACTTATTTAATTCCTACATTATAATTTATTGAAGATATGAAACAAGGAATGAAAAAATTACTTATGTTAAATATTTTACTTTTCTAGCCCAAATAATAAGCACTGTAATAATTGATGATAGATTTTCCCTTTTTTTTACCTTTACGCTTTATCCTATATAACAGGCTAGGTAAAGAGAACCTAGAGTAACTAACAGAAAACGTACAGAAATTACTGGTCATAGAAATCTGATCATCTAGGTTCCTTAGGGTACTCCCTAAAAGTATAATAAGACGGGATTCCCTGAAATTGCTACGGAGAAAGGGAAAAATACAATATTTTATTTTTATAGTCCAGGTAAAGTTGCCAGCTATAATTAGATACATTTATTAAGTGTTAAAGAATCTTAGAATAAAGATAAATCAAAACTCAGGGTTCATACATTAAGTGCAGTAAACAAATGACAAACTACCTATTGTAGCTAATGAAAGAATCGCATGTTTGTTATTGTTAGCCTTTTAATTACTGTGTTGTTTCAAAAGGGTTGTTTATTTCGATATTTTTATTATTGGCTGGAAATTTTGAGGTGGAAATTGTAAATATACATATTACAAGCCATACATAAATATTTACATTTCCCCGCTCTGGTAAGCTTGTCTTACTTATTGTCGCAGCATCGAGTTCCGGCACTCAACACGTTGATTCTCAATATTAGGTGGAAAGTGAAAAAAGGATACTTCACTCTAGGCTCCCTATGGCTACCCTGGTATGGGAAGCGTGAAGACAATTTTTCCGCATAGCGAGATAGTCATAAAGAATTGGTGTCATTGGTGTCATTCTCAACATTTATTAAATGACTTTGTCTTACCAGAGCCGGAGACATAAAACAAAATAAATATTATTATATTCACCCGGCTGGGAATCGAACCCATAACCAATCGCGTATACCGACGCAGTCAAGTACTTAAAACGTCATCCAAATAAACAACAGAATGAGTTTCATCACAAACCACACTTAACATTAAAGTTGTAGGTGTCGATAGAACCAGAAAAGTTATTTATAACTTTATAATTGACCATTATGGAAGTTAAATATAGTTGCTTATAATATAATTTTAGAACTGTTTCATGTTTAAAATAGTTATAAAATAATAAAGGCCATTGTGGTTTAGTAGGGGAATGTCTAACTGTAAGCATGAGTGGGAGTGGATTCGATTCCCACTCGGGGCAATAATAATGTTTAAAAATAATATAGTTTTGATAAAGTATAACGCGGCGTTAAGTTCCGCCACTCTACATACAATGTTTCGAAATCATGCGGAAAGAGAACATTTTGATATATCAAATATTTATATTAGGTAACCTAGTAAGGTTAATTGTGTCTATAATGTATGCAGGAGTAAGCGTGAAGCTGTTTTTTTATAAAACTACTAGCTGAAATGTAAAAGTTTAGTATTTTCATTTTTTGGATTTGGTAACAAGGTAAATCACGGCGTTCAGTTCCGCCACTCAGCACGCAATGTCTCATTTCGGCGTAAAGTGGGAAACGAAGTGGCTTAACACTAGGTTCTCAAGTTTCCTCTGCCTACCCTGCTACATGCGAGATACAGCGTGAAGCTAAAAAAACTAGCTGCATCCAGGGACCTAAAATCTCATTTTTAAAAATTACGAGAATACCTTCTTAGTACTCACTACACTCCTTAAGGAGCCTACATGCCAAATTTTAGTAGTAATTTCACTTCACTTTTTGCAGTAGTTTCGCCTGATAAACATATATTGTCTATCATAGTGTTACTCAGTAACGCAAGCCTTTTACATATCTATATACTAATAGGTGAAGCAAAAATTTTGTTCCCCTTTTTACGAAAATTGCACGGACGGAGGAGCATGAAATTTGGTACAGTTAAACTTTATATAGAGATGAAGTGCAGAAAATGTTATTTATAATAATACAATACTTAGAAACAGATTAAAATAAAAAAAAGCATTACACAATAGTAATGCTATATCAACATTCAGTTTTATATAAAATGACATATCCGTTGCTAAGGCGAACCGTAAACAGGTCTCTAGTAGATAAATGTGGGACTAACAAAGTTTGACATCAGACTAAGCTCAGAGGCGCTACGTACGCGTATAAGCGGTACTCTTAATCTATTTATTCATGAAGCTTCTGCGATAATCGACTTTTCTATAAATGTGTTAAATTCTCTTCTGGAAAATATCATTTGGATTTAAATAAAGTTATCGTATAGATGTATTAAAATGCATTAGAAATTAATGGAGTTACTGTGAATTAGATATTTATTGTTATATTATGGTCAAATGTGTTTTTCTTATATATAAGCTGTCTAACTGTATAGTTTCATCTATATTTGTTCAGTAGTTTTTGTATGAAAGAGTGACAAATATCCATCCATCTTCAAAACTTTCGCATTATGATAACCTCTTTTAATGGATATGGAATCCAAAAGGTAATAGCCCCGTTCTCCGCTTTTCGCCCGAAATCGACGTTGTGTATTGTGCGGCGGAACTCAACACCGCTCTTCGTCTTACTAGCGCGGAAATATGGAAATAATTTTAACATATTACCTACCTACCTACCTACCTTCACGCTTTATCGCTAGCGGGGTAGTCGCAGTAGGGGTAGCGGGGTATTCCTCTAAACTATCATAATTACAGTTAAACGCTGTCTCTCTGCATAACTATGGCCCTATAATAGGCCTCATAGCATTAATAAAATAAACATTTAATAAAAAACCTGGCAAAAATTTCTAAGTTACATTTTTCACTCTAAAAAAACTGCTTACAGAGCCACTTTCTATAATGAACCTGTATCTTTTTTTCTTTCTTTTTTTTTTAACTTTACGCTGTATCCCACATATAGCAGGGTAGGCAGAGTGAACCTGAGAGCTTAGTGTTAAGACACTCCGTTCTCTTACAACAATTCCGTTCCCCACTTTCCGCCAAATTAAGACATTGCGTGTTGAGCGGCGGAACTCAACGCCGCGTTTTGCCTTGTTACCAAACCCAGTTATTTCCCCTATATTGAGAATTGAACCCCAGCCCACTACATTAAAACACAAGCTTATATTCCACCGGATAATCACAAACAAGTTATCACGTTATAACCGGATGCAAACACGTGCTCGTGTTCCGGTGCTCGTAGTCTGCAAGTATGTAGGGCATCGATTGCCGCCTCACTGCAATCTCTATTCTAATATTGCTATTTGCGACACTATCATGAGTTCTGTAATTTAAATGTGTATGTAGAAATGCTGATTTTTACGTACGACTGTAAACGCGACAGGTTGTGGGTTCGATTCCCTGGAGTGGGTGAATAGTTTTTTCATTTCCTGGGTTTGGTAACAAGGCAAAGCGCGGCGTTGAGTTCCGCCACTCAGCACAAAATGCCTCAATTCGGCGAAAAGTGGGGAACGGAGTGTCTTAAGACTAGATTCCTTCTGCCTACCCTGTTATATGCGGGATGCAGCGTTTAGCTCAGGAAATGAAAAAATCCATTTCGTGGAGTTGGAATCGAACCCACAACCTGTCGCGTTTACAGTCGCACGCTTACACTTGTGCCTCTGTGCCACGACAGGCGTCTGGTATCATATTCAAGCAAACCACAGATAACCAGAATTCAAGCAAAATTCATTGCGCGTTATAAAAATTTTTCCCCCATATTAAGATTTTCTGTAACTTTAAACCGAAAATGTCAAAGTTTTTAAAATAAATAGGCACTTGTTCGCTTTCAATCCAACAGAAAAATCTTTGCTCGACAGTTTGACAACAAGAGCTCTCTCTCTGTATGTAGCGTCGAGATAAGATGGAAAAGCTAAAGACAGCACTTCTTACTTTCTTATAAGTAATGCCTGCATATTTAGAAAACAATGCTCAGAATATAAAAACAATAAATAGTAGAGCAAGTGTGTCTGAATATTAAATTCGGGTACTATGTATTAAGAAATGGGACATAAGTAATGCGAAAATCAAATCACGCTACAAAATCACTTTTTACGATAAAATATATATATATATATATATATATATATATATATGCAGCATATGCAGGCAGCATATATATATATATATATATATATATTCTTTTATTTTTTATCTTCACGCTGTAACCCGTATATAGCAGGGTGGGGTGCAGAGGGAACCAGAGAACTCCAGTGTTAAGCGACACTCCATTCTCTTTCAACAATTCCGTTCTCCACTTTCCGCCGAATTGAGGCAATGCGTGTTGAGTGGCGGAACTCAACGCCGCGCTTTCTTTACCTTTGTTACCAAATCCAAGAAATGAAAATACATAAAAATAATTAAAACAAAATGTTCTCTGAAAAATCAGATAAACCAGTAAGTTTCGTAATAATGCAGCAAAAAGTAATAAAACAAAGGTCAGATAAATAAAATAAAAAAGAAAAAAAAAGGTAAATCGAAAAATATATTTACAAGGTAGACTATAATTACATTATCAAAATATTTACGCCTCGTATGGACATATATTTACGAATACAATATTTAGAGTGATAATAAAGCAGAAATAAGGTTTATATACGATTTTTTAATGTTTGTCTGTGTGTTTGTCTATATGACCACTAATCTCTGGAACTACTAACTAAGCAGATAGCTCAATACCCGGACAAATTTGAGTGTATTTTTAAATATTGTATAGCTATATTAGGCGTGGGCGTAACATGAATGATTTTTTTTTAACTTCACGCTGTATCCCGCATATAGCGGGGTAGACAGAGGGAACCAGAGAACCTAGTGTTAAGACACTCCGTTCTCTTTCAACAAAATGAATGAATGAATGAACGATTATAATTAAATTATCACTATTTCTCCGAAAAGGTAAAGTGCAGCGTTGAATTTCGTAAAGTAACACGAAACGGAGTGTCTTGAGACTAGTTTCTCTCTGACTAACCTCGTATATAGAATAAAGCGTGAAGCTAATGAAAAAAATTGGTCTAATTCGGCAAAATCAAATTTTGTTTTTGGTTTCGCGAAAAAATTACCTTATCGATATGTGACATGCTGAAAAAGCACTGATTTAAGAGAAGTTATGACATAAATGTGCACATTACTTCTTTTTATTTTTATTATTATATATATGTATACTTAAGAATTGACTTGAATTTAGCTGAACCCGATTATTGATTTACCCTCCAAGTCTCTTGTAGTCTTGGACAGGATTTAGGTTATAAATAATTTCAAAAAGTGAAACACCTAATCTAGAATCATAAAAGATCTGGAACTTCTAATGAAGGACTGTAACAGTCCAATTAAACTATTGGAATTGAGTAAATGGTGCCTTTACAAAAGTTGTTCAGCGTGGCATTTTCTGTTGATAGTATTTGACTATCTCTCCACACGGAAGAATGATTTTACCTGACATGGTAACGGCCCAAAAATCGTAGACGCTATTTTCGAAGAAAGAAGAAGAAGAAATTATTGTGGAAAGGATCATAAGGTCAACGCTAACGAAGTAACTGGAAGCAACTAGTCTTATTATAAAAAAAACTACCTAACTGCCACTATCATTAACTTGAAAGCCTTATATGAATATACTTAGAAGCATATTATCCTAGAAAGTTCAGTATAATATTTTACATTATAACTCTTCAACGTATGACGCAAACTTGCTTTAAATATTTGCCTAATAGCGTCTGAACTGTTCCTCCCACGGCGTATTAAGTTCTATATAGAGAAGCTTACATTCAATGAAGTGTAGTAAAACTTAAATTATAGTGGGATAATGTAAATATCATGTGGTTATTTGTCTAATATAAGGGCAACCGCGAAATGGTTTTGTTGTTGTAAGAGGGGAAATTATGTAATTTCTTTGTACTTCTAATTTTATATACTCGAGCCTGTAATATAGTTACTAAGTACTAGATATCACATAAAAAAGAATTATAAAAATTGGTTATACCAGTAAAAAGGTAAGGTACATAAAAATACAGTCGAATTGAGAACATCTTCCTTTTTTTGAAGTCGCAAAATATATGTCGTTAAAAGCAGTTTCCCGCATTTTGGGCACCGTAAGAGAGACGCTCCATGTCCGTAGATAGCGGAACTGAACGTTGAGAACAGGTGTGGCTCTAGTTTGTGTAGCGCCCGTGTGCAATGAAACCCTGGCCCCCTTGCGGCTATAACTATTATTATTAAATACGTGAAACAATGTTTATTTCGAGTTGAAACAAAATGTTCGAAAAAGAAACCACCCGCTCATAAGGCGCTTTATAACTACTGCCCCCGCGCTGGCTGGCCGTTTCTGTCTTATCATTGTTGTACCATGATGGTCCAAGACGATGCTCTTACCCGTCCCTGTTTAAGAAGTTGAATGTGAAGTCGGAATTCAAAGGCGTATTGTGCCTAAGTCAACCAAAAACATTAGTGTCCATAATTATAATAAGTTCTCCACAGCAGATTTTTACTAGAACTTAATTTTCAGTTTTGAAGTCATCATAGCGCAGTGGTACAACAAGTAAAAGCGACTGATTTTAGGTTTGATTCTGACACGGAGTAACTATTATTATTTTATTTACTCTTTATTCCCCGGAAAGGCGGAAAGCGGAAAACGTAGTGTCTTAACACTAGTTTCTCTCTGACAATCCTGTTATGACATAAAAAGCGTGAAATTGGTAAAAAGTGTATAAATTTAGCAAAACTAAAATAGACACACGTTCAGCCTATTAAAATATCGGCTTTCATGTAATTAATGCTCCATTAGCCGCTGAAACCTTTGCCATGTCAAACCATTTTTACTCCCATTATACTTTTTGTTCAGTCAACGAATATAACTATATAAAAAATATTTTCGTTGTTTGTTTTTACTAATAGCGTAAAATATGTGTTGCCATGACAACTTATATGTTAAGCAGATAGTGATGTGTATGTAGTATCTAATATAATAATAAATTAACATAAATAAATTATAAATAATAAATAGAGATAAACGAGAACGCCTGTCGTGGCGCAGAGGCACAAGCGTGCGACTGTAAACGCGACAGGTTGTGGATTCGATCCCCACTCCAGGAAATTTAAAATTTAGTATTTTCATTTCTGGGGTTTGGTAACAAGGCAAAGCGCGGCGTTGAGTTCCGCCACTCAACACGCAATGCCTCAATTCGGCGGGAAGTGGGGAACGGAATTGTTGAAAGAGAATGGAGTATCTTAACACTAGGTTCTCTGGTTCCGTCTGCCTACCCTGCTATATGCGGGTTACAGCGTGAAGTTAAAAAAAAGAAAAAAATATAGTGTTTATGCACTTATTTTCTATGTAAGGTTTGATTGTGCCAAAGTGTCTAGCAGCATAAACATAGAAAAACTGCGATAGCTTCTTATGAATTGATGTTAACATTTTTATATTGCTTTTCATTCGAAACAACCTTAATGAGCTAGGTCGAAATCTTTATGCGCTTATTACAACTTATTTTCAGGTGTTATCGTTAGAAATTCGAATTCTGCTACATTTTACAATTGTTTGGTGGTAAGAGGTTCGTCCTCCGTCTGGCTCGCGACCACTATCATGTCAAAGACGAACCGCCAAATATCTTATGATGTGTTCCGGTTCGATGGCATGTAAGCCAGGTTTTCCCCTATCCCACCCATCCTTTCCCCAAAATGTAGTGGTTCTGATAGCGGACTTCTACATTGTCCTCCCCTTCCATCTGTATCCTCTAGGTTGGCAACGCATCTACAACACCAGAGATGC
>JAKGSA010000382.1:0-64010 GCA_033558755.1 Philaethria dido
TATCATATTTTTAAATTTATTTTTAATATGGAATTAAAATTAAATTCTTTTAAAATTGATAGCTTATTTAAATAAATATATTTATTGTTATTAACTTATATAAATCATGCCATCGAACCGGAACACATTATTGGATAAAGACAATTAGTAAGATTTGTAGTTATGAAGTATTAGTATTAAATATAGTAGCGTCAGTTTCGTTAAATTTGAAATCTAATAAGAAACTCAGCTTCTCACTAGGAATAGATCAACAAAAACAGTTATTTCCTGGTTGAAATAGACTATATTGACAGAAACGATACGGTTCCCACGGGGTCACGTTATACCCCTATACAGAGTGTTCTAAGTTATTGAAATAAAATATTCTATGCTATATCTATATCTGAATAAATATTTTAATTAATTTATTAATAACTTTAAGCACAGTATGTAATACGTTTAATAATATTATTTTTTTCATTTGTATTTTTTCTTATAAGCTAAGTTCGGCAAAGTTGTTAAATTTAAAAATAAATGAATATGAGTTTGAATTAAAAAGTGAACTAAAAAGTTTTCTAGGTGGTAGGAGGTTCGTCCTCCGTCTGGCTCGCGACCACTATCATGTCAAAGACGAACCGCCAAATATCTTATGATGTGTTCCGGTTCGATGGCATGTAAGCCAGGTTTTCCCCTTTCCCACCCATCCTTTCCCCAAAATGTGGTGGCTCCGATAGCGGACTGCTGCATTATCCTCCCTTTCCATCTGTATCCTCTAGGTTGGCAACGCATCTAGTACATCTCTTGTGTTGTAGATGTTCATGGGCGAAGGTAACCACTTACCATCAGGCGGTCCTTCTGCTCGTTTGTCATCCGGTATCCATAAAAAAAAAAAAAAGAAGTAATAATTTTTTTTCCAATACTTTTCCTTAATTTTGTAGCTCATACAAACAAAGTCGTAGGCCAAAGATTAACTAAATCCTTCTAATTATTTACATACCTAGCTACATATTTAACAACGTCTAACTTTTAAGGATTCTTTTTGTTCTTTCAAAGTTATTTTCACAAAATGATGAACGCCCACACTCCAATGTATTTTTGTGTCAGTGGGTAGTACGCTTAAAAATGACATGCGTATTTATAACTTTTTCAGAGATAAAAGTACTTTATTTCATTTTAATTTGTGTAAAAATTTAAAAAGTTTATATAAGGCACAAGCGTGCGACTGTATACGCGACAGGGTGTGGATTCGATTCCCACTTTAATACAATATTTAGTATTTTCATTGCCTCGCTCTGGTAACAAGGCAAAGCGCGGCGTTGAGTTTCGCCACTCAGCACGCAATGCCTCAATTTTGGCGGAAAGTGGGAAACGTAAATGTTAAAAGAGAACGGAGTGTCTTAACAACAGGTTCCCAGGTTCCCTCTGCCTATCCTGCTATGTGCGGGATACAGCGTGAAGCTAAAAAATATATGAATGTAAGTGAATTATTTTTTTATTTTTAGCTAGCTTTTTATAATTTAGTACATCTCCTGCTTTTCTTGTGTGGCGGAATTCAACGCCGCGCTATGTCGTAAGCGTAGAATAGAGAGAGAAATGAAATTTAACTTTCATACCGTCAGTGGGAATCGAACCCGTTATCATAACTCATAAAACAACGATAGCTTTTTTTATTTCCACACTTATATTTCAAAACCTATACCTAATATTGACTTTGTTATTGTGATTATTAAAGAAAATTAAATTAATTTAATAATATTTTAATATATGTAAAATGATAATAGAACATTGACACTGCCTTGCATATCGATTACCTTATGAATTTTCATGAAAATGCAGCTTCAGGCTTCGCCGTAGTGTAAGTGCAGAATAAATTATCCACTTATAAGCTACTATATTTATAAATCTTTTAATTATTTATCTTAGAAAAATCATAGGCAACATAAAAAGACATTTACGCTTTCGCTAACCGTTATTTATATAATTCTATAGAATAAATCTTAGAAATAGCTTTCGGAAATAGAAACTTTAATTAAGCTTCTGCAGACAACGCTAACCAAATAAACCGCGATAATTTTGACGGAGTGTAGTGCTGTCTTGCTCAGTACCTGTCTGAAACGGTTCACGCTACGTGACAACCGCAGCTGAACGGGTGGCCGTTGTGTGTGTGTGTGTGGACACTACAGTGTGTGGACACTGCTGAAGTTTTGAGTTAGGAGGTACTGGTGTCTCACATACGTAAGCACAGCACAGACCGTGATATTTCCCTTGTGTCTGTAGTACGTAACCTCAGAAAATCATCATCATCTATATCACTTATAAGCTACTATATTTATAAGTCTTTTAAACTATTATTTTGACTTAAAATAGTCAAGTTTATTCAGCCTATACCTTATCAGAACAGAGAAATAAAAATAATTTCCTTTGTATATTTATATATAAGTCTCCGTTCCCCATTTTCCGCTGAATTGGGGATTGCGTGCTGAGCGACGGAACTCAACGTTGCGTTTTATCTGGTTACCATAGCGAGGAAATGTAAATACTAAATATTATAATTAATATTTAATATTTTCATTCCCTGGAGTGGGAATCGAACCCACAACCGATCTCGATTGTGCTTCCTCGCCACTACTGGTCTCAATTCGTCGTAAAGTGATGAATGGAAATTTTAAGAGAACAGAGTGTCTTAACACTAAGTTTTCAAGTTCCCTCCGCTTAGTTATGTGGAGAAAGCGTGAAGTAAAAAAAGTAATATTTTATATATATATTTTAGCTTCAAGTTGTATCCCGGCATAGAGGGAATTTGAGAACCTAGTGTTAAGAAAATCCGTTCCTCACTTTCCGCCGAGTTGAGGCGTTGTGAGTTCAGTGGCGGAACTCAACGCCGCGCTTTGCCTTGTTACCAAACCCAGGAATCACAAATACTAGACTTACATTTCCTGGAGTGGGAAACGAACCCACAACCTGTCGCGTTTACAGTCTCTGCACCACGACAGGCGCTATTTTTACAATACAATTATATATTTTTATAATGTTGCCATTTACAAAACTCGAGTGAATGGAATCTTTTATTCAAAATACGGTCTAACATCTGTATCTGAGCTGGATGATTGATGAAAGCATTGAGATAATAATTCATGATATAGTAGATATTTCTAGAAACGATCTTTTATCCATTTTACTGATTGTTTTTTTTTTGCGGCTTCATGTTTTTTGCATTGTCAGAGAAAGCGTAGTATCCCAACACTACATTGTCTGTTTTCTGCCCGAAATAGAGGCATTCAACATTACTTATTGAGTAGCGCAACTCAACACCTCGCTTTGACTTGTATATACGTTTTGTACCAATGCAGAGCGGGGAATTTAATTTAAATTATTTTCAATAATTTAAAATAATTATTATTTTGCTTTTTCTTTAAAATTGTCTTTAAAATTTATTACTTACATACATAGCTTCACGCTGTATCCCGGATATAGCAGGGTAGGCAGAGGGAACCCGGAACCCGGAGGGAACGGAGTGCCTTAACACTATAAGACACTCCGTTCCCCATTTTCCGCCGAAAGTAATTTCCACTTTAAAATTTATCCGTATATAATTATTATTTATAAACATATGAAGAATTAAACGTATCTGGTTTTGAATCTACATTAATGAGGCCATCGAAATTTTACTATTTTTTAGCTCCACGCTGTATCCCGCATAACCTAGTCTTAAGACAGTTCGTTTTCTTTTTAATATTGTCGTTCTCCAATTTCCGCCGAAGAGGCATTGCGTGCTGCGTGGCGAAACTTAACGTCACGCTTTCCCTTGTTACCAAAGCGAGGAAATAAAAATACTAAATATTATTTAATATTTTCATTTCCTAGAGTGGGAATCGAATCCACAACCTGTCGCGTTTACAGTCGCACGCTTGTGCCTCTGCGCCACAAAAGGCGTTATATAAATAGTTGTAATGTTTATTATACATTTATTTAAAATATTAAAATAATCCAAATTCAATGATAAAATATTAATTCTCACGGCGCGTCATTTGTACCAAATTTAATACTCATGAGTACGCCTCTTGGGATTACCCAAGAGGCGTAAAGGCGTTTTTCCCAAGTATGTATACAAAATTAAAAAAATATTTCATTTAAAAAATAGTTTTGCATCCTTTTACCACAGTAAGAACATAATTAAACAATTATGGAATTAATAAAAAATAATACGTAAAAAAGCAGTACCAAGCTTTCTCCCTCATAGTAGATAAGCATAGGTAATCAAAGAAAGTGTATGTAGAGTCATCATGCGGCGTTTTATCAGAGCGAAAAAATGTTTTTTTTATAACTGTATCCCGCATATAGCGGGGTAGGCAGAGGGAACCAGAGAACCTAGTGTTAAGACACTCCGTTCTCATTCAACATTTCCGTTCCCCACTTTCCGCCAAATTGAGGCATTGCGTGTTGAGTGGCGGAACTCAACGCCGCGCTTTGCCTTGTTACCCAACCCAAGAAATGAAAATACTAAATTTTACATTTCCTGGAGAGGGAATAGAACCCACAACCTGACGCGTTTACAGTCGCACGCTTGTGCCTTTGCGCCACGACAGGCGTTTACGAGTATAAATGAAAATAGTTTAAATATTATCGTTCCTTCGATTGGGAATCGAACCAACAACCAATTGTGTTTACAGTTAGATGCTGTCCCACTGAGCAGCGATGGCCCCGAAAAAATTAGGTAAAATAATAAATACCTTTTACGTTATGCTATAAATATTATATACGCCATCTTGCCATCGCCATCGGTTGCAAGTTTAAAAGGAATTTAAACTTACTAAATAAATTTTTAATGAATTCATGTTCCATGAATTGATAAACAGACAAATTAGTAATTGTTGAATGTGTCTCATGATAGTTACGGTTTGTACAGTTCGATTCTCGCTTGAATATGCAATAAAAATATTTTCATTCTACCCTACAACAAAATCCGGTCGCCATTCAAATCAAAATCTCTTTTAAAAAATCTGAAATTCTCTTAAATAAGTATAAAGAGGAGACTAGTTTTAAAACAAAATTAACGTCGTCCAAACTTAACAAAAAGACACAAAAAAACGAATAAAAAAAATTACTTCAATAAATTAAAAAAATAAAAACTTCAAAGTTTTAAAAATTTATCAACTATTCTTACCTTATCAAGCCTCTTGAAATATGAATTTTCTGTGTAGCGAAATGTCAAAACTTTTTCCACAGACAATAGAGAAAACTTTTTTATTTTTTTACATTTAAATCGTAGCCGGCTTTTATTCAGCCGAGGCGTGTGCTCGGTATAACGCTGAAACTCCGTCTGAAAGCTGTCCTGGAGGCTATATATTATTGTGGCGTCAGAGACTGCTCTCATGAAATTCATTTTAGTGTCTACGACCGCTACGTTTATACGATATTTTTACCTGATATTTATGTAGGTATACTCGTATTTAATAAGTTTATATTTTGTCGTTTATATTTTTATATAAGTTCCGAGTATTTTAAATAATGTTTGCTTAGGTTTTATTAAGATATTTTATGTATTGTCTTTACAGATTAAAAAAACTTTTTAACGTCAATAGTATTGGAAAGCCAATATATTTTCTTTACATTACGACGTTTTTAGACCAAACACGCTTCTTACAGTGTCAAGAGATTTAAGATTGTTTTTAAAATTTGAAATTTTTATAAAAGCAGAAAATCATTAACACCTATCACAAATCTAAATTTCAGTCATAAAAGCGAAAAAAAAAGCGAAGAGCAATAATAGATACAAATTGGAATAGAAATGAAGTAAGTATTATTAAGATATAGAACAAAAAAAAACATAAAATGGTTCTATAAAGTATTTTGTATTTTCAAATTAACGTTTCCACAAAACCAAACATTCAATACAGTTTTAAGAATTTAATATAAAAATTTACTTATAATAAAATAAAATGTAATAAATTGAAGGCTGTAAAAAGTCGTGTCAAAGTCTTACCCTGTAAATGGCACAACACGCTCTATCAATGGTTGTATAGGATGCGCGCGCATGACGTTTTATCAATGGGGCGGCCATCTTGTTGACGTCAGAGACATGGCCGTCATTATGTTTGTTTTCCTTCCCCTAAATTGGGGCGGCTGCCGGTATTTGCAGGGAATGTTTTATTTTTTAAGTTATTAAACATTTTATTTACATTTCGAAATGATCTAAGATAATATATTTGCCAACTTGAAGACTTTGGACAACTTTATGGCTATACAAATACTAGTTATCAAAAACCGTTTAAAAGTAACTGTGTCATAGTTGAGATAACTAGCGCTACGTTAGTTTTGGTTGTAAGTTCATATCTGATTTGCGTAATATTTACTAATTTAAGATTTTAAATACCTTTTAAAATTAACTGTATATCACTCATATAGTCATTCATTAAATAAACCGAAGTAATATTATTTTAAGTGCATTTTGAAATATACCAGTGCAGAAAGATTTTTTGAGAAAAATCGGTTTAAGAATTTGGATTAAGCACATAGACAGATCAATTTAAATTTATACCTATATTTTTCATATAAATCTTCATTTATGGATAAAGCTGCGATTATCCAAAAATGCAATAGTTCATTAGACTCATCCATGCCGATCTTTAATTTTAAAAGAAATTGTAAAAACAGACAGAACTTACCGTCTAAGCCCTAAGTTGTATTATTTTTTTGTATTGATAACTGCGCCCGCGACTTCTTTTGCGTAGACTATAAAATCTGAATTCCCATTTTTTTCGAGAAGTCCTTTCTTAGTGCTTTCTATATTCCCTATGGAACCTACATATATCTTAGCCTCCTATAGCCAGTAGTTTAGCCTATACATTGTCTATCAATCACTCGTTAACACAAGCTTTTTATATTAAATGAGAAGAAACTTCTTAGCAATCCATGGATTCACCGTGCGGGTGCCGGGCGCATCGCGTTGCAGAGAGAGGAGTTTGGAGAGTGCCTGGGACTTACGACCCAAGTGTAGGTTTAAGGGGCCCCTTTAAAATCCGCATTAACGTTCACCTCCACTGTCCACGCTCCTCTCTCTACCTAACCATATTTGAAAAGATCATAATAATGCCGCCTTCGAAATACGTGCCATTTTTTGCGCGTATTTAGAACTGATAGTCGTTCTAGAAAGGCAGAGGTCTTTTAATAGATTATAGAGAGATTTCGCTGTTATACCTATTATTATATATATGTTATTAAAGTATAGAATATATCGTGTCGTGGCGCAGAGGCACAAGCGTGCGACTGAAAACGCGACAGGTTATGGGTTCGATTCCCACTCCAGGAAATGTAAAATTTAATATTTTCATTTCTTGGGTTTGGTAACAAGGCAAAGCGCGGCGTTGAGTTCCGCCACTCAACACGCAATGCCTCAATTTGGCGGAAAGTGGGGAACGGAAATGTTGAAAGAGAATGGAGTGTCTTAACACTAGATTCTCTGGTTCCCTCTGCCTACCCCGCTATATGCGGAATACAGCGTGAAGTTAAAAAAAAATAGTATAGATGTAAACAAGTAAGAAAAAGGTAGAATACCTTCAGAGGCTATTAATTATAATACAATCCTATAAAACGATGCTATTAAAGGAACCTATAAATTAGTGCTGTAGAAACATTTTTTTCACAAAAGTCCGTAATAAATATAAGCAGGAAAAGCGTGCCTGGCTATAATCGCGGCTGCCTGTAGGTTCAATTCCCACCCCAGGATATGCAAATATTTAATATTTATAATAATTCATATTTAATATTTTCAACCTCGCTCTGGTAACAAGGCTAAGCGCGGCGTTGAGTTCCGTGACTGAGCATATTATGTCTCAATTCGGCGGAAAGTGGGGAACGGAAATATTAATATAACGGAGTGTTTTAACAGTAGGGTCTAGGTTCCCTCTGTCTACCCGTACACACGCGATACAGCGTGAAGCTAAATTAAATAGCTTTGTTTGTAACAAGTTACAGGTTTGCTTAATTATTTGTCATACTTGCTCTTAAGCTTTTATGCATTTTTTTACGCTGGCGCGATCCTTTTTTATATACTTTGTCTTGCAGTTTAACAAAACAGGGTAGTCAGAGTGAAATTGGTGTCGCCTATCGCCGCTTTCCACCCCATTTCAAGATTTCGAGTTGAGTGTCGGAACTCAACGCCGCGAAACAAATTAATAATTTATTTTATTAAAAATTATTTTTAATAACTTACAAAATAATATTTTGAATACCACTAGAGAATAGTAAATAACTCAATTTATAATCACATTATTATTCATATCTTACCAAAAAGGTTCGTCCGTGTCCGGACTCATACGTCACACGGTACGACACTATCAATTGAGTTTAAATAATATAATTTTATAATAGGTTATAGGCGTGAATAGGTTAATAAGTCTACTTATATGTACAATTTTGAAAATGTTGTGTATTAGGCTTGCTTTATTTAAAGGATAAAATGTTTTTGCAAAAATATAAAACAAATATAAGCATTCAATCAAAATATATGAAAATAATATAAAAAATGGATTAAAAGATAACATTTAAACTTAAAAATGACTGCCTTAAAAATGTATATATATATATATATATATATATATATATATATATATATATATATATATATATATATATATATATATATATATATACCACTCACATACAAAGAATTTTTATTTGAAATATTTTCCTGACCCTGATCTTAAAGTAAAAATTAACGAAAGTTAGATTTTTTCAGCTTAACACTTTATCTAGCATAAGCACAGAGAACCTACATTCTCGGTTACTAGTAGTTACTAGTGTGGGGTAGTTAGGCAAGCCAGTAAATTTAGAGAAGCCGGTATATATTTAGGGAAGTCGGCTCATATATTTAGGGAAGCCGCGGTTACAGTAAGAGACTGTTCAACTGCAATCGTTACTCAAGGTGACGCGTAGACCTATTACACACGCTACGGTAGCCTCTACGATTGTTTATATTCAGAAGAAATTCCTTAGCATTCTTTAGACTCACCGTGCGGGTAACGGGCTAGCGCCTTGCGGACTTACGCCGCTAGTGTAGGCTTAAAGGGCCCCCTCAATATGCATCAACTTTCGCCCTCAGTGTAAAAGCTCCTCTCTCTACTTAACCGTATGGATGAGGAGTTCGGAGCAGTGCCTAGAATTAACCTAAGCGCAGATCTCCACTGTCCGAGTTCTTCTTTCTACCTAACCATTTTTAAAAAGGTCCTCCTAACGCTGCCTTTGAAATATTTGCTAGAAATGAACTGATGATAACTCTAGACAGACCGAGATCTCGTAATAGATTATAGAGAGATTTCGCTGTTATATCTATTCCTGGTCAGTTCCTTGCTAAGTTCGAAGTACTCGTCTACGTTAAAGCCATGATATTTCCCAGGGAACTGTAAGTTCTACCATTATTTCACGTTTTAAGCCTCAAAAGTAATTAATTAATCGAATAGACGCGTAAAGAGAAAACTTTTGTTAATTTCGTAGTATATAGTTGTTGCCACTAGAGAATCAAGTTGGTGTCATGTTCAAACAGAAGTTGGTTATCGCAGGAAATTAGGTCGTAACATAAACTTGCAGCCGAAGCTAAATACACACACTATCCGACTAACGTCACTGTTAGTTTTAGAACTCTATTTAATGCTCTGTATTTAGAAATTGAGGGAATCTTAAAATAAACTCTGAATGTTAAGTATTGAATATAATATATATTTTTTTTTTTTAATTTCACGCTGTATCCCACATATAACAGGGTAGGCAGAGGGAACCTAGTGTTAAGCCACTCCGTTCCCAACTTTCCGCCCAATTGAGGCATTGCGTGCTGAATGGTGGACTCAACGCCGTGCTTTGCCTTGTTACCAAACCCAGGAATTGAAAATACTAACATTTCCTGGAGTGGTAATCGAACTCACAACCTCTTGCGTTTACAGTCGCACACTTGTGCCTCTTCGTCACGACAGACGTTAATGTATGTAAATTGTTTTTAATAATATTTGTTGCCATCGTGGCGCAGTGTCTGAGTGTTAACGCGGATGGTTGTCGGTTCGATATCCTGCTCTAGTATAACAAAGCGCGGCGTTTAGTTCCGCCACTTAACACGTAATGTCTCGAGAACAGAAAGCAGCAAGCGGAGTGTCGTGACACTAGGTTCACTTTAACTACTCTATTATGCGGGGTGAAGTGTGAAGATATATAAAATATATATATTATATTTTTGCTGTATTTTTTTTCATTTTCACGCTTTATCCCGCGTCTTTATCACGAGTAAGGGAGAAGTAACTAGATATTGAATGTTATAGCTTTAGTCTGATATTATAATTTAGTCTGTAATAAAAAAAATATTTTCTTAGAGTATTTTTTTAAACTTTATCGATGATTTTTTGTTGCTTCGGCTCGTGGAAATTGTTAGATTATATAACTTTTTGTTGAATTATTGCCTTCAAAATAAAAAAAAATTAGCTACCCTCGAGAATGTCCAGGTGACATTTGTTTTACAATTTTGTAGCCCTCCCCCTTCTTTACGTCATTCTCAAATTAAATTAGTGAAATATACATGTTTTAAGCACGTAACTATCGTATTAATCTTAACTTAATCTGACGCGCTCGAGAATTTTTGATGATCAATTTTTTATTACTAATCTGATCCTTTATCCTGGACGGGCGACCATATATGGAAGGCTCATATTTGGTGGGAGCACATAATAGGGTATAAGGTAAAATATTAAACCCCGAAATCCTTCATCTTTCATCTCCCTCTTGGGCTCCCCTACTATAATGTAAATTAGGAAAAGAGTAGGTCCTAAGACGCTGCCCTTGGGGACACTGAAACTAACCGAGCCTTCAGCACTTAGATGTTCTCCGACTTTAACTTGTTGTTTAGGTTTACAACGGTATTTAGTTTTTTTTTGTTTCCGATACAAATTACGAATGTCCCAAAAAATCGACTCGGCTAAAGTTTTTTTTTCTCAATATTTAAATATGTAATAATATGATTTGAAAAGTTCGTTAGTCAATTATTTATGTGTACCCTAAAAAAATTTCTGAAAAAAACGGTTTTTTTCTTCCCTTTAAGTAAAGTTTTAAGAGACACAGTTTCCATTAATAACAGGGAATCTGAATCTACTTTTCCCTGAAGGTTTTTTTTTTTTTTTTATGGATAAAGGATGGCAAACGAGCAGAAGGACCACCTGATGGTAAGTGGTTACCTTCGCCCATAGACATCTACAACACCAGAGATGTTGTATGCGTTGCCAACCTAGAGGATATAGATGGAAGGGGAGGACAATGTAGTAGTCCGCTATCGGAACCACCACATTTTGGGGAAAGGATAGGTGGGAGAGGGGAAAACCTGGCTTACATGCCATCGAACCGGAACACATCATAAGATATTTGGCGGTTCGTCTTTGACATGATAGTGGTTTCAGTGTGCGGGAAGGTATTATATCAAACTTAAGTTTGAGATACCTTTTCAGACAGAGTAATATATTTTAATATAAAATAGTGCACGGCCACATACTACTAGGGCGTGCACTTCAAAAAATATATTAACTGAAAGTGTCATTTTAACCACCAGTGTAAAAACAGTTTCCTCATATGCTTCCTAAGTAAGCGTAACTAAAGCGCGATCTAAGTTACTACAACGCCATCTAGCTTTGTATCTGTAAACATATTATACAAATTGAATCGAAAATGTATTGTTTAATAATAAAATATTAGAATTGTATTAGAAAATGAGTTATTAATATGTAAAATAAGTATTTAGTAGTTATTTCATATCATATAAGCATGTATCCTCCGGAGGCGTGTGTTAAGAGGCTAATGATAGTGGACGAGGCGAAAGAAGTATGCAGGGGCCGTAGTATTTGGTGCTCCGTTCCCTGTGACTACCCCGCTAGGAATAAAGCAAGAATCTAAAAAAGAATATAAATATAATTATGCTATCAGACAGTGGCACAGTGGGACGATGTACGATGGATATAGGTTTGTACGAAAAATGCACTAAATTAAAAAATATTGCCCCGGGTGAGGATCGAACTCACGACCTTAAGATTATGAGACTTACGCGCTGCCTACTGCGCTACCGAGGCCTATTGCTAATAAAACATATTTTTTGAATGTATACAGATAATCTTCTTTTAACTCACTATTATTAGTTTCACATATATTTATATATATATAAATACGTGAAGCAAAAACTTTGTATCCCTTTTTACGAAAATTATGCGAACGGACGAACATGAAATTTGGCACACTTATAGTTTATATAGAAAAACAGTGCAGAATGATAAATTTGTTTTAAATATTGCATATTAAAAATATATTAAATTAACAAAATAAATGTTACACACACTACCATGGTTTGACATCCACGTTTATATAAAGTGACACATACATCACTAAACACAACTCGTTGTTAGCGCGTCAATGTCTCGAATTCGAGAAAACGAGGAACGGAGTGTCTTGACACTAGATTCTCGACTAGCCTGCTATGCGGCACAAAACTTGAGCAGCTTTATTTTGTTTTACCTATATTTATCATTGTTTGCAAGTCTAAGAGCTACGCGCTCTAATATTTTTGTTTGTTCGATCTATGTTATGAGGTTAATGCTATGAAAATATTTTATGACTATCAGATCCGGAAACGTGTGCATATTTTCAAATGAATCGGACGGTAAGGAGGGAGTAAAAATAGCGTTGCAATAATTTTCTTAATAAATAGAAAAAAGCAACTTCCCGCTTTAATCCCGCATAGCAGGGTCAGAGAGAACCTGTGTCAAAACATTCCTTTCGCCCGAAATCGAGATCTTGCATAGTGAGTGGCGGAACTCAACGCCGCGCTTTGACTAACATACATATATAGCTTCACACTATATCCCGCATATAGCAGGGTAGCCAGAGGGAACCTAGTGTTAAGACACTCCGTTTCCCACTTTCCGCCGAATTGAGGCTTTGTCTTACTAGCGTGGAAACGAGAATAATTTATATAGAATCATTCCCCCACCTGGGAAACGAATCTACAACTAATCACGTTTACAGTCAGACGCTGTCTCACTGCGCCACAATTACCCCTATATAAATAGACATAATATTAGTAAAGTACAGGCGAATTTTTTAAAAGCATTTAAAAAGAAATTTTTGATTATCTTCATAACAATATTTATAATATATGAACAATTATTTAATTAAAATAATACCTAAGAAGCATATCTTTTACGTTATATAATTTTCACTATGCATTTTCTAGAATACGGTAAGAATTTAATTAAGATCTCTTTGTAACGTCTAACCTCTTTGGAAGCTCCACAAAGTGCATATCCTTTTTAAGCCTCACCTTAGAACTTTTTATATGTGCTCTTGTTATAAAAGTTGAGAAATATTTAAAATTTTAACATAGAAGATAATCGGCTTTATATAAAATTAAAAAATAAAATAATTACGAATAACTCAAAAACTACTCATCACGTCTTAAATAAATTTAAATCGGACCACAGCAGAAGCACTAGCTATCATATAAAAAAAGGAATCATAAAAATTGGATTACCCAGCAAAAAGTTTTGCACACTTAAAAATAAACTTTTTGGAGGCGGTTAAAAAGCCAGATAATTCTTGTGATAATTCTAGCTATGTTCTAGATAGCCATTGTGACGCAGTGGAAAGCGTCTGACTATCATACTTGAGAACATACACCATAAAAACAATCAATCATGTTCGGAGTTCGATCCATTTTAGGGAGAATGCTTACATTTAAATTATTTTCATTTTCCCCTCTCGTAACACCAACCATGGCGTTCATTTTCGCCATTCAGCACGCAAGGCCTCGATTTCTATTATTATGAGGAAGCAAGAGTGAAATTACTGCTTTTTTATATACCAAATTGAGATGTTGTCGCCATTTGCAGATGTACGGTTTTAAAAGACCGCGATGTAACCGTATTCGCGGATGTTAAACAATTGATATCAGCATTATCTATATATAAATAAGCAAAAACTTTGGATCCCTTCTTACGAAAAATACGCGGACGGAGGAGCATGAAACTTGGCACACTTATAGTTTATATAACGAAGGAGTGCAGAATTATATTATCTTTTTTAATTTATGCATAAAAAGTATATTAAATTAATAAAATAAATATTACACACATTAGAATGGTTTATTTATTTATTTATAAATTCTTTATTGCACAATTAAAATAAACGTACAAAAGGTGGGCTTAACGCTAACTAGCATTCTCTACCAACCAACCTTCTTTATTTAGGAAATAAATAGATACATATAAATACATACAAATATACTAAAATAAACTGTATAAATAGTATATTTATATGTATTTATAAGTAATTAAAATATGCTATAGCTGAATAAATATTTAGTATAATATAAATATAATGAATTTATTAAAAATAACTGCTTCACTGACATCCATGTTTATATATAGTGAGATATACATTGGTAGAGACAACGCGTTGTTAACGCATCAACGGGGACACTAGTAAAAATAAATTAACGATAATCTAGTCGGTACCATTCGAATGGGCATTGAACCCACAAGCGTCATATGTACACGCACTATCCCACGGCACTATGATAGCGCCAAATATTTACCTGAACATATATTTTGACATTTTCGTATTCTAAGCTAAGTTATTTCAATTATATTATGGCCAAATTACATAAATGATCATGTAACCTGTCGTGGCGCATGTTAATCTTTTCGTTTCCTGGGCTTGGTAACAAGGAAAAGTGCGGCGTTGAGTTCCGCCACTCAGCACGCAAGGCCTCAATTCGGTGGAAAGTGGGGAACAGAATTGTTGCAAGAGAACGGAGTGTCTTAACACTAGGTTCTCAGGTTACCTCTGCCTACCCTGCTATATACAGGATACCGCGTGAAGTTAAAAAAAAAATCATGTAACTTATGCTACTGTAGTGCCATCTACATCTGTTTAGTAATTTTTGCGTGAGAGAGCAGCAAACATCCATTTTTCATACAAATCGTCGGATTACAATATTAATAGCATAGTAAGATTTATACGTAAAACACATACTTTTTTTATAATTTTATAAAGAAATTCGACAGATGTAGGTATATTACAATTAATTATACGAAATCCAAAAGCCCTATAGGTACAACAAAACGCCATATTAAAACGCGACAAATATTAATCACTTTGCCTGCTCTCTTCACACATATCGCATTAACTCATGACAGAAAGAGACAGATATATATTATCAGCACCAACTCACAGTCTACCCTTAGCCGAGGGTCGCGAAATAGTTCTTGCGCTTGCGCGAATCAATAACTTGTACTAAACATTGAAGTTTTATGTTGACGTTTGTTTTAAAATGTACGTTATACACTGCTGGCTTATAATTGTTGAAATTGTAAGATAAATATATGAAAACCCGCAATGGATTTAATATTTGGTGTAAATTTCGATTTTGTAACTATAATTATGCCTTAGTAAAGGTCAGATTCGCGCCTGCGTCCTACATCCATGGACCATTTTCATAAAATATTACTAAATAAGTTGGAAGTGCTGCTTTTTGTGGGAAAACTCTGTTAAATATATATAAAGTAAGTTTTTTAAAGTTATTTTTGTATGTTATTTGTTTAAGTTAAGTATTTTAGTATTTATTTGAAAGAAAATTCAATTATTCGTTAATATTTGGTACAAATGCAGTAAGTTACAAATATTGATTGCGTCTCGACATTTTGATTTTGTTTAATAAATATTTATCATATATTTATTTAGTGAAATTAGATAGAAGAAAGCAATTTATTTCAAATATAACTTTATTGAAAGTACTTACTTGTATGTATAAGAAGTATATTACCTACATACATAGCTTCAGACACTAGTCTTAAGACACTCTGTTCCCCGCTTTCCGCCGAATTGAGGCATTGCGTGCTGAGTGACGGAACTCAACGCCGCGCTTTGCCTCTTTACCAAACCCAAGATGTGAAAAATTACATTTCCTATAGTGGGAATCGAACCCACAACCTGTCGCGCTTACAGTCGCACGCTTGTGCCTCTGCGCCACGACAGGCGTTTGTATTATATTTAACATATAATAAATATTTATATAAATAAATACTTTTTAATTTAAACATTCTTATACTAGAACAAAAAAATCATAATCATCGTAACGTAGTGCCTCGGCGTCTGAATATTAGTGGGTTCGATTCCCATTCGGGGGTTTGATTATATTTAAACGATTTTCATTTCCCCGCTCCGGTAATATAAAGCACGGCTTTAAATGTTTTGATAGTTACTGACACCTGATAGTACTTTTTAAAGAGTACACCTTTAAAAATATTAAGTTTCGATGTGTGGCGATGAATTTTGTCACTCAGTATACAATGTTACAAAATCCAGCAGAAAGCAGGGAACGGAGTAACTTGCCGCTTCAAATTATCTTTGATTACTGATATATGGGAAAGGTGAAAAATAAATCACAATAATTGTTATTTTTTACAGCATGTCGTGTTAATGGGGGCAGACTGCCTCTCGCTGGAGTCCTCCCCGGACTCCATAGTTCACATGCCGCCACCCCGCTACCAGCATTTCTGGCTAACATCGCGAATCTCACACGCGCCACCCTGTAAGACTTCTAAGTGCCCTCCACACCGAACAGTGAGGATAACGCCTTGTTCCCTGGTGTGGAATACCATGAATTGCCGGGAACATAGTAATAATGAGAAGAAATCTCTTGGCATCTCATGGTTTTTGTGTGGGTTGCAGGGAGAATAGCTTGAAAGTGATCTCTAGAGTTTGATATCCGAGTGTAGCCAATAGGGTCTTGGAAATGCTTGGACTTGGCTTGGTCCCAGTTCCTCTCTTTACAGCACTGATAATTAATTATATTTTGATATTTTTTTACACGCCTTGAGTTGAGCCTAAATCAGTTCACCAATTTTACGTTATATGGAGAACACAAGAAGGATTTACCTAAGAAGGATAAAAAGATAGTTACAAATTACATAGCTTCACGCTGTATCTCGCATATAGCAGGCATAGGCAGCCCAACCCAGGAAATGAAAAATTCCATTTCCTGGAGTGGGAATCGAACCCACAACCGGTCGCGTTTACAGTTGCACGTGCCTCTGCGCCACGACAGTTATTTACTAAATGAACAAAAGTTATCACTGAACTTATTACTGGGTAAACCAAATTTATTGATATTTTTTATATGATATCTAGTGCTTTTTAATTAAGATCTGACGAGCAGTTAGTAGTATTAGTAGGTATTCGTAATAATTGCATTTGCCATTTAAGTGCATTTTTTTTGAAATCAAATTTCTTTTTTATTGTATATATCTATATTACTTTATACATTGTTAACAGAGCCAGCTACCAATGACGACACGTGGTTCTTAGTGATCATCACTTGTTGTATCGCCGTGTTGTGTATCGCGGCACTTTTGGCGCTCTTCCTGCTCAAATGTAGAGAGTAAGTTCATTTTTTATTTTAACAATATATGGCCAAGATACTGACATTACATATTTTTTTTAGGTTTTATTGACTCAATTTTATGTTATTTCATTATTGTCTTTCAATCGTTTTAAATACTGAATAGTTTTGATACATTATTGCAAAATCTTTATGTAAATAATAATCTCTATGTAGCCTATATGTTATTCTGAAACGTTAATCTGCTTAATCTAATATAGATTAGATTTAAAGGTCTATCTAGATCCGTTTTGTAGCTTTTGCGTGACAAAGTAACAAACATATGGATGCTTTGTGATTGTCTCAAAAACCATCATTTTCTTAGTCTTAGCATGATGTTATTTGGATAGCTACAATATAGTGAAACTAGTGTGGGAAACTCATCTATTCTCACAACAAGTATAAATATTCCACCATTGATAGGTGATTGCACTTGCAACCATTGCTTTTAGTTTGTGATTTATTTTTTCTCCCTAAATAGATATAATTAGTTAAAATTACCAAAAACTAACAAATTAACATAAAATTTTACTTTCAAAGAGCACGCGGTGGGTGTAAGAGCGGCACAGGTAAGGCAAGCGGCTCCAACGCACTATACGGTAGTGCGGCGCTCGACTCTCGCGTTCTATGGGCGGCGCTTACACCACGCGGCACTCGACATTTCGTGGCTGACACCTACCCGCACGACGACACCGACGACCACCACTACGAGTGTGTGGAACCTCCATTATACAAGCTCGGACCACCTGAGGACCTAACAATAACAAGACACTTTAACGTCGAATATGAAGACCCGGCGCCATTAATCGAAAGCTACACAGATAGAACCGAAGAGTACTTCAGGAATGGCATAGAAACCATTCGTCGTGGAAATAGACCGTTAGTATCTTCCCCGACTAGAATCGAAAGACCAAATCTTCCGCCTTTAAACCTCCAACCGCGCACTCTACGACGTGCACCACACTCTCGCCGCGTTAGCGATGCGAATAATTCCGAGAAATCGGCCATCTGAACCGAAAATGGCGCGGTTTTTTCCGTCGCCGATTCCACAGATATCGATTACGAGTGGATGATCACTGACTCGAATGTCGATCGACTCGTTTAAGGACCACAAATCGCTTTTACCACCATTTAACACCAATCTGTTGATATGAACCGTTTGAATTTATAAGTTATAGTGATGTTCATGTGTTAGCAGTTTTATATTTAAAATACATTTTTAAATGAATATGATGCAGTAGATTTAAAATTTAACTCGATGTAAGCCTAGCCTGTGTCTCAGTATTAATAAGGAAGCTATTTATTTTTATTTATTTATATGATTGTTTTGTAAATATAAATATACCATAATACCAGCACTGTGCAATGTAAATAATTTATAGTACCTAGTCTATATCTAGAATAATTTACTTATTTATATTCCTGTCTTCACTAGTCATACATTTTAATCTGCATTTTTTAATAATTTAATTTATAAATACAATTTACAATTTATTTTATTTTTTCTAGAAATTAGTATTTACTCTATGTATTAATTTTTGTTTTTGTCGGTAAAATAGTGTCATGCAATATATTAAGCAGAAACGATTTTGTACAAAATCTATTAAAATAAAAGTACATTTAAAGCGTATATTTATTTTTTTATTTATTTAGTAATAATTATAAATATAAAATAAGTTAAATAAATAAATATTTACAAACTTAAAAGAAAGACAACAAAACCATGAATTTTGGTGTAATTTTAGAAGAACGCATGGCTTAATTGATTATAGTGCTTAAATGGATTCCGAACGGCGTGAGTTCAAATCCCGTTACGTCCAAATTGTATTCTTTTCTAAATATTTTTCTTCTTATACGTGCGTGAATATCACCAAAAAAAAAATAAACAGCATAGAAAATAATTAAATATTTAAGTCGTCCTCATATTATTATAGATTTCCATTGGAAGAAGTACACTTACGACGCCCGAAGCTGCATCTCAGTTGCTATAGTCAGTATATAATCTGTAACTTTATATTTTTAATCTATGGTTGTAAAGACGTTTTGACATTGACAATAGTATTTTAAAGACGAGGTTGACGCCGATATTACAATTTGTGAATACAAACATAAATAAACTAATAACAAAACTATTCTATAAGATTTAATTTAAATATTATGATATACTAACAAATATTTAAAGTAAATAAAAATGGCTGACGAAGTTATTAAACATTCTGTTCACACGTTAGTGTTCAGATCTTTGAAACGATCGCATGATATGTTTCTTTCTAACCAAAGTATGTTACCGCCAATTGATGAAAAAGCGTAAGTAATATTTTAAACTTAAAAAAAGAAATTAACTTAATTTAATAATTCTAAATTTATTCATCTTTCTTGCATATAATTTTCACAACGTTGTGCAATAATAACATTAAATTCATACATTTAAATACTTTTAGGGAAAAAATATTACGAGGAATAAAAGCAAGAGATAGTTATGGACAAGTGATGTCAGCAGTTCACAAGGCACAAGCTGTGAAGCACCAAGAGGCATTAAGTAGACCAGAGACACCTCATGATACAGGTATATATACAATGGTTTCTGTTTCTCATTTCTTTGCAGCTTGACATTCATTCCTGCATAGAAGGTGAAACCATTTGTAGTTAAAAGCTGCCCCACTGAATCATGCGGGCCTTAAAAAAATGAATTGGTTCTCTTGTAAATAAATGGTAATATATTAACTACCTAATTACATTTTATTCTATTACCTGTTTCTTTTTTTTTTAAGGAATTTTATTTGTTTTTGCCAATGTTTATAATTTCTTGTATGGGATATTATGTTCCTATTAGAGACTTTATCTTATTACTTAAAACTTTCTCACTTTAAACCTAATTTTGTTTAAGATATATATTAAAAACAATAGCTATCATGGCTTTGTGGTAATGTCTGATAGTAACTACAAGTGGTTGTGTGTTCTTTTCCACTTAGGAAAACAATTATAGATAGATTGATAGATAAATTCTTTATTGCACACACAAAAACGAGAACAAATATAAAGGAACATAGAAAACACAAATTTGCAACATGCAAAGGTGACCTTATCACTGAAAGCCATCTCTTACAGGTAACCTTAGATGTAGACATTTAATATATAGGATACATTGATATTTAAATTATAATAATTTGTCAGGTCTGGTAAAGTTAACCATGGCAAAGAGTTCTGCCACTTAATATGCAATGTCTAGACTCTCTGACCATCCTACTATATGGGATGGAGCTCTTTTATTCAAAAATGGCGAGAAATTCATATTAATATTCCTTTACAGATATAGCCGAATCAGCAGCACTAGCGTCAGATGGTGCAATGCTCCCATACAGTGCTCCATCCACCCCAACCCCCACGGCTATCGTCCCTGCCCCAAGAAAAGCACCTACCATGCCCAGACCCAAGTGGCATGCACCTTGGAAACTGTTTAGGGTTATATCTGGACATCTTGGTTGGGTTAGATGTGTAGCTGTGGAACCTGGGAATGAGTGGTTTGCTACAGGTTTGTTTTGGTTTATATTAAACTAGCTGTATCCTGCAACTTTGTTTGCTTGGACTTTATAAATCTCTGTGCCATATGAATTTCATTTTTCTATAGGTAGTAGTTTCACTGGACGTTATCTGTCAGTTACTCTTTGATTCGAGCCTTAAATATATTTACATTGACAAATGTTTATGTAAATCTATACCACAACTGTAAAAGTTGATAAATGAAAAAAATTAAAGTTTAGATTTTATCTGTTAATTCTGTCATTATATTATTATAATTCTTTCCTATAGATCTTCAATAAATGTCAAAGAAATCATATACAATAGTTATTTATATTGAATTATTCTCATATTAATGAGAATTATGAGTTTTTAAATTTCTTTCCAGGTGCTGCTGACAGAGTAATTAAAATATGGGACTTAGCCAGCGGCAAACTTAAAGTGTCACTCACTGGTCATGTTAGTACTGTTAGAGGTAAGGTAACATATTTTACTTTGGCACGTTCAAAGCGCCATATTTGAAGAACTGAACTGAATTGAACATATTTTACTTTTAAAAACCTATTATATATGTTTTATTTAATAATTTAACTAAAATATATATATATATATTAAATAAACAGTGTATGGCTGTATGTACAAGTGGTTGTGGGTTCAATCCCCACTCTTCTGAGTGAAGGATGATTACAATATAAGTATTTTTATTTCTCTGCTTTGTTTCCAACTTGCATTGCAGAGTTTTCACATTTGGTGCTCTGTTCTCACTGACTATGGTTACGGATTTTATATCTTTCAACTGAGAGCCTTATTTCATCTTTCATTGTGTTGACCTTTAGTGCTTCATGTATTTTGGCATTTGTTATGAACCATGTTGGCTATGTGAGAATGGTTTTGTAGATAAGAAACTTATTGTCTGTGGATAATATTGCTTTTGGAAGATCTTCTAATCCCCTTGATTATTAAGTCAAACCCTGGAAACTTTATTTTTGAGAAGTTTTATTGTATGTCTGGTCACTGTCATGGTTTTAGGTGGTAGAGATAGTTGGAGATCTTCGTTAAGAGTATTTTCAACCTCTCTCTCGGCCTCCTCGCAGACATCGTCGTTTGGTTTGAATACCTCAGATAGGTATTTAGCGAATTCTTCAGCTTTTTGGTTTCCAGTCTTAGTCGACCTGTTTTCGATTTTTAATGGGTATTTCATGTCGTGCAGTCCCTTAAGTGCTTTTGTTGTTGTCCTTAGTGAGAAATTCGATGTGGTTGAGTTGAAATTCTCCAGTTGAACCGGGATAGTTTTATTCTGTGCATCATTCGAAACTTCTTTGATGGCTTTGTTCAAGTCTGTTTTGTCGCAAGGTAGCCTAGATTGATGCCAGATGCGGCAAGGTCTTCTTTTTCTATCATTTTTCTTTGATATCGACTGACATGTTCCTAATATTCTGATAGCTGCTACTAGGTGGTGTGTTTTCCCAGCACGTCATTTGGATGTATGTCGTTTGTATGATGTTGTATGGTGAAGATATTTAATGACTACTCTATAGCATCGCTGATCCTTGTGGTTAAATGTATGTCCTATTCTCACGCACTATTGAAATTATTTTTTTATAAGTTTCAGCCTCCATGCAACTTTTTTTTTGCTGTAGAAGTTGATTTTTGTTAATTATTTTTAGGCTAAAATTATCTTTCTTAGTTGTTGATTGAAGGAGGTCTGTTAACTTATTGACGTCTTCTATGCCACATAACAATATTAGAGGTGGTTTACTTGGTCGTTTCTCTTTGGATACCTTTTTTGATTCTCCTTCTGTTAAGTCTATTGGCGGTCCACTGAAGCTCTTTTTAGTGTTGACAGCCTCTGCAGGTCTTCTTTTGTGGGTGCCGAGATGTTGGAATTCTTTGCCACTCCGGAGGATTTTTTGTTGGAGCTTTGTTGTTAGTTTCTATTCTTAAAGGAGTAGATTCGGGCTTAGGAATGTTTCTAAGTGATGCACTTCTCTGTTTTATAAATAGGCTGGGACGAAAAGCCTGCTGAACAAGATTACGTTTTCCAGTAGCATTTACTGTTGTCGATGCCTGGTTTCCCGCAGCAACACAGTCTTCGGTAACAGATTTCACACCATGAGGCCCGGGTACCTCAAGGCGCCAGGAGTTAGCCGGATCGCATGACAGATCGCGTTTCTCATTTTCCATATTCATAAATAAAAGGGGTGGGCAAACGTAATGGCAAACGTTTCCCAGATGCTCGCATTTGCACTTTTTGAGAATATTTCGTCATTCGTGACTTTCGATAGCCGGTTTGATGGGTTTCTTGACCACCGCCCAACTTTTTACAGCTGTTAGGTGTTTTGATAGCTTTATGCAAGGTGTTGATGGAGATAGTTCGTCTTCGAGATAACCCTCCTCATTTTTTCATCCGGGCTAGGGACCGTCAATGGCAGAGTTAAGTTTTTTAGTATATGTGTTATTATCTTTTTACAGGCTTAGAAGTATCTTCCCGACATCCATACTTATTCAGTTGTGGTGAAGACAGGCAAGTCAAATGTTGGGATCTTGAATATAACAAGGTAAAGTTTAAGATGAACATGTCTATTTTGTAAAATATTTGTTATATTGATAAACAGTGATAATAATATAATAATAAAGCCATTTAATCCAAAAATTTCTAAATTATTTACAGCTCAAATGTTTATTAGTAGTGTCTATTTTAAGTAGTTCTTATTCTAAAGTTGTTAGCACTGTTAGTTCTTATCCGTAGTGGAGATTCTGGATCCCATTTGGGTAAAGGCCTCCTCCAAGGATTTCCACTTTTGCCTGTTTTTCCCTAGCTCTATCCATTGTTGGCTCGCTATTTTTTTAATATCATCAGCCCAACTTTTTTACGATCTACATTGATAAATAGACTTTTGCAACTATTTTCGAATCATTGCATGTATATATAGGTAATTTAAAGGTAGTCGTGATGAGAAGAGTTGGTGAGAGATCAGAATCTAAATATAAATATAAAAATATTATGGTTTTTTATATTAAAATTGAGTAGAAGAGAATAATATTACACTTGGTTCTTTCTCAAACAGTTTTAGAAAAATAGTATGTTATTTTTAACTATCTTCAAAATGAATGAACGCGTCGTAGGTGATCCGCCACTACCACGGGCACCTGTCGGCGGTGTACACGCTGGCGCTGCACCCCACCATCGACGTGCTGGTGTCTGCGGGACGCGACGGCACGGCGCGCGTGTGGGACATGCGCTCCAAGGCCAACGTGCACACGCTCGCCGGACACACCGACACCGTCGCCTCGCTCGTGTGCCAGTCCGCCGAGCCGCAGGTACGCGCCGTAGCCGAGTTGTTGCGAATGTTGCCGACTGCATACGAATGTCTACGATGAGTGCCGAGTGCTTACGAATGTTTACGATGAATGCCGAGTGTATACGATGACACTCGAATACAAATTATGATTTAACTTATATTTAAAAGAACAATCGCGCTCGAATAAATTTGTCTCCGTTGTAAAGAAAAGAATTAAAAACGTATTTATTAATAATAAGAAAATATGCTGTTGGACCTACACAATTATATCCCATATTACAAGGTTAGTAGGTACGGAATGGTTTTTGGGGGCGTGAGCGTTAAACGCAATTTTTGTGCATATTTGTTGTTAAATTATATATAATAAATTGTTCCCACGAAAACTAGAATTTGTTGGTATACGAATTAATCACTCAGACCAGTCGTGTCGTAGAGGCACAAGCGTGCAACTGTAAACGCGACAGGTTGTGGGTTCGATTCCCACTCCAGGAAATGTGAAAGTATAGTATTTTCATTTCCTGGGTTTGGTAACAAGGCAAAGCGCGGTGTTGAGTTCCGCCACTCAGCACGCAATGCCTCAATTCGGCGGAAAGTGGCGAACGGAGTGTCTTAACACTAAATTCACAAGTTCTCTCTGCCTACTCTGCTATATGCGGGATACAGCGTGAAGCTAAAAAAAAACGTTTAAATAAAAAAAAAAAACACAATATTTTCACATATTTCATAATATTCCATTCCATTCCAGATTATAACCGGTTCACATGATTCCACAATCCGTCTATGGGACCTAGCAGCTGGTAAATCTCAGTGTACCCTCACAAACCATAAGAAATCAGTTCGTGCTTTAGCCTTGCACCCTCATCTGTACACGTTTGCGTCAGCTTCACCAGATAACATTAAACAGTGGAAGTGTCCCGATGGCAAGTTTATACAGAACCTGTCGGGTCATAATGCTATAGTGAACTGTATGGCGGTGAACCAAGAGGGTGTGCTGGTTAGTGGCGGTGATAATGGTACTATGCACTTCTGGGACTGGCGGACTGGGTACAATTTTCAGAGATTGCAGGTAAAAAATTGAGTTGTACACTAAGTTTGAGTTGGTGACTAAGTTAGATATTCAGTTTAAGTTAGACTTGTTGATTAAATTAGAGTTGTAGACTAAGTTAGAGTTGTAGGTTGAGTTAGTTATAGTGAATTGTATGGCGGTGAATCAGGATGATGTGTTAGTTAGGTACAATTATCAGACATTAAAGGTGATTAAATTTGAGATTTAGAATATGTTTGAGTTATTGATTAAGTTAGAATTAGTTAGATTTGTAGAACTTAGATTTATAGATAAAATTGGTCGATGATAATAGAGCCTTTATGTGTTTTTTATGAATAAGCTTATTAGAGTTTGATTTTAAATCATATTCTATGTCATTTTGCATGTCGGTAATTTTGTTAATTCGGTAATTTCGTTAAAGTCGTTAATTAAGCTCCGGAGCATCGCTTATTAGGCGCCGTCCAGTACACCACAAACCATTGTGTTAATGTCCCACCAATCAGAGAAGGACAGAACCTATAATTTTCACAATCTTATTTAAGCTTACCTTTAAGTTTTAAAATTAAAAGGCTTTTTTTATTTTATTTTATTTATTTATTTTTTTTTACTTCACGCTGTATCCCGCATATAGCGGGGTAGGTAGAGGAAATCAGAGAACCTAGTGTAAAGACATTCCATTCTCTTTCAACAATTCCGTTCCACACTTCCCGCCGAATTGAGTGGCGGAACTCAACGCCGCGCTTTGCCTTGTTACCAAACCCAAGAAATGAAAATACTAATTTTCCCTTTCATGGAGTGTGTCTCGAACCCACAACCAGTCGCGTTTACAGTCGCACGCTTGTGCCTCTGCGCCACGACGGGCGTTAATATTTATTTCCCGCAGTCGCTGGTCCAGCCGGGCTCCATGGACAGCGAGGCGGGCGTGTTCGCGCTCACGTTCGACCGCTCGGGCACGCGCCTGCTCGCGGCGGAGGCCGACAAGACCGTCAAGATATACCGCGAGGACGCCGGCGCCGACGAGACCTCGCACCCCGTCGCCTGGAGACCCGATATACTCAAGCGAAGGAAATTCTAACACCACCTTACTCTTCTACCCCCATTTCCTCCATCTCCCACTTTCCCCACTTCCTTCTTCCACATTACTTTTATAATATATTATGATTGTGAATATATTTTGTTTAGTTTTATTTAATTACCTATCTACTATAGCTTTATAGCATATATTTAGGGAAGCCGGTAAAGGATGAGAAGGTATACTTTTTTTACATCTTAAACTCCAAATTTTTCTGGCGATTTTTTTTTTATTGTATACTTGTACTTTTTTATTGTATAATATATATGTATATATTTATTTATTTATATATATATATATGAATTTATGTATGTAATTTTGTATGTGTTTATTTATATTGTATGTATTATTATTAACTGCTCTGTGCACCCCTTACCTTTTCATATATTCTCTCTTCTAAACGTTACCTGGATGAGATCGCTCTCTTAGCGATAAGCTCACCCATTGTACAATTATAAATATTTAGATGTTTTTATTTTGTATCTTTCTGAAGTGCAATAAAGAGTATTTATTATTATTGTACTTTAAAAAGTTAGGCAAGCCGGTGGGAACCGTGTTGTATGGACACCTCGCCACTGGTACACTCGCATTTCATCAATGCTTCTCCGTTTACGCTTCACTTTTAAAGCCATTTTTTACCTACTTTAAAAAGGGAGGTTCTCAATTTTGTTATCGCATAGCTTTGTACTGAATGAATTTTAGGGATTGTTTTTTATATGACAGCTAGTGCTAATGATGTATGTGGTCCTATGTAAATTTAACTTAACCCGTTTCCCCTATAAACCTAAAATATGATGAGTAGTTTTTGAGTTATTCGTAATGATGTGTTAGTGCATTTTATTTAAAGTCTATTTTGTTTTTTTATTAAAATGCTAATTATGTGTATCTCTAAAAGATAAACTCAAAGGTTAAAAATCAAACAACAAAATATATTCAAAAATGTATTTAAATTGTGTAATTAAAATTAAACATTTTAAAAATAATAAATGAATATACATATGCAATATGTATGTAGTGATTCAAAATCTCATGATTGTTTATTGGAATGTTACCTCATGTTCATACTTAGGCCAATTTAAAAAAAAATGAGAAACATATAAAAATTTGCACATACCAGGATTCGAACCCATACCTCTCGGTACCGTCTAAACGCTCTAATTCTTTAAACCATACGATGTTACACAGCTATATCGAAATTCTTGTTTTAACTTATTTGTATTGTTAGAATAATAAGCAATTTAATAAATATTACAACTGTAAAAGTACTAATGTAAAACAAAAATTATATGTGGTTTTTTCAGTACTAACATACAGAAATCCTTAAAAGAATACTATCTCATTATAAAATAATTAAAATGATATATTAATAGATATGCGAATATTAATAACTAAAAATTCAGCCATTATTTTTTTCCAAATTTAGCAGGAGTCTGAAAAAGTGTATAACTTGCCTTTCTAAGCTAGTTTAAATCGATTACGATTTTTTGCAATTTTTTGTGACTTACGTTGTTTCTGCACTCACCGATTCAATTATATACAATGATTACAAAACCAATACAAAAATAACTTTAATTAAATAAAAGTTTCACTTCAATTTTGTGTTAAGGCTTTTTATTTTTTTTAGCTTCACGCTGTATCCCGCATATAGCAGGGTAGCTAGAGGGAACCAGAGAACCTAGTGTTAAGACACTCCGTTCTCCACTTTCCGCTGAATTGAAGCATTGCTGAGTGCTTTTTATAATAAAGCATAATTATATATGAGTATAAATTTAGTTAAGCACCTACAATTATATATTAATATTATATATATAAAAAAATTGCGTGTCCGTCGCGATACATTCTGCTCGAGAAATTAATTTATTACAAAATAAATTTATTTTTGACCTAGTAATTTTTATCGCTCAGATAGAAACAAATATAACAAATAAAAGTCATAGTATATCACCATGTTTAAAACTCACAAAGTCAAAAACTATAGTGACTACTATTAATATATAGCTATAATTTTATAAATAATTTATTATAAGTAATTGTTTTTTGTTTGACGTCACACTTCTTGACTTTGACTAAGGAATATTCCTCGTCAGTAAAATTACATACCAATTTTGCGAAATTACCAAATTCTCATTCAACTTAAACAATATAAAATATCGCGACGGTATTATTATAATATATTTAAAGCATTACAATCAGTTTTTTCCAGCACTTCATATCTCATCGTCCAAATCAAACTCTTCAACGGGGAAGTCCCCAACTGTCACGTACATTGGTTTCACGAAACCTCCATACTTGGGTGGACACGTGAAATATCTTTTGCCGTTTACTCTGAAATAAAAAAAAAAATAATAATTAAAAAATATATTTATTAAACTTACCTCAAGGAATTCGAAATTAATTAATTAATGAATACCAAAACAAAAAAAAAAAGAAGCAGCAAAAGTATCGCAGTGGGACAAAGTTTGATTGTAAGCACGACTGGTCGAGTTCAATTCATATTCGAGTCAAAGTCAAAGTCAAATAATTTTATTCAAAATAAGAAGTTACAAGCTTCATTTTTTGAAAGTCAAATAATTTACCACCGGTTCACTAAATTTAATGCCTCAGACCTGAGAAGAACCGGCACAGGAGACTCAGCGGGACTTTTTTTATCAGAAATGAGAAAATACAGAAGTAATGTTATTTGGTTGTCAGATAGTACAAAGCGCAGTACTGACTCGCCGTCGTTCCTCCCGCGCGGCTCGTCGTACTGCACGCCGATCCACAGCCCGCGCGCGGCGCCCAGCGCGCCGTTGTACCGCACGGTGGCGCGCCGCGCGCCCGCCCCCGGCACGCGCACCTCGCAGCGCGCTCCCACCAGCACCGCCTCCGCCAGCCTAGCGTGCAATGGGTGTCTTGTATGGTTAATGTACTATGCGTTTATTATTTACATATATACTGTGAGTTTGAGTCGTTTGAGTCGACTATTAAATCCGAGCTACGACTATTGCTTTTGCCTCGCTAAACTTAGCACAAATATTGATTATTTGTAATATAAAAGGTACATAAAAAAATTTTATACCATTGTTTAATATTATAATCATATAATTTAGAGTTAGATAAAGTACAAGCATATAAGAATTTCGACGTACCTCAATAAAAACTTATAACTTAATCAGCTACAGACTTAATATATTCAAAAAGACGCAAGTTTGAATCCTGATTTTTATTTAAATATGGACCGACAAAACTTAGCGACGTAAAAAATCAAGTCCTTATCGCTTTTTTAACGTCACTACAAATTAAATCTTTTAGACAAAAGAATTTATATGTAAAATATAATGCAATTTTAATATGACTCTCAGTTTTAAATATTCTCACTCACTTAGCTTCTTCTTCAAGTTCCTTTTGCTGTTGTTCTTTCAGCTTCTTCATTTCTTCCTCATTGTACTTGCCTAGTTTATTGCGTTGCAGGAAAGAGCGCAGTGTGTCACCTTTCTTTTCATATTCTTCTTCAGATAGACGAAATCTACAATGTAGGAGTATTTCTATGAATTAATAAAACAGTTGTACACTTTATCTTATAATAATCCCGTAGGCAAAGGGAATCTAGTGCAAAGACAATCCATTTACCGCTCGTCACATTTCAAGATGTTGGAAATTAAGTGGCAGAATACTTTATATATGAAAATGGAGAAATTAATAAATTTTAAGTATAATTGTTCCGTAGATGAGAATAAGATTGAAGCCACAACCAATCATGTTAACAATCAGCTGCCCCACTGCGCTACAATGGCCTCTCGAAAAATAACATAAAAAAATCCCTGTTGACAAATTTTAATTCAGAAAGATTTTATTCTTATCACAAAAATAAAAGGAGCTGGGACAGTGGAGGCAAGTTTTAATGCACATTGTGAAAGGGCCCCTCATACCTACACTTAGATTGTATAGTCCTAGACTCTGCCTTAAATTCCTCTCCACTCTTTTCTCTACAAAAACAAAACATTTAACACCAAAACTACCAAGACACACAAACCATAGCCTAATTCCAAACACCTTTCAAATGATCAGCAAGAGATTTTTTACATACTATATAATTCTTACCTTTCCGCACTATCAGCATCAGCAAAATCTTTAATCATAGCAAAATTATCAATGACATGTATTCTCATTCCATCATCAATGGGATATGACCCGAGTAAAGCATTGTCTTTATCTATATCACATACAAAGTTGTTTTTGATATCATACACTTTTAACTTCATTGTGGATGCCGACCCTCCTGTTACTAGTTCTAGTTTTGTCTGTAATGTAATGTAAAATTATTATTAGTACTAGCTGTACCCTTCGCGCGTTGCTACACAACCTAAAATATATTTGAAGGAAAGACATTATATTCAAATCTTCAAATCATTTTGAGTAATTTTAATGGTTTTGTTAATTTCGAAATAGAATCGAATCCACAACTATTCCCATTTACAGTCCTACTGCACCACAATGACCTCCAAATTATTTGAACATGAATAAATGTTAAATAAAAAGCTGGGTTTTTCATATATTACTTAACAAACCCATAAGATTAATTATTTTAAAGAAAAATAAAAGCAAAATTAAATATAAGAATAACTATTTTTTTAATTGTTAACTATTGTAAGCTATTGAGATTTATTTATAATTTTACTGAATGAAGGTTTATTTGGTTTTTTTTTATTTTAAATTTATACTAACAAAAACTGTATAGAGTAATACTTGAATGAAACAGATTCTATAATAAAAAATATTTTTACTATTAATAATTAACCTTAACATAAGAATACATAAATATAAATGCAAAAAGTAACAAAATAAATTAAAACAAAAAACATCTGTGAATCATCCAAAACAGTAACCTTAAATTCTTGAATGGTGATGCCTTTTTTGAACCGTCGCTCGACTGGAGCAGCATTCTCGTTATCTGACTTCGTAATGTGCACATTTACGAAATCTTGAGTTACTATTTGTATATCAGCCATAATTTTTGATATTTTCACCGATACAAAGAAGATGCAAATTTATAAAATTTGCCGATTACACAGACAATAAAGAAGTCACTTGTCAAACGTCAATGTCATTTTCTAAGGAATTAAACATTTTTTTTATATTAGTTATCTGTTCACTTGATTTTAAGTAATATTTAAATAAAATACATACAGAATTATTTGATAAAGTAAATAGTTAAAAAAGTTTTTATACTTCTCAAATAATAGACTACAGTTCGTACAGTATCTAGTTAAAATTGATGTTATATGCTATTAACAATTCATTAGCCAAAGAGTAATGCATATCAACTATTTTAGAAATATTGTGACATATACGCCATAAAAGCATACGTTATTATATTTTTCTTTAATTTATATAAACATTTCATATTCAGTTTTCTTTAGCTTCACGCATCCCCGTATATAGAAGAGTAGGCGGAAAGAACATAGCGAGTTAGTTCTTCATTTCATAGTCAAGATGTTGACGTATCACCCTTCATTTCAGAAGCGTAACTTGTTGAATATTTGAACTCAATGTCTTCTATCTTAATATACCGGAAACTTTAAATTTTATATTATATATTCTCTTGAGCTTAGACTAAACTCACAATCAGCATTTGTCGTTTTTGTTTGGGCGAAAAATAAATAAGAACATCAAGCTATTTGTTTTAAGATACGTAACGTTACTAAATCAATAATATCATAGTTATAATTAAAAAAATAAAACAGAGTAATAAATATTTTTTTAATATGCCCGTTATTTCGTAGATAGAATCAATGCACTAATTGTAATAATAATACTCAAAGTACTAAATTCTTAACTTTCATATTTATTTTGAAGATTAATTAATTGGTAACGCAATTTAACGTTTTATACAACAACCTGAACAAAACACAGGACTACTAAAGATATAATTATTCCTCTAATTGGGAATCGAACCCGCAGTCATTGTATTCATATACGACAACGATGGCGTTATCGCGCTCTTCTATATATTATGATGCTAATAAAGGGACAGGATGAATTTAATTTTAATAGTTAATTAAATTTAAATATTAATTTTCTTCTTAGAGGCTATCGTAGCTCAGTGGGATGGGCCCAACTGCTATCTCGAGTGGTTGTAAGTTCGATTGATATAAATTATGTTTACTGTTAACGATTGTCGTGGCGCAGAGGCACAAGCGTGCGACTGTAAGCGTGACAGGTTATGGGTTCGATTCCCACTCCAGGAAATGTTAGTATTTTCATTTCCTGGGTTTGGTAACAAGGCAAAGCTCGGCGTTGAGTTCCGCCACTCGGCACGCAATGCCTCCATTCGGCGGAAAATGGGAAACGGAATTGTTGTAAGAGAACGGAGTGTCTTAACACTAGGTTCTCAGGTTCCCTCTGCCTAACCTCGCTATATGCGGGATGCAGCGTGAAGATAAAAAAAATGTTTACCGTTTCGATTCGTTCACAATGTGGAGAATGTTTTGACTAGAGGTTGTCTCTGATTACCCTGCCTAAGCGGGAATCGAACCCGCAAGCATTACGTGTAGTCAAAACACTACGTCATGGTATTATAGCACTCCTTTATGTATTACAATGCTAATTAATGTACAGGGCGGATTAGATTTTAAATCTATCAAATTTTATATCAATTTGCTTTCTTTTCTTTAATATTTCTATACTTTTAACAAATTTAAACTTATTTTTGAAAAAATAAAAAATATATAAGATTTTGGCTACGAATCGCTATATCGCTCAAAATGTTGGGTTTTCTATAAACATTTTCAAATATCAAAATATACGCGATGAGTATACTTAAAATAGTTTCATTTAAATTATTTAATCTTAAATTGTATAATATTCATTATTTAAATTTGCTATTTTATAAATTGTTAAAATTGAAAAAAAATTTGTAATTTCCGAATTTCACAACACAAATAATTTTAATAAAAAAAAAAAGAACTGCGTTTATTAAATATATAATCGATTTAATACTATTTTCAACCAAGTCAGTTCTGTAGTGGTTTAATTTTTTTTTCTTTTTTTTAACTTCACGCTGTATCCCGCATATAGCGGGGTAGGCAGAGGGAACCAGAGAATCTAGTGTTAAGACACTCCATTCTCTTTCAACATTTCCGTTCCCCACTTTCCGCCAAATTGAGAAAATCGGAACTCAACGCCGCGCTTTGCCTTGTTACCAAATCCAAGAAATGAAAATACTAAATTTTACATTTCCTGGAGTGGAAATCGAATCCACAACCTGTCGCGTTTACAGTCGCACGTTTGTGCCTCTGCGCCACGACAGGCAATACAATATATTATAAAAATTCTCACACAAACTTCTATAAATTTATTGTAACTTTTGTTTTAGGTACCCTTTTCTTGGTAATGAATATGGCATAATAGATAGAGAAAACCTAGCGTTACAACACTTCGATGTTCGAAAGACTGCCTGTCGGATGTCAGGCCACATTTTTCTTATAGAGCGACAAAATAAAATGGCGCATAAGTCATTTAATTTATGGATATACGTATACAAAATAAATGACTTTTACCATTGTCATTAGATTCTTTGATTACTTCAATTCCCAAAAAAATAAAAGGGAAAAATTAAAAATATATAATTAAGGCCATAATCAAAAACTTTACAGCCTACTTTTTTCAAAACTGATAAAAACCAAAACTTTTAAAATACTCAAATTTAAAAAATCCACTACATTACTAAATTTATCTTTTTTTGTTCATTTTATATAACTATTTTATTTTACTTTAAGCGATTTATTCTCTTCGTCGTCATTTGTAGCCGCAGTTAACGGTGTTTTAGTGTTTCTTTTCGTCAGGAACAGCTAAATGCTGGAACTCAACAAGAAAACAAAGCAACTAGGCAATGCGTGCAAATGACCCCGACGAAGAGCACAATAATATTATGCTTCCTTTCAATATTAAATTTAAAGTACCTGAAAATGTCCTCAACAAAAATTCGCGGTGAAATTTTACATATTTTTTTTTTATTCAAGCACAAGTATGACAAAACATTAAGCATGCATTTTATCTGCTATTATATATGTATAATGAATTATGATCCATATATGTATCATTAATTTTCTAAGCCCCTATAAAAATTATAATTAATATAGTACGATATATATTTTACATATAATATGAACAATTGAATTATCTTATATTTTTTTTAAATATAAAATATTTATAAACACCCCTAGTCTAATTTTTTACTATACGACGAATAATAAACATCTATCGATTTGTTAGTATCTATGCGTTAGATTTATTAGACGATGGTCCTAACTTGGCCTACCTTCACCAATTAAGAAGAAAAAAAATGTAAACAAAATAAAAATAGCTCGAATGAAAAATAACCTAAGATATGCCGATTCACGTAGATGATACAAATTAAAAAAAAAAATGTCTACTTGACATATAAATGTATACAAGTTTTGTAATATATAACCGTGGGTTTCTTCTAGAATCTTCTCGATTTGTGTTCCAGATATTTCCAGGTGATTCGGGTGACACGCTCCGGCGAGGCCTTTGCACACATTGCTAGCGATATTATATCATCATGTCGGAATGTTCTAATAAATTTTAAATGATTATTGAAATAATTATTAAAATATATTGTATATATTTGTTTTAAATCTATAATTAAAAGTAATAATGTATTACCATTCCGATATGATGGAGTAAATATAAAAATAGACGCGCGTCGAGTACAAATTATGCAAAAAAATCATTTTTGTAAAAGTGTAATTAAAAATTATTTAATTTCTTGTTTTTCTTTTTAAATTAAATAGAACAAGGGATAAGCTTGTGTTTCTTAATGCACCACAGATGATATAAACTCATTATTTTTTTTTTAAATCTCAAAAATGCTACACCAAAATTTACTCATCTTTATATTACTGAAATAAAAAAAATATATTTACTTATTATTATTAATTAGTATTGAAATGCAAAATTTTAAAAGTATTATTAATAATATATTTTCTGATATATAAAAAAATTATAGTGATAACGTCTTATCATTATGTATTCATTAAAACGGTTTTTGTTTCACAAAAGTGATGCAATACGAGACCCAAGTGTCAAGTGTGTGTGTGTGTGTGTGTGTATGTGCTAGACGCGCGTCACCGTACCTGGCCCGGGTCGCTCCACTTGAGCGCCGAGGCGCGTTCCTCTTCCACGCCGCTCCAACAAACAAAACTACGTAACCAGTAAGGCACTCGTATATTTCATCAATATATCTATTTTATTATTTTGTTTTTATCTTTTAATATCAAATTAAATCTTTGGCGACTGTACTCCTACTACTGCACGGCACACATAAGTGAAGTTGCTTTGACTTGTACTATCGCTTTATACTTTTTTTATATATGGCTGAATATTTCCAGCTGATGTATTCTGGTTAAAAAAATGATTTAAAAAAATAACGAGTGTATATTTAAAAAAATCAATAAAAAACATTGATAACAACCAAAGCAACGACAACCTTGCATCTCGTGCACTTTGAACATAACGTCTGTATCGCGAGCCGCGGTTATTTAGTGTGGCGGTGACCGGTAACGCTACGGTAACGGTAACAGTAACGGTGGCAGCGGCGGTAGCGGTAGCGGTAACGGTAACGGTAACCGGTTCGCACTCGGGTATCGCGTCACCCGAATCATTTGCACTGGAAATATCCACATTTCCACCTTCTTCGGTGTCAAGCTTCCTTTTTCTCGTCAACATCCATACTATTTGGTTCTTCATTTTGTATTTCTGGTTCCGGTTCCGGTTGACTATCTAACTCTGGCTCTGGTTCTGGTTCTGGTTCAGGTTCCGGTTCGAATTCTTCTTGTACCGATTCTTGACTAAACATATCTACAGATTGCGTAGCGTCTATTTGTTCGTCATTTCTCTTTTCTACTTCCCGTTGCGGAGACTCGTGTGGGAGCGAGAAACTAGTGTCAACAGCGTCATTTGTTTCATAGAGGTCTAATGGCGGTCGATCAATCGCCTCTTCTGGCTCAATTTCTCTATTTTCTTCATATTTATCTTCTCTTTCCTGTTCATTATTGTCATCGTTATGAGCAAGTTGTTCATTATCATTTAATTCTTCATTATCATTTGATTCATCATTATTCAGTGGATCATATTTATCACTATCCGGGACTTCAGGTTCATTTTCTTTAATTGTACTAGTACTATGTTCTTGTATACTTTGTTCTTCTTGACTAGGATTGACTCTATCCTCTTCTGGTTGACTATCGCTAGGGGCATCATTGGCTTTATCCTCATCCGGTTTTTCTTCATTTGTGCTTTCCTCAGCGGCGCCCCATCTTGATTTCCTATCCTTATCACGTCTTGGGTTCCTCTCCTCTCGGGGCGGTCTATTATTATCCCTAGGTCTTTCGTCAAAGTTGCGTCTCCTATCATTTCGGTCTCTAAACCTGTCGTCATGTTCTCTTACTCTCCTATCCCTTCTTCTGTCATCCCAGTCCTTTCGTCTATCCCAATCTCTTTCTCTATCTGCATTCCATCCACGGTCATTAAACTCTCTATCGTCATATCTTCTATTACCACGTTCGTAATATTCAGGCGGCCCGTCATATCTGGGTCCATCGTAGGACCTTTCTCCTTCAAAGCCTTCATATTGCCTCGGTCCATCGAACGGAGGTCTGGGTCCATCGAATGGAGGCCTCGGTCCATCAAATGGAGGTCTTGGACCATCGAAAGGTGGCCTCGGTCCATCGAAAGGCGGTCGTGGACCATCAAACGGTGGTCGTGGTCCATCGAATGGCGGTCGCGGTCCATCGAATGGTGGCCTAGGACCGTCAAATGGTGGACGATTTCCATCAAATGGCATACGATTGAAGGGGGGCCTTTCGAACATGGGTGGTCCTTCGAAGGGCGGTCTTTCGAAAGGTGGTCTATTAAACGGTCCTATTCCATTGAATCGGGGTCCAAACGGTCCTGGTCCTGGACCTCCTTCCATCCACGGACCTGGAAATCGACAATTTAATGTTTAGCCTAAATAATATTTACAGGGTTGACCTGAGGCTAGATTAGATCGTACCTCTCATTGGCTGCCGAGCCGGTGGCCCTCTCATTCTTAACTCTGCAAATTGAAATTACTCGTTTTTTTATTCTAATAGAGTTCTAATAATAATTCTAATATAAAATCGACTATATTTCGCTATTTTCTTTTAACATATCCTTCTCAAGATATTAACGAGACAAAAACTATGCTACTATTGACATAGGCATATACTATATTAAATTATATATATTTACTTCTGAGGGTAAGGGAGGGTATTAAATATGTTAATCATTTTGCAGACATGTATTTTTTTATTTAATGAATACTTTCTAATAGTCTTACCAGCTCTAAAAGCAGGCTGTAGCGCTCGTGGCGGCGGTAGTTGCGTCCATCCGCCATCTTCTGTGGAGCCTTCGTTATCTGTAATATCAATGTAAATGCTTTATATATTTAGCCTAACCGCTTTTCCCCCTTCATTTTCCCCATTTATTGGCGAATCCAACGTTCCTAAGATTTGTTATAATTTTTTTATAGTAAAAATAAAAAATATATATTTATATTTTTGAAGTTTTAAAGGCTCTGTAGAGAGAATTTTACAAATTTCTGCTACCCAAAGATTATTTCAAAGAACAATCATTTGGCAAGAGAGAATATTTATTAAATATCTTTGAAGTTAGAAACGAAAAAAATATTTAGAAAACGTACAAAAATTTGAACACATCGAGACTTGAACCCGCGCCTCTTGGAAACCGTCCAAGCTGTTCATCTTCAGAGATGGTAACATGGAAGGATGGGATGCAGCCGGATGTAGAACGCATGGCTTAGTGGTCAGAGCGCTTGGACGGTTTCCAAGAGGCGCGGGTTCGAGTCCCGCTGCGTTCAAATTTTTATACGTTTTCTAAATAAATATTTCTATTTCTTTTGAAAATAAAATATTAAACATTTCAAGTTTCAATTTGTTAAGTTTTAACATTGATTAAAAATTGCTCTATTTTCATATTGTCAATAATTTAATTCTCAAAAACAAAATTAAGTAGGAAAAACACTTTTTTTAACATTCGAATCGATATTTCTAGCTTAGACAGAAAGTGACGTAACGGAAAATGTCAGTCACTTATAATGTATCTAAAAATTAATAAACAAATAGTAATTCCTATGAATTTCATTTTTATAATTCGGACGCTTTATTAAAGATATGATGGGTAGGTAATATATTTTTTTGAGCTTCACGCTGTATTCCGCTCATAGCAGGGTAAGTGTTAAGACACTCCATTCTATTTTAACAGTTCCCCACTCTTCGCCGAATTGAGGCATTTCGTGCTGAGTGGCGGAACTGAACGCCGCGCTTTGCCTTGTCACCAGAGTGAGGAAATGAAAATACTAAATATAATTAAATATTTTCATTTTCTGTAGTGGAAATTGAACCCACAATCTGTCGTGTTTGTGCCTCTGCGCCACGATAGGCCTGTACCTATTTATTTATTTTTTATCTTATATATATATTTTATCTTCTATTAGTTACCTAATTACAAACAACGCACAGCCAAAACTACTGAAAGTAAAAAGCTAAAACATCCTAAATGTAGAATGTACATCCTAATTGTAGGTTCTTTTTTTAAAAAAAGGGCTATAAAGAGAATTCCTGAAATATCTACGGAAACGGAAAAGAAACACGTAATGGTAGTTGCGGGATACAAGTAATATTATTAGTTAAGATTTACAATTTTAATTATGACTATCTATTGTTATTTATGATTTATGTGTTATTCTAATATAGTGGGCAGTAAATCTCAAAGATACCTAATTGGTATCTTCTATCTTTCATTAACACACAGGGTAAGCAAAACTAACTATCTCCAATACATAACTGATGGGTGTACAATATTTTTTATAGGTGCTTAGAAAAAAAAAAAAACACATCTTTCAGATCGTCATTACAACCTTAAACCTTAAATTATTTGCTTGTAATTATAAATTCATTCCATTATAATGTACATATGTACAATTTTCATGTACGACTTTCAACAGTCTGTGAGGATTATAGTCACGCAATTTGACAAATAAATATTTTGGGAATCACTGACATGAAAGTTTGCCACAAAAAACATAATAGAGCAACACTGGTATTCTCATCAAAACGTGACACAATTAGAAAAAAAAATGAGAACCACAGGTAATACTATAAAAGTTTGATATGATAAAAAAGATTGAGAATCACTGGAATTCATATGTAAGTGTGGTAGAGCGAAAAATATATTTTTTTAGATAAAAAAAATGTTCCAGAGTTAATAATGGTTTTCGTCCTACTGGCCGTTACAACGACACCGACAGATAGGCAATGCTACGTGCTTGATACATACTTTAGAAAACAACGCATAAAAACATTGTTGTAGCGGGAATCGAACCTGCGCCTCTTGCAAAATTTAGCCGATTAGATCACAGTCTTATATCTTGTTACAACTTATTTTTGTTCTTAGGTCATTTACCTATTTATTATGATTTTAAGCTTGAGAAGTTGTTACAACAAAAGGAATATTAAGAATCATCGATTAGCACAGAAAAGTGTACCACACCAAAAAAGGTTCAATAAAAGGTATTATTTACTCAAAAATGCTACAACAGAAAAATGTTTGAAAAAAAACTGGTTATTACCAGTTTTTTTTCAGGCCGATAAATATATCGGCCTGAAGACGAAAGAAAAGGTTGAGAACCACAGGTAATGTGGGACAAAAAAAGGTTTAGAATATATTAATGGGTTGGGAGAGAGAAAATAATTGAAAACCAGTGGTAATCTGATTGTTTTGAGGGATGGTGTGTGTTAAAATTGACAATCACTGTTAATCTAATAGGCTAGGGGAGTGAAAAAAGGTTGAGAGCCATTAGTAATCTAATAGGTTGGAAAAAAAAGGTCAAGAATATCAAATTTTATAACCGAACACAGCGACGTTTTAATTTTACTCTTGGGGCAATATTAAAAAGCAGCTCATACTTAAAACACTTCGCGACGATTCATTCTTATATCATCATCATTATTTTTATTCGCTGATCTCTAGCAATATAGTATAGGCCGCGTCCTTTACAACCAGTGATAATTTAATAGGCCGGGGGAGAAAAAGTTTGGGAGCCACTGGTGCTGTTGTACTTGTGGGCGCGAGTTGTGGCTTATCTTACGAACTTCTAACAGACTGGGGAATAAATACCAACGTTAGACCACCACTGGTGTTGTTGTATCTATAAACTAACTTATTTTAGCTTTTTTTTTTGAAGCTTCACGCTGTATCCCGTACACAGCAGAGCAGGCAGAAGGAAACAAGTGTTAAGACACTGCGTTCCCTTTTAACATGTCCGTTCCCCGCTTTCCGCCGCGTCTGAGTGGTGGAACTCAACGCCGCGCTTTGCCTTGTTACCAGAGCGAGGCAGTGAAAACAATAAATATTATTCAAAGTTTTCATTTCCTGGAGTGGGAATCGAACCCACAAACTATCGCGTTTACAGTCGCACGCTTGTTCCTCTGTGCTTCGACAGGCTCAGTGTAACAGCCACTGTGATGCTATACTGGGCAGCGACGTTAAGGGGTCAACGGTTGACAGCCATTTGTAATCACATAAATGTACTTACGACCGGGGAAAAAACCAAAGTTTGAAAAGCACTGGTAATTATATACTTGTGGGAGGAAAGGGCGCAGTAACGTAACAAGATGTACAAGGGCCGCAGTTCATAGGGAAAGAATCGGGGGCCCTCATTTTCTTGTGTGAAGTCTGTTGTGACGCAGAGGCACAAGCGTGCCTGTAAACGCGACAGGTTGTGGGTTCGATTCTCACTTCAAGAAATTTAAAAAACCCTTCCGTGTACATTAAACTTGTATTGGCCTTCAAATTTATTTTGGATATGGAATAATGATAGGATACAGTATGTTGAAATTAACACTAAACAAAAAACTGAATCAAAATTAAATTTATTTAAGTATGACAAAATATTTCGTCATACAAAAAGCCTACTGTAATGGGCATGACGACATTTTACGTCGTGGAAATTAATCGTAATATATTGAACGCATTAAGTTCTACGTTGTTCTTATCTATTAAATCTTTGTGGCTACATATATGCTATGATATTGACGATGCGTCAAGAATTTTCATGTGAAACGAGTTGAACAGAAGTAAATTCCCCAGTTAAAAGGTAACCACTGGTATCACATACCTGTTGGCGGGTTTGGTGGTGGTAAGGCAGGCGGTGGTATTGCTGCGTCGGGTGCCTCTGGTGCATCCCCGGGCTTCCCGTTGGCCATCTCCCACAATCGCTCTTGTAGGCTCTTTTCTGGGTTTGAGTCGTTGCGTGGTGATTTCTCGCGACTGCGCTCTCTGTTTTTAAATTAAATGTACATTATTATTTTGTTATTGTTATACGATATTGGGACAGTGTTTAACTGTAAACGCGATTGGTTGTGAGTTCGATTCCCAGTCAGGTGAATAGAGAAAAATGCGGCGTTGACGTCCACCACTTAACACGTAGTCTCGAATTCGGGCAGAAAGCGTAGAACGGAGTGTCTTGACACTAGGTTCTCCATGACTATCTTATATATATGTACTTATGTACTTTAGTGAAAATATTTGAGTAACAAACAGGCGCGGGTTGAAATTCCAATGTTTATATATTAACAAAATGATTGCGATGAATGCACAGGGTTGTAATAAAATATTCTTATTGATTGTATGAATTTAGAAATATTTTAAACTTAATTTAAATCATACATAAGTAAAAGTAATATGTCACATAGTCAGATTCTCAGTTCTGTGCATGAACAACAATTTTAAATCCATACTCCATATAGAATACTATACTTTAAAATTCGCTTTTATATTTCTATTTTATTAAAAAAAAAAACTCAAAAAAGATTCCTGTAATATTATAACGTAAAGTTCCATTGCATTTCATTACTTAACTTCGCATCTTTTATAACAAACAATATTCAACAATTTAAACCATTACAACTTTCTCAATTTTGCAAAATATCACCTTTAATAAAACAATTACTATTATAATTACCTATTATTATTATCCCTGGGATTAAACCTGTCCCGTTCGCGGTCACGATCACGGTCCCTGTCCCGTCTGTCCCGTCCGCGGTCTCTATCCCGGTCTCTTCTATCATCTCTTTCTCTAAACATAAATAAAAGTATATTATTATTACTTTATTTACACACTATATTAAATTAATCAAAAATATATTTTAAAAAATTGTACAAAAGGTCCTCTATTTGAGATAACCTTTAAGATGATAAGAAGTAGTTATAATTATAAATAGATAATTGATGAACAAGATGAATCAAATAATAAAGTAATACTTATGTTTTTTTTTTTTTTTTTTGGATACCGGATGGCAAACGAGCAGAAGGACCGCCTGATGGTAAGTGGTTACCTTCGCCCATGAACATCTACAACACAAGAGATGTACTAGATGCGTTGCCGACCTAGAGGATACAGATGGAAAGGGAGGACAATGTAGTAGTCCGCTATCGGAACCACCACATTTTGGGGAAAGGATAGGTGGGAAAGGGGAAAACCTGGCTTACATGCCATCGAACCGGAACACATCATAAGATATTTGGCGGATCGTCTTTGACATGATAGTGGTCGCGAGCCAGACGGAGGACGAACCTCCTACCACCAAACTAAACTATTTTATGTAAATTTACTGTATAGATTAATATTTTTCTTTTGTAATCTGCCTCATAAACTTTTATTTATAAAGTAGGGAAATTAAACACAATGTCCACCAAAGATAATAATAATAATTATCTATATAATAATTTTATATAGTGTTATACCATCACATATACATGTTAGAAAAAAAAAAATAATCTATCTAGCAAAATAGAATGGCACAGTAAACCCTTTCACTAACTTTTTTAAACAAATCTTTACTTAACGAAACATAATTCCTACAATTAATAACAATTAAAAACGCCTGTTGTGCCGCAGAAGCACATGCGTGTACTGTAATCGCGACAGGTGGTGGGTTCGATTTCCACTCCAGGAAATATAAAAGTTTAGTATTTCCAGTTCCTGGTTTTGGTAAAAAGACAAAGCGCGGCGTTGAGTTCCGCCACTCAGCACGCATTGCTTCAATGAGTCACACCAACACATCTAAATTTTATAAAAAAAGTGAATGCATTAATTGCGCTTGTTCTTGCAAATAATAATAGTTTTTGTTTTATCAAAATCGGGCTAGGATTTCAGAAATTACATTGTCTTAAAGTTTGAACATTTTTAAAATTAGCGTTCCGTCACTCCTCCTCCTCCTCCTCCTCACTCCTCCTCCTCACTCATTTTTAAAGATAGAAAATAAAACATAAACAGATTTTATTTTCTTCAGTTACCTTCTACTTAGATATGTTGTTAGCGAAAAACGTTGGTGTGACTTATTTGGCAGAAAGTGGGAAACGGAGTGTCTTGACACTAGGTTCTCAGGTTCCTCTGCCTATTCTACTATATGCGGGATACAGCGTGGAAGCTAAAAAAAAACAAAACAAAAAGTCACCTATCAGGTTCCCTCCCGCGCTCCCTCCCCCTGTCCCGGTCCCGCCGGTCGCGGTCCCGCTCGCGCCTATCGCGGCCGTCGCGCACGTCACGCGCGTCGCGCACGTCGCGCGCGTCGCGGTCGCGGCGGTCGCGGTCGCGGCGCTCCTTGTCGCGGTCGCGTCGCTCGTCGTGCTTGTCGTCGGGCGGGGGCTGCGTCGCGTCGAAGGCGGGGGGCTCCTGCGGGGTGAACCCCGGCGGGGGCTCCGATGTGTTGAACGTCGGTGGCGGTTTTGAGAGTAGCGCTTGGATCTAGTGTTGGGAGTTAAAAACATATTCAAATTATATATTTATATTATAGATGCGATCAATGTTTCATTATCATTGGTTGTAGGTTTGACTCTTAGTCAGGGTAATAATTATATTTAAATTTTCTCATATATATTTCATAGAAATATGTTACTGATTACATACAGACAATTAAACTATATATTTTATTTCCAATAAATCAAAAGTAAAGTATTCTAGTATCTCTGAAAGTATAATTCACATAGGATCTCTTTCAAGAAGAACAAAGAAATAAATTAAAAAATTGCAGAAGAATTTAGACAACGCTCCTTCAATGCAATGTGCAATCTATTACTTAATTAAATTAAGCAAAATAAACTATTGCATTTTTACATGTACAATTTTTTATCCAATTTTAAATTCGATTCGAAATCAATACAGTTATTATAATACTGACTACCACGATACAGTCATAAAACAAAACACTTCCAATGAAGAGATAGCTAACCTGATCTATAGACATGCTGGCCACATCTGCTAAGGCCGGTGGAGGCGCGGGGAGCGCGGGAGCGGGCGCTGGCGGGGGAGCGGGAGCTGCTGGGGGAGCGGGAGCGGGCGCGGGCGGCGCCTCCTCGTGCTCCTCCGTGTCCAAGTCCATGTTGTCATCTGGAGCTTCTGTGCGGCCTGTCTGCTTGAAAAGAGACAGGTAATTAAAAAAATATATACTAATATATTTTACCAATTAATTAACAAATGCTATGTATTTGTGTTTGCAACATAAATCCATATATTTAACCTCCGACACAAAAAGAACGGTATTATATGTTTGATCGTTTTTCGATGCCGATTTCGATGCGATCTTTCCATTCAAAAACTTCGGCTAAAAACTAAATTTGAATAATATCAGCTATTTTCTAAAATTCGCTGATATATCTCACTATAGCAACATACATTTACAGTACTTAACACATTAACGATTTTATAGCAATTTTGATACTTACAAGATGTTTTTTATACATTAAAAATAACTTACAGGTGTATGCTGTACAGGAGGCAACGCGTGCTGATGCTGGTGATGAGGATGTGCGTGTAACGGCAACACAAGTCCACCTACATTGACTCCCATTAGACCACCTAAGAAACCTCCCACCATGCCTAAAAATACACAAAAACTTATATTAATATTAAATACAACATTTTAAATAAATAATTTACTTATTTTAAAATTCAGAGCCATATTTTGAACCATGGTACAGAATCGCTGCCACATCCAGAGAGTTCTACAGAAAACCTATATCACTCTCTTTCAGCGGCAACAAACATCTGCTGTCTGTGAATGGTTTGTTATCATCATATTGAATTGCAGTTCTAAATGTTATTCTATTTACGTTTTTTATAATAAAATTATTGTTATTTTAGCTTCACGCTATCCATCCTGTATAGCGGGCTAAGCAGACAATACCTAGTGTCAAAACACTATACTTCAATATTCTCCCAAAATCCTGACATTGTGTATCTTTATAGTGGGGAAAATGAAAATAATGTTTTTTTTTTAACTTCACGCTGTAACCCCCATATAGCAGGGTAGGCAGAGGGAACCAGATAACCTAGTGTTAAGACACTCCATTCTCTTTCAACAATTCCGTTCCCCACTTTCCGCCGAATTGAGGCATTGCGTGTTGAGTGGCGGAACTCAACGCCGCGCTTTGCCTTGTTACCAAACCCAAGAAATTAAATACTAAATTTTACATTTCCTGAAGTAGGAATCGAACCCACAACCTGTCGCGTTTACAGTCGCGTGCTTGTGCCTCTGCGCCACGACAGACGTTAATAAATAATGTAAATATAATAATAACCCCTGAGAATGAGTTCAATGAGAATCGAACTCACGACAGTCGCGTTGATAATCAGATAATATAACAACAGGAGGACAATAGCTTCAGTATTATTATATGTTTTGTGGTACACTTACTTTGATAAGAACACAATTTTATTATACCAAAAGTATCAAAATTTTGGGCCATATGAATCAGAAAAGGACGAAATTTTGAAGAATTACTCATATAGACAATATTACAAATTTAAATATTTCTACGAGTAAATGTTAAAGCTGTAAGCTCAAATAATGAAAATATTTACAAAATATAAAATAAAAACGAATAATAATAACTACTCACCTGGCTGTGGAGGCATGCCGGGAGGGAAACCTAGGAGACCTTGTTGCAAAGCACCTTCACGCTGGAGACCTTCAAACAAACAGATACACATATCTTATTAATATTATAAACCCGAAAATTTGTGATGACAGATGTATGTTTGTTACTATTTCACACAAAAACTACTGAATGGATATAGATGAAACTTTACAATAATATAGGTTACCAAAATAAAAAATAGAGTATAATTTATAAAGGATTATTTGTAATATCTATATATAAATACGTGAAGCAATAACTTTGGATCCCTCTTTACGAAAATTACGCGGACGGAGGAGCGTGAAACTTGGCACACTTATAGTTTATATAGAGAAGGAGTGCAGAATGCTAATATTTTTTTTAAATAATGCATAAAAAGTATATTAAATTAATAAAATAAATGTTACACACACTACCATGGTTGGACATCCCTGTTTATACAAAGTGACATATACGTCATTACGCAACGCGTTATTAACGCGTAAACGCGGGGACACTAGTCATAATAAATTAGTGAAAATATATTATTCGAATTTTGTATAAATATATATATATTGTGGGATATATACATTCCCTACATATGTAATGACTCAATTTAAAATGGAGTAAAGAATGTTTGTGCCAGATTCTGTTACATCAGGATTTGGACAAAAATTATTAAAATTAAAAAAATAACTTACCAGGCACAGGCGGCCGAATGGGTGGCACAGCTGCCCCTAGTCCCGGTGGCAAAGCACCCGCCATACTGTAATGTGAAAGAAAACGTTAATTTTATTATAACCCGACAAAATCTTTATGAATTATCAGAAGTTCGCGCAAATGGTTGCGCAAAAGGCGTATTGTCATAGGGACCCCGCTTACTTTGACAAGTTATGGCCCAGGGATACCAGACTTCAGTTTTTTTTGTACCCCACGCTTGATTTAAATAATTTATCCAACATTTTTTTATTTTTATAAAATTAAAAAATTGCCATAACTTTTTTCCATATTACATAATTGATTTCAGCATACAAAAATTAGCCTCACTCTACTTTCAGCCTTTCCATAGAAACTCATATTTACTTGACAAAAATGTAAAGAAGTTGATTGTTTTCCGACATTTCGTGGTGGTAATAACACTTGTAGTTTGTGTAATTTACTTATGATTTAAATATATATATATATGCTCCTACCTCCGATAATTCATAGACTAATTTTGTAAGAAATTTTCTTATCTTATTAGATGTAACAGTACTTTATTTTGAGAAGAAAAATAATTATTTGTAATAAACAAATATTAATAGCTTTCGCTATCGGCACTGACTGTACACGTAATGGTTACGGGTTTGATTCCCATGCACACTATATTCTATTTAACACAAATATCTCTCGCTGTGACGCTGACAATATTAAATATTATTGCCAATATATAATATTTACCCAGGTGGTGGCATCCGTACAGACACAGTAGGCATGGCGGGCATCGCCGGTAACGCGGGCATAGTGGGCATGGCGGGTAACGGTAACGACGTAGGCGGGAGTGGTAACGCGCCCGCCATTGCGGGTAGCATTGGGAGGCCCTCGCTCATACTTTTTGGGATAATCTGTAATTAAATAATAATTTTTAAAATCTTCAAACAATGCTTTGTATTTCTTTTGTCAAATAATTGGTCCTACAAATAATTTTTGGGTAGCAGATATTTGTAAAAATCTCTCTAGACTGATACTAGCAACAAAAATAAGTTGTAATAAGGGTACAAGAATTTCGACGTTACTAGATAGACTCATAACTTAGTAATTAGAGCTCTTGAACAGTTTCCACTTGGAAAAAAGCTATAAAAATATTAAATCTTGCAATACATACTTTATATACATCTCATTTACACACACAAACAAACAATTTTAAATAGAATAGCTATATCCCTTATAGTTTTATTGTGTAATTTCTTTGACAATAAATTTAAAATGACAATTTAAAATCACCAAATAGAAAGTGGAGAACGGAGTGTCTTAACACTAGGCTCCTTCTGCCTACCCTGTTATATGCGGGATACTACAATTGCGTGAAAAAGCGTGAATGCTACAATTGACTATTTACTTAACACACCCCTAAATGATGATCAGACGTTACGCGTCTACTTCATCATCCAAGGGGAGTAATGTATTAACCATTCAACACGCACACACATATATTGCGTGTGTCAACTCACTCTGGGTGGTAACCACGGCGGTAACGTCTCCTCATCCACAGCACCACCATCTTCCAAGGCATCCAAGGACAGTGCTCCTAACAACCATCTCGCGTGTAGCGCTGCCCACGGTAGATACGCCACTCCGAGTTCCGCTTCCCAGTAGTCCTTCCATTCGCGTCCTTTTACACCTTTTCCGGCTGCCCATGCCACCTGCAAGTAAATTGTTGACATTTATATTCATTTGTGATAATATATTATATTTTTGTTATCGTAATGAGATCTTTGATTTTCGTTATTTTTACACATATTAAATTAAACAAATAGAATCGACCACGAACTATCGTAACGTGTTTGAAACGTCGGGTTTCCTAAAATTTATTTCCGAATACTAAATTATACGCGATTAAATCGTTCAAATAGTTTCATTTAATTTTGTTATCGGTTTGTATATTCAAAGAGTATAATTTTGGCAGTCCAATAACGTCGAAAGGAAAGAGCGATTGGCTATGTGTGCAATGCTTAACCGAAAAAGTTTATATGTACTAAAAATATTATCATTTCTTCGCTCTGGTACGTTAAAGCGCTAAGTTATTCCGTAATACTTTCACACTAGACGGCGTTTTCGTTTTTTAGCTGTAACGGTTATATATCGGATATGAAGGTTTTACATCCGATATCATATTCGTTTTCAGATATCGAGTTAGCGTTGCGATAGTTTTCGTTACAATTTAGTTTTCATGTCTCATCATCGAGTTGTCGTTACGTTTTGTGTGTTTGATATCGGATACGATAATTTAGATATCGATATGATATGATGCATATAAGGAGTCAAAACAGTTTTTAGTAACGTTTTGATATATCGGTCTTCATCCCTATTTGACGCTAGCACGTGTCGTCCTCGTAGACGCCCGTGATCTCCCCTTCTTGGAGTGCAGCTCAGGGCCAGTTGAGCTTTGCGCGCGCCTCTTTGCGCGTAGGATGCCGCGCGGCGCTCCATGACCACTTAGTTGCGCGCAGCCGGCGCGGTGCCACCATCGTCGATGTGACCACGCCGACCACACATACAGTATACAGAGTGCGGACGTACCGTGGATCTCCTTTGAGTGTAGCGAAGCTTGTTGAGCTTGGTAGCGCCTCCTGGCGCAGAGAGGTCAAAGGCGGCGTCCATTTGATCACGAATACAGCAGCCGCGCGGCGCCACCATCGTCGATGTGACCACGCCGACCACACACATACAGTATACAGAGTGACGCACTGCAGATCTCCCTTTGAGTGCACAGCTTGTGCTTGTTGAGCTTCCTAGCGGCGCGCCTTCTTGGCGGATGTCGCGGCGGCGCCCATGATCCCGCCTTGAAGGCGCGTATGCCGCAGCGGCGCCACCATCGCCGATGCGACCAATGCCGACCACACATACAGTATACAGAGTGCGGACGTACCGGTGATCTCCCGAGTGCAGCTTGTGCTTGCTTTGAGCTTGGTAAAAAAGCGCCTTTGTTGAGTTTCCGCGGCGGGGGCGCGCCCATGCGCAATCACGAAGGCGCAGCCGCGGCGCCACCACGTCGATGACCACGCCGACCACACATACAGTATATGAGTGCGGACGTACCGTGATCTCCTTGAGTGCAGCTTCTTGTGCTTGTTGAGCTTGGTGCGCGCCTTGGCGCGGCGCCGCGGCGGCGCTCCGATGACCACGAAGGCGCAGTGCCGCGCGGCGCCACCATCGATGACCGGCACGCCGCCGACCACACATACAGTATACAGAGTGCGGACGTACCGTGGGATCCTCCTTGGAGTGCAGCTTGTGCTTCTTGCTGAGTTTTCGGTGCGCGCTCATGAGAGGCCGCGGCGGCGCCCGCGACCACGAAGGCGCAGCCGCGCGGCGCCAATTAATGTCGATGTGACCACGCCGACCACCACATACAGCATACAGAGTGCGGGACGTGTACTCGTGATCTCTCTGAGTGCAGCTTGTGCTTGTTGAGCTTGGTGCGCGCCTTGGCGATGCGTGGCGGCACCACATGACCATTTGAAGCGCGCAGCCGCGCGGTTCACCCTACACGTCGGATTCGTGACCACGCCGACCGCTACACTACAGCATACAGAGTGCGGACGTAAAAAAAATACTCGTGATCTTTGAGTGCAGCTTGGAGCTTTTCAGCCAGCGGTGGAGTTTGAGGTAAAGGGTTTGAGTGAAAAAGAGGGCTCCATGACCACGAAGGCGCAGCCGCGCGGCGCCACCACGTCGATGCTGACCACGCCGCCGTGCGCGCCGAACAGGTCCGACAGCTCCTCCGGCGTCGCCAGCTTGGACAGGTGCCCCACCCACAGCGTCGTGCTGCACACTAACCGACAAACGTAGGCTTTTATCTATGACGTTATATTACGTCACACACAGATAACACACTCGCAACCGCTGACGTGAATTCACGTCATTTAAAATTATTATATTATTCTTTATTGCACTTTAAAATTACAAGCGAATTTATATTACAGAGTATAATAATAATTCTGGCCTATTTATTAACTTCACCGAACACTTAAATAATTACAACAATGATTGTGTTGAATAACGGATGTCATACAACTTTGTATACCACATATTTTTATCAAATATTTTGGAGCTGTATATGATACTTCCCCTAAGTGTAGACCTAAGGGGCCCTTTAAAATAACGCCCGCTTTGCTGTTCGAGCTCCTCTCTCTAACTAAATAAATAATAAATAATTATATATATGTTAAACTTACCACTAAGATTTTCTTTTTTAATAGGAGGCAGCCCTTTCTTTTCTCTTTCCCTTTGTTTTTCCTTTTCCGCCTCCCGTTCTTTATAATTCTTTTCCCTGTCCCTGTCTCGATCTCTGTAAAAATACAGTATAAGGTTTAATAATAATAATTTAAGAAAATGAATAAATCAGTTTTTGAATAAATAGTAATTATATTGTTGTTTACTTTTAACTTTTTCTATGTAGCAGGGTAATTAGGGAGAGGCTAGAGTCAAAACATTATATTCACAATTTTTGAATTAATCAAAAAAATTATATAGTTACAGAATCTTCGAAAATTCAAGTGCCTTTTTAATCAATGTTACGAAAAAAAAATATTTTGCTATACATACATTTTTTTCTACAAATGACCTTTCTATATATAAAATAATGATCAATACTTTTCCTTTTCACTTCATCTTAATTTTGAGAAAAAACTTAAAAAAAAATAAAGACAATTTAAATAATTATATCGTCATCTCTCTCTCACCTATCTCTGTCCCTGTCCCGCCGTCTCCTCGGCGAGCGTGAACGAGAACGCGAGCGTCGTCTTCTGCGCGGTGACTTTGATCTGGAACGATGTCTTCTAGATTTTGGTGAAGGACTTCTAGAATATAAGGAGTAGCATTTAAAGGAGCATATCTTTTTATTATATTCATACTTAACGCCTGTCGTGACGCAGAGGCACAAGCATGCGACTGTAAACGCGACAGGTTGTGGGTTCGATTCCCACTCCAGGAAATGTAAAATTTAGTATTTTCATTTCTTGGGTTTGGTAGCAAGGCAAAGCGCGACGTTGAGTTCCGCCACTCAACACGCAATGCCTCACGCTGTATCCCGCACATAGTAAGGTAACTAGAGAGAACTTGAAAACCTAGTGTACCAAGGTACTCTACTTTATTAAGATTTTCGTTTTTTCATTCTTTGCCTTGTTACAGAGAGCCTGGAGTGGGAATCGAACCCACAACCTGTCGTGATTACAGTCGGACGCTTGTGCCTCTACGCTACGACAGGCCTTGTTACGGAAGCATTTTAATTAATATACAAAATATTCACCTTGAATCATTAGCGTCAGGTATTTCTATGACTTGCGGGCCGGTCTCCACAAACTCAATGTCAGACTCATTTGCTATGTCATCTTTAGGTTCATTCTGTTTTTGTTGTTCTGATTGAGAATTCTGAAAAAAGATACCACCAGATTAAAAAAGAATATTCATATATATTTTTTTTTTAACTTCACGCTGCATCCCGCATATAGCAGGGTAGGCAGAGGGAACCTGAGAACCTAGTGTTAAGACACTCCGTTCTCTTTCAACAATTCCGTCCCCCACTTTCCACCAAATTAAGGCATTGCGTGTTGAGTGGCGGAACTCAACGTCGCGCTTTGCCTTGTTTGCCAAACCACAAAAATGAAAATACTTCATTTCCTGGAGTGGCCCATATCGAACCCATAACCTATCGCTTTACACTTGTGCCTCTGCGCCACGACAGGCGTATTCTTAAATCATACATAATATTTTTGGAAAAAATGTAAATAAAAACAGTAGTTCATTAAAGAGAATAAATTCACTAATTATAAAAGTATACTAGTCGTTAATTTTTGTATTTTTCTTAATATTTTAAATATATAATATGACAAAACAGAATCTAGTATTAAGATACTTTTTTTTAAAATAATAATATATAGAGTTTTGAGTGGCGGAACCTAACGCTGCGCTTTGTAATACCAGAGCAGAGAAATAAAAATATAATTTAAATACAATAAGCATTCTTCCATATTTTATTCATTTATAAAAAATGATCATTCTCCCAGATGGAGTCAAACCAATTACATGTACAGTCAAACACTGACTGCACCATTATGACCTGTATTTAAATTTAATTTAATATATATATGTATATCTAATAAATTAAAAACTTACTACAAATGGCAGATTTTGATTTTGATTCTGTTGCAGCTGCATATCTGACATCATTGGCATTAAATTCTGAAAATTAAAAAAAAAAGCATTTATTAGGTATGTTTCACTGTTACTTCAGTTTAATTTGAATCTATGAGGCAGAACTCAACACCGCACTTTGCCTAACAGAAAAACAGAGCAGAAAAATGATAATAATTCAAATATATAGTAATTGCCCTGAGTAATAATAGTTATTGCCCTGAGTAAGTATTAAATCCACAACCAATCATGTTTACAGTAAGTTATCGTTCCACTATGTCACTATGGTCTTTTAGTAAAATTAGTAGTCTTATTTTTTTAACTTCACGCTGTATCCCGCATGTAGCGGGGTAGGCAGAGGAAACCAGAGAACCTAGGGTTAAGACACTCCATTCTCTTTCAACAATTCCGTTCCTCACTTTCCGCCAAATTCAAGCATTGCGTGTTTAGTGGCGGAGCTCAACGCCGCGTTTTGCCTTGTTACCAAACCCAAGAAATGAAAATACTAACTTTTACATTTCCTGGAGTGGGAATCGAACCCACAACCTGTCGCGTTTACAGTCGCACGCTTGTGCCTCTGCGCCATGACAAGCGTTAAGTAGTAGTAGTTAATGTATATTTTATATTCCTACAGTATATAAGGGACAATATAAATTAGTTATAAAATGAAATAAACATACAGGTATTTGCATTCCAGTCATAAGTTGCATTTGTGCTTGCAAGCTCTGCAACTGCCTCATAATCTCAGGATTTGTTAAAATGCTGGAACAAAATGAAAATAGTTATAAATATTGATATTATAAAAAAAATAGATTGAAAAATCTAAAAACAACACTTCCATAGCTAATCAAACTATAAAATAATTCTTAGTATAAGAACAAAATTATTGACGAAAATTAGTCGCACACTTTATTTATTACGCTTTATCCTGCATGGCTAGTTACTATCACTAGGTATTGCTTGATTGACTATGGTGACTACCATAGTCAGAAAATCAGTGAACCTAGTGTCAAAACACTCCATTTTTCACTTTTTGCGAGAATTCCGAGATTCGAGTAATGTGGCAGAACTCAACACCACACTTTTTCCTTACCAGAATGGAAAATTGAAAATGATTCAAATTCAATCTTTCCAACGAATGGGAATCGAACACACATCCAATCATGTTCAAAGTCAGGTATAAATACCATTTATTAATATAAAAGGAACTAAATTATTTTGTTTTCTACATGTAAATGCTTTGTTTATTATAGTTTTTTTTATTATTATTCTTATTACAAATTACAATTTTTCATGTTGAAAGAGAATGGAGTGTCTTAACACAAGGTTCTCTGGTCCCCTCTGCCTAACCCGCTATATGCAGGATAGTGTGAAGTTAAAAAAAAAAAAAATCCTTCATATTTTTTAAAAAATCTATTAATTTCAAATTACCTGCCAAGAGCATCAGTAGGGTTGTGAGTATTGTGACTGGCATGAGATGTATGTGTACTATGTGTATTATGAGCGCTATGAGAGCTATGTGTACTATGAGTACTGTGTGTATTATGAGCATTGTGTGTATTGTGAGAATTGTGGGGAGGTTCAGGTGCTTGTTCATCTTCACTCTCATATTCAAAGTCATTGAGCAGCTTCCGGTTGAACTTGGCTGGTTGCGGCCCATTTGAGTCGTCTTGGAACTGAAACATTTATAGAAATTATGTTATTCACAAGATTAAAGTATAGACATAATTTTGTTTTACTGTATTTTATTTTATTACTCTTTTAAGCTATACTAAGGAAATTAAAGTAATTTTAAATATATACTCTCAAAAAGGTAAGATAATTCATTAGACATTCTTTTATTAAGACACAATACAAAAAAACCTTTACACATATTAAAAAAATAATTAAAAATAGAAACAAAACTAAACTTTAAGGGTTTGTGTATATTTTTTGTTTGTAATCCACATTATTTATTTTTTGCAATTTTTTAATTTGAATGAAATTATTTTAAATGGATTAATCTTATTCTGTATACTGAATACAAAAAAGACATAAATATTGGTCATAGGTAGACTAACCTCCTTTGTCTACTAATGAGCACAAAATACTGTAAACTATTCCAAAATAAAGATAAACTACTTACCGCATCACCCATTGGAGAGGATGTATGTGGACTGTCTTGTCGGGGCATCGGTGACATTTTGCTATCTGAAGTATTATGAGTAATATTAAGGCTACTTCCTGTAAATAATATTATAAATATATATATAGAAAAAAAAATAAAATATATATTTAAGAAAAAATATACTTTTTCTTAATTATATATTTTAATTTTTTTTTTCTAAATATTAATAATTTTCCAAGGATATTATAAAAATAAACAATGTAATTGAATACTAATTATTAATTATATGAAATAATATCTTAGCCTATTCTTTTAAAATAATTTAAATAAACATTATAAGTACTAACCATTGGCAGTGTTGTTTTGTTGTTGCTGCATTATTTCTTGATGCAAAGGATGGTTGGGATCTGCCATATCTAATAATGGCTGAATAACTTCAGGGCTGAACACATTATTCTTTTGCCACAAATTTAAAACTCTTATAATATTACGCTGAAATAAAAAAAAATACAAAGTAGTGAATGATATGCTAATAAGAATAAATCTCGTGAATATTAAAGAGTTGTCTTCGTTTAAATCATAAAATTACTACATTATTATTTATATACACAACAAGTTAATTGCCTTATATAGCAACCAATGTTTGACAGTAGGTGCCAATGTTCTATATGGACACTCATTTATTATCTATTTTTATTGCATCTTATATATTGTATTTATAGCAATTATTATTAAAAAGCGCATAACCTAAAAGTAATCTTTATATAATAAATACCTTATCATCATCAGGGCATCTGAAGAGGTTGGCAAACGTCTGTTGCATATTTTTAGCAAACCTCGGCGCGAAGACATCCTTATCTTGCCCGAATTGGTGCCGCGATTGCCTCACTATCGAGTCTATCACATATAAACCTGGAACTTTGTATTCTGGTTTGCATTTTTGTATAAACTTTTCAACACTATGTACTACATGTTTGTAGAACTTTATGGCCTTAATAGCACCTCTTGTGATAGCACTCATCTTCGCCTTTGATATTGGAGGCTTGTTTTCGTACAACCCGGATAACTGAAAGTAAACGATTTGTAAGAAGGATGCCACGGTTAACTTAAACCACCATTAAATTTACGCGACTTTACCTCCGCGTTGAACGCTTTTACTTCCGACATTTCCATTTTTGTTATTTATCTCACTATAAATTAAATATTTATGGAATTATACTACTTAAAATAATTATTTGCGTAAAGAAAATCATCTTCGAGAGTAAATCAACATGCTCAGAATTACAAAATGGCGTGCCTAAGAAAATGTTGCCAGGTTTAAAAAATAATGATTCTGAATCCAATTACTTATAATGAAATACTTAGAATAAAAAAAAAGTATTGTTAAATCATTTAATTTTAATTAAATATAAATAAATTTCGCTTCAATGGATAATAATGTGATATTTTATAAATATATTTAATGTTAAAAGATTTTACTTGATTTTGCATCAATTTTACGTATATATGCTGATTTCATTTCTTAGATTACTAATAATATTCTTATTAAAGAATCCCAATAAAATATGTAGACTTATAATTGTACCTCTGCTAGTATATTATTATAAAATTTGACTCTAATCTATATTCATCAGAAATAACTACTTTCTTTATTATATTTAAATTTCATATTGCGTTAATTTTATGCTTGCTTTTTGCCCCTTAATGTTTGTTGGGGCAATATTTCTAAAATGTTCAAACTCAAATATATTTTTTATATTTTATAAATATATTTTTTTTGGTGGTGGTGAAGTTTAAAACAAAAATTGCGCTTTTTTATTTAATAACATTGTGATTATGTGTTTGTGGAAAACATAGGTACATTGGGTACAGATTACAAATTATCTATTCAATATTATCTGTAGTTACAAGCATAGATCAAGGCAGAAATTATACCTTTACAAAGTTACAAAATACAAACTATACAGCGAAAACAAACATCAATGTTAGTACAAATTTAATTTTTTTACATATTTATTTGTATTTGCCTACACAATGAGTGATGAATACGCAGCTGTTAAGCGTGGAAAGTTAGTTTTAAAAGGTGATAAACCTAAGTAAGTCCTCCAAGCAATGTATTTTAAAATTTTTACTCAAATGATATCGAATTAGGTTATAATGTTTATTTTTCGGCTTTCCTATATAAATTTATTTTAAACATATGCAACAATTACGTTAACTTAAAACTAACATATATTTAAACTATATGCTAGCTGTTTGTTTTATAAATACAAAATTAAGCTAAGTTGTTTTTACTTTTGTACTTTATTGTTAACATTAATAATAATTAAAACCAGAGCAAAGAAACGTAAACATAAAAAGAAGGACAAGACAGAAGATGAAAAAGTAGATGAAGATAGTGTTAAACACGCTGGATGGTGGAAAGTGGAGAAATATGAGGACATAACAGGATCAGTTGCAATTGAATTTGGAGATAATGCTTATATATCAGCCTTAGACAATGGCTTATTCACTGTTGGGGCTCCTCATGGTGACTGTGAAGGACCTTCACCTGAGGAAATATTCACAGCTTTCCCGGCCGGTGAAAATAAATTTGCATTGAAATCTGGTTATGGAAAATACTTGGGGACGTCTTCTGATGGACTAGTAATAGGAAGGTCAGATGCTGTTGGTCCTATGGAACAGTGGGAAGCAGTTTGGCAGGATGGTAACATATTTATAGTCTATACTATAAACTACTATTAGTTTTAGCCTGCAACTAGAGTTGCCTATTAGATATTGTATGTTTAGTGGCAGTGACAATGATATGACAATTTCAATGAAACTTGATAATAATGTTTAGCTTAATTAGTAATTCAAATCTTTAATTTTTATATATCAACGAAAATTAAATTAACAACTTCTGCTACGGCGCCTTTTCATTATTTTTTATAGTTTAACTGGAGGGTTATAGTTCTATCCAAATATGTAGTATTCATAAAATAATCATCATAAGAAACATCACAAGAAAACAAAACATCATAAGAAAAAATTATATCATTAAATTAAATATGATTTAAGATATAATATGTAACATTATTCCACAGGTCAAACAGCAATATTAAATTCATTAAGTAAATTTGTGACAATAACTGATGACGACTCAGTAGTAGCAAGAGATTTTACAGCAAGCAAACAAAGTATGTGCAACATACGCAGTAACAAGAGTAAAGAAGTGAATACTGCCAAAATTGTTGAAGAGGAGGGTGATTTGGCTGAAGTAGAAGTTAACTATGTGTAAGTTTTGTAAAGTCATATAAACATTTAATACAAAACGCGGCGTTAAGTTCCGCCTAAGTGGCAATCACGCAATGTCTTATTTAGGCAGACAGTGGTGAGTGTCTTTAGCTTTGCTCTGATTCCCTGGTATGTCAGATATGCGTGCGTGAAGTATGCAAGATACATAAAGTTATTTTTTTAATACTTATTTAAAATAATATTGCTGCTATTGTGGCGGAGTCTGAACGGAAAACGCTGTTACTTCCATAACTAACAGTGTTTAGTCTCATGATTGGGTTTAATCCCAATTAAGAGAATCATTATATTTCAATTATTTTAATTTTAACACGGAGTTGAGTTCCCTCAAAATGTCTGTTTGACATCGACCTAAATTTTGAAAATTATTTTTTCGACTTAACGATATATGTATGTTTGTATTATGCATAGTGTAACCAACTATGGTACATACATTTTATTCCTTTTGTATAATTAAGTGAAATTTGTAAATTTATTTATAAAAAATTTTAGAAAAATATAAAGAGACAATTACATTTGTAAAACTACAAATTATTTTATTTTCCAGTAAAAAGTTCCAGAAATTCCAAGATAAGAAACTCCGTATCAACGCAAGTGGTACTTCTGAGTTGAAGAAAGCAAAAGTTGAAGGAAACCTGCACGAAACATTATTAGATCGTAGAAGCAAAATGAAAGCTGACAGATATTGTAAATAATTATTGAATAAATATATATTTAATGTTTAAGTACATATATTGCATTTTTATTTAAATTAATCGTAATTTTTTTTAAGTAGTATCTTTACTTAAAAAAAAAACAAAAAAAAAAGCTATGGAAATCACACTGTATAATCACATTTTAACCAACTTTAGAAAAGAAACGTAGTAATAATAAAACTTTGTTAACAAAAATTAATGTACAAATATTTTGTTTGGTGGTAGGAGGTTCGTCCTCCGTCTGGCTCGCGACCACTATCATGTCAAAGACGAACCGCCAAATATCTTATGATGTGTTCCGGTTCGATGGCATGTAAGCCAGGTTTTCCCATTCCCACCCATCCTTTCCCCAAAATGTGGTGGTTCCGAGAACGGACTACTACATTGTCCTCCTCTTCCATCAGTATCCTCTAGGTTGGCAACGCATCTACAACATCTCTGGTGTTGTAGATGTTCATGGGCGAAGGTAACCACTTACCATCAGGTGGTCCTTCTGCTCGTTTGCCATCCGTTATCCATAAAAAAAAAAAAAAAATTTAGTTATTCATTGAACTGTTTTTTTTAATGTGTTATTACCACATAACAATTTTATATAATAGCTAGTGTTTCATTTGTGGTCCTGTTGTTTTTATGTTTAAATGTTATTTAAATAATTTTTGTAATATTTTTATGGACTTTAGGGATAAAGGAAAGGAATAGTAACAATTAAAATACCAACATATATTTTTGAATGATTTATTTCTCTTGCAATGACATTCGGTACAAGGGGCCTAAAATGTTTGAGAATAATTTTGTATACACCGCTTTCTTAGAAACATACCGTATTCGTTACAATCATAGAGAATTTGAAAATACTACCTACATGTCTTATAAAAAACCATATCTACACCTAAACCTAGTTAGACTAGACGCCCTAGTCTATCGGAACTTGATTCAGAGCTTTCAGCGTTTAATTCCGAAGCCTGTTTATTTCACGAATATAAACAAATTATTATTACACTGTTAATTAATTTAATTAATCATTGTTTTGACACGAGAAAATGGCGCCAAAATTCCAGACTGACATAGAATTGAGAATCACAGATTATGAAATCTTATAGAAAATTATTAAACAGGCTTTAGAATTATGCAAGTTACAAAAAAATGCAAATTAGTCTCTGAAGTAAGCGACACTTAAAAAGTAAGCTTTCAGTCGAGTTCATATCGATAACCTACGATTAAATTTTAAATTATACTGGCATTGAATGTTTGACGACCACTTTTGTAAATTAAACAATAAATTACAATTATAATATTTTAATTACATTGGAAAAAGAAATTCATTTTTAATTTACAAACTACATATATCATTACATTTCATTTATTTTACATAAGCAGCTGTCAAAATGTTTTTTTTTTCAACCGGCACGAGTGCGTGTTGTTTCTGCATAGTACATAAATGTCCACGTTATCTTCTAACACAAAATGCATACAATATTATCTGTTCTTCCAAATTATATCTGTAATTGTCGAATGCGATAGATTCTGTGATTCGAGCATGAAATAGAAAAAGTTAACAATTAATGAAGATGATTTTTAAAAATTAGGAATATATTAAAAAAAAAGGTCATGCCATATAATAATTGTTTACGATCATTTTACTAATTAGTAAGTACCACATCACTCTTAATAATTAATTTATAATATTCGAAAAAAAAAGTTTTTTTTTTTTAATAATCAAGTGTGATATAGCACAGACTACAATTTATACAATCAATTGATATGATCCTAAACAACTGACAGTTATATAATTAAATTTAAATTTTACATTTTTCATCTATTTTATTATTTTTACATTTCCCAATATATGTACGTATTAGCATTTCTCACACAATTTGATCGCTAAATTCTAATTTTGGCGTATATTTGTATGTATATAGGAAAAGAAAAGTTTGCCACTTAAGAAAAATTGTTGTACTATTTTTTTTAATGGAACAATAACACTGATTCGGTGGGCAATAAAATTAAATAAATTATCTTATACAAAATCAATATATTTCAGAGTATTTGAGATTGCATACATTTCAAAATATTGATACAAATACAAAAAAATTCACGTAGTAATATTTTTTTAAGCGAATTATTTCTGAACCCAATAAATTACTTATATAATTAAAGAAAAATGAATTATTCATATTATAATAAATGTCATTGACTTAAAATATACTACAGATAATTAATATATAAATAAAAATGAATAACGACATGACAATGAACTGGGAGAGAATAATTAAACAAAATTTTATTTAATAAAAACAAAAAAGACATGTAATTTATGAGGTTCAGTGGGTACGAAGCGTTGTGTGACGTAATATACATACATGCGTAATGACAATATACACTTACAGTGCAGCGAACCCGCGACCGCCGCCGGACGACCGGACACGTTACCGCTACGGAACGTATTGGGATATAAGTATACATAAAAATAAATTTAAAAAGCAGCTTCACGCTTTATTCTCTATAGCATAATCATAGAGAACCTAATGTCACGACTCAAGACAATCCGTTCCCTATGTATCGCTTGAAATATTACGTTGGTTGGTGGTGCAATTAAACACTGCATTTCATCTTACCAGAGCGAATAATTTTTTTTAGCTTTACGCTACAACATTTCTGTTCCCCACTTTCCACCGGATTGAGGCATTACGAGCTGTGACAGAACTCAACGCGCTTTGAGATGTTACCAGACCTAGGAAATGAAAATATTAAATATTATTCAAAATTTTCATTTCTTGTAGTGGGAATCGAACCCACAGCCTGTCGCGTGTACAGTCGCATTCTTGTGCCACGACCGGCGTTACGTTGAAAATAACTTAAATATAATTTGTTCTTAAATAATTAAAACATTTCTCTGCTCGTTAACACAAAGCGTGGTGTAACTTCCGTTATCACACCTCATCTAACTTCATTTACTTCACACCTAGGTATCTCAAATAGACAAAAAGGGAAGAATCGAGTCTTAACACCATATTCTCTGCATATGTGTGATATACAAACAACGCTGGCTAAATAATTAAGATGAAGTTATGCATGTAACAATAGATTAAATCAAATAATTATCTAACTATAACTTAACCTTTTCCACTCCAAGGCTGTTTTTGTTTTTATTCCACCAGCTCCACGCTAAAACTACGTTTTTTTAACTTTTAGTGTTTTTTGTGTATTTTGTAAAAAAAAAAAATGAATTTTTCTTATTTAATAAGTTTAAATATAAAATATAAAAAAAAAAGTTTTATTTTATGAATAATTACATGATACTATATTATAATTCTTAATTTTAATCTTCATAATCCCTTTTGGCATGGTACTTTTCAGTGTCGAGTGACACTCGACATTGGAGTGGAAAGGGTTAAGTAAGTAGTTATTTTTTCTATTAGTAACAGGTCAGAAGCTAACAACAATGAACGTAATGAATGATCAACGTGACCTTATATATATATATATACATACACACGGTACATACCCGCACTCGGCACGACGCGCCGCTGTCTCAGCTGGGCGGGCGCGCGTCCCCCGCACTCCCCGCGCCCGCCTCGCCGCGCTCCCCGCGCAGCCACTCCACGAACTCGTCTAGCATTACTGGCCCTAAGGAGATCATTATAATGTTAAATTATGTCTTACTCTATACTAATATTATAAAGAGGAAAACTTTGTATGTTACTCTATCTTACAAGCACTGGCACAAAAACATACTCACGCGTACACACACGCGCACACACTCACACACACACACACACATACCACACATACATACAAATGGCAATTATGTTGTAATTAAATTATATTGTAATACTTGTTGTGGAAGAGCGGGGCCTTCTAATACAGGCATTTCTTGCTTAAAGGAGGGCTCCAATCACAATCTAATAGAACATCTTTGTAAAACTAATAAATTATTTTATTATTATATATTATTATGTTTGTTATGAATAGGCTCAAAAACTACAGGACCGATTTTAAAAATTATTTTACCGTTCGAAAGCTACATTATCCACGAGTGATGTAGGCTATATTTTATTTTGGAAAAAATAGGGTTCCATAAGATATTTCAAAAAAGTTGTTACGTAGCATATGCAAAATAAGTAACTTTGTGTATACTGCCTATAAAAGATAAAACCATAAAATGTTCTAATTAATTGTAGATCTTATAAATATCTTAGTTTGTCTAAATCTGAGATACACGGACTTTTTTGATTTTTATCCCTATCTATGTCGACTGAGGCACCATAACCATTTTTTTATTTAAAAATCTTGATTTTTTGGTCTACATTTAAACGCGTTTATTTTACTCATGCTATTAATCTTTATTAAAATAAATTATTTAATCATTAAGTGCATGTACTCACAAGCGCCGTACGCGTCTCTCTCTCTTTCCCTACCGTACACATGTGTGTGCGTGTACTCACATGCGCCGTCCGCATCTCTCTCCCTGTCTCTACGTGTACGTGTGCCTGTACTCACAGGCGCCGTCCGCGTCTCTCTCTCTCCCTACCTACAAGTGCGTGCGTGTACTCACAGGCGCCGTCCGCGTCTCTCTCTCTCCCTACCTACAAGTGCATGCGGTACTCACAGGCGCCGTCCGCGTCTCTCTCTCTCCCTACCTACAAG